>JACBWW010000049.1:1987222-2009066 GCA_020086605.1 Lanius collurio
CTGGAACTAATGATAGGATTCAATGGGTGGGAGAGAGGAGGCCAAGAAATTCTTAGATGCTGAGAACCCAGCCCAAGCCTTATTAAATTCAATGGGCGTCTTTGTGAGGCTGTCCTTTGAGTGACAGGGATGGAGTCCTGCCGGCCAAGGGGGCTCAGGCAGCTCTCCTTCTTCTTAAGGGGGAAGGTGGAAACCTGAGGGTGTTGGCAGGGGGATCAAGAGGAGGCTGGTGGTACCACATCATCACTGCCTAAAATGTTTTCAACCCTCTTGGAGGCCATTCCTGTCCCTGTCACAGCCGGTGGCAGCCCCGTCACTGCTGAGATAAAACCTTCCTTTAGATTTTCTCCCATTCCCTGCCCATGCAGATGTAGAGCTCTCTGTTTCCATGTTGAGCCAAGCTGGTTTTGGAAGGATTATAGGCAATTTCTCAGCAGGTCTATGCTCATGCAATCTTATTTTAGGAAAATGATGCTTGGAGCTTTGTGGGTAAATCCAGACACTGAAAATACCCCTTAATTAAGCATCTTTATTAGTACTTGTTTCTTCCAACCTCCTCAATTTCACCTTCTCATCACTACTAGCGCTTCTGAAATTGTGCCCTCGCTCACAGGCAGCTGTGCCATGAGCTCTGGTCCTATAGATTATATGGGGCAACTAATTAGTCATCCCATTACTGACATGGCCAGGCCTGAGCTGGTGATTAGCGTCAGTGGATGCCATTGCTGGGACCTTTACAATAGTGTTGTTATTCATTGTTTCCTGCCTGCTGCCTGTGTCTCTGGTAGAAGTTGGTACAGCATAAGAGATACAGCCTGGGACCAAAAGAGCTTAAAATATTCATCTAATTATGCTGAATTTTCGTAAGTGAAACACAGTTGGAAATAGTTTTTGAGAAGACAGTAGATGTTGTGATTTATTTGCTTATTTAATGTCAGAGTTTGTTTGAAGGCAGCGAGGTGGTGACCAGGCGTGTCTTATGAACGCGCTTGCTGTAAAAGAAATTACAGCGAGTGCCATGTAGAAACCCCAAATATCTTCAAAGGCAATGTTTCCCCTGTGTGGGCTGAGTCAAATATCACTGGTTTTTAGAAATTTCCTTAGGCTTGATTTTTGGGTCTGATAAGGGCAAAGCTGCCACCAAGTGACTCAATCCAGGCTTGTGCCCCTCCGAGCCGTGAGTGCTGACAGGCGGGAGTTGGGGGGCAGAGAGCTGCAGGCTCTTCTCCAGCTCTTAGCGAGAACCTGGCTTTGCAGGCTGTTGTCTCCACGCCACGTTCGAAATACATTCATTATTTCATTGTCCTGGTGATTTTGAAGGGAACCAAATTTGGGTCCATGGCATGGTTAGGCGGTGTGCAGGCATCACTTCAGGGCTCATGGTGGGATGCTTCATTTTCTCTGCTGGTCCTGGGATTTTTTCAAGTCCCATGTGCTGTCCCCAGCTTCTGCTTGTCATCAGCACAAAGTCAGCCTCCTTGGGACTGACTTGGTTCAGGGTGGTTTATGGTCAGGCAAAATGGAACTGTCCCTACGGGCAGCCTGAGAGAGCCACTTGCTGTTGGAGCAACAACTCCGAGATGTTTCCTAGTGCTCATGGGCATTGTCTTATTTATTTTTTAGACAGTCCTTTTTGTCTAATTAAAAGAAAAAAAAAATCCTCCTCTATCTAAAGCAAAACCAACCCGTCCTCTCTCCACCTACGCCACATTCAATTATGATTAAAATTGCAACATGACCTAACAAGAGTTGGTATTAATGCTAACGCTGTGCCAGTGTCCATGTTTGCATTTTGGGTTTGTTGTATAGTATCCAAAGATGTGGTATTTTCTTTTTTTTTTTTTTTTTTAATGCTGGATGTGCTACACTGTGCGGCTGTGTGGGGTGAGGGGTAAATTTGAAACAGTAAGAGCACAAAAGAGAGCATTAGAGGCTCAGTTCTGCAAGGTGCCAAGCATTGCTATGATCTGGCAAATCGCTTAAGCACATGTTTTAACTTTAAGCACATGAGCAGTCCCATTGAAAGCAACGCATCGGGATGAAATCAGAGCTCTGGGACCGTGTCATATTGATGAAGAAGAGATAGGATGGGGATCTAAAGGTCTTTTTTTTTTTTTTTAGGAGCTGTAGGCACTTGCACACACGCAAACATGCATACACACTCACCCAGCAGTCTGAAAACTCCTGTTTTTCCTTCAGTGGCAGAAGGAAGATTTGTTTGCTAAAGTTACAGTTTTTAAATGATAAGTACGAATTTACGCATGTGAAAGAAGAGCAATTTTACTATATTTGACTTTGCTAAGTCATTATCACAGCTAACAAAAAAAGCTTCTGTATACACTTTGACACGTAGATTTTTTTCTTGTTCCTACCCCTTTATGAAATAGTAAATTCTTCTTTCAGGCTTGTTACCAATCCTTAAATAAACATGAAGGTTTGGGCTGAGAAAAGGGTGTAATTAAAAAGTTGGGATTCTTGCTCTTTGCCACAGTGTTATTTCCGATCTGGAGCCTGTCTCCTTTGAAGCTGAGCTGAATTTACAGGACTGGGCTGTGCTTGCGGTCGGGCCTGGCCAGCAGCTGCCCACCCGGGTCTCACCCGGCGCTCGCCGGAGCCGGAGTGACTCACGCCCTTGACTCCAGCAATTGTTGGTTCAGGCCCTGACTGCAGAATTAGACCCCTGGAGGGTCTGGGAGAATTAAGATGGAAAGACATGTTGGCATTTAAATAACATTTTCCCCTCTGGAATGGGCTGTGCCAGCGCTGCTAATTTTGATGAGTTCTATCAGAGGTTTAGCACTCACTTTTAGGATGCCCTTTGGCACCTGATTCAGTTCACATATAATTTGGGATTAAAGTACCTTGGGGATTTTTTTCCACAATTATTATTTGTTCTCACAAGTCAGTTTCTGGAGGCCTCTGCTGACGTGCGTCAGTCTTGCAGGGTTGATGTTTTCTTTCTCAGAAATTTTGCTGATTTAATTTTTTTTCCTTTTTTTTTTTTTTTTTAACACGGGTGTTTTTCTCTTCCTCTCCTTCTCTTTCCCTCCTTCCCACAGTCTGCAGCCAGGAGGGCGGGCACGTCCTGTGCAAACTGTCAGACCACCACTACCACCCTGTGGAGGAGAAATGCCAACGGCGATCCCGTCTGTAATGCCTGCGGGCTCTACTACAAGCTGCACAATGTAAGTGTGACTGTAATACTCAATAATGGGGCCTCAGCTTTGGTGCTCAATGATCCAAACTCTTCCATGACTTGAGGATTTCCAGGCTTGGGTGGTGCTGGACCTCTGTTGTCCCTTTGGGGACCTTGGGGGTTTGGAGTGATGAGTCGTCAGCCTTTCAAACGTAGCCTATGGAGCTTGGGAAGGTATAAAACAAGGTTGTCCATGGGTAATCTTAGAGCTTTTCCATGCCTGAGCCAAGAAAGGAGGGGTGGGTCAACACAGAGAGACATTATCTGCTGCTGATTGGGCTCAGTGTTGGAAAAGACAACACACTGTCCGGCAAGCTGATACCCCCCCCTATACATAGCTTGGTTCCTCCAGCAAATACAAACTCTGGAAAAAAAGAAATACGTGCCAGAAACTATTTAGATCATTCTTGGGTTTGTGGCTGCCTTTGTCCTGTCCCCAAAGATGATTTATTTAGGCCTTGTGTTTGCCCTGGTTGACGCAAGCGAGTCCCAAACCAAAAAAGGACTTGATTTAGTTAGTGGGTTGCAGAGTCTGCTAAACCTGTGATGTGAATTTTAAAGCATCTGTCATGGAAGAGAAGGAGAAATGAAATGAAATGGCTGGCAGATTTAATCTAATATCTCCATGCAAAGCCAGCTTGCAGGAACCAGGTATATATGCCCCAGGGAAAGAGCTAAAGGGATCTGAAAAGTCTTCTGCTCAATAATACTGCTAATAAAGGAGACTTAAATCTACTCCTGTTACTCTCATTCCACATGTGGCATTACAGTAATTATTATGTCAGAAGAAGGAAAAGACTTGCATTTTCTCTGCTTTGATATATTTTTTTTTCCACTAGTAGTTGATGGCTTTGTGTTTGGTTTGGAAATCTGGGGCTATGTTTTGCACTTTTGTCCACCCATGCAAACACATCAAAGACATACTGGGTTTCAGGGGGCATCCAACTTTTGTAGTATCTCAGTCCCTTCCATTTATTATTTCAAGCTGTTTGGTTTCTTAGGATGAGTAAACAAGTTTGGCTTAAGTAGAAAAAACCTCATCAACCAGGCTAATTTTTCACTGGTTTCATGGGAGGCATTTCTCTTGGAAAAAAAGAGCGTGTGTTTACCCTTCAGTAGGCAGGTATCTCAGCATGCTTTGAGTCCCATGTAGCAAGCAAAGATTGTCAACAAACTGTTTGATCACTGCAAACAAACAGGTTGGACCCGGAGTGAAAACTCTAAGAATATCACAAAAAATATTCTGTTCATTATTTCCTTAGCAAGAAGGGATCAAGGTCAGCCAGCTTCACTGTGGGGGGGATCTGTGCTTGTGCTCTGCTTCCATTTTGGCCTTGTAACCACCAGTGGTAGGACTTAAACTGTGTAGTTTGGGAAACCTCTAAGGAGCTGCTCCTCCTGTAGCCAGCAAAGCCCTTTGAAGAAAATAGGCTCTTCTCAGTTGATGTTGGTGGATGCCTGTGTTTCAATGGGGTGATTTGTACCCTTAAAGACAATGTAATCACACCCCATGACTGCAAAGATGGCAGGATGGCGATCACGATTTGTCTACTTCGACTGCATGTATCTGACTGGAGGAATCTCCCCCTGAAGTGTCTAGAATGATGTCTGGGTGCTGAGGTTCTCCAGAAATGTGCCTGCAAGAGCACATCCTTTTCTTTTTTGCACTAACACTGCAAACCTAATTGGCCTGAATTGACCTCTAGATCCACTGTTTAGGGAAATGCCGATCCAGCTGTGAAATTTGTGACATGGGGCAGGCCTTGAGCACATTGGAACCATTTTTATATTCATTAAAAACATCAACAGCTGCTTAAAAGCTCAGCACAGATACTTACCAAAGTCAAGTAGTATCTTGCCTTATGAGCAATGCCATTAATAGATTCTGCTTAATGAAACCCCCAGAGGACTGAGATCCTCTGTGCAGCAATATAACCACGCAAGGATACTAAAATCCAGATATGAGTGGGTAGAACCTTTTTTTTTAAATTTTCTTAAAGAATTTAGTTATGACTGTGGTGAGAAGTGTGGTCCTGCTCCTGGTGTGTATATTACCTCCTGATTGCCATCAAGAGAGGGGGCAGAAATAGGCTGATTGTAGCATGTCCCTCCCAAGCAGCTGTCAGCAGAGATACTATGCCAATGCCAGTAGAAGGTCTTTGGATGCTCAGAAGATGGCTTAACCCTGTTTCAGTCTAGGCTGACAGCTTTTTTTCCATCCCCCCTCTCCATTTTTTCTTTTCTTTGGGTTTAATGAAACTTTCTGGGACCTGGACATCATTAGGATATTTTAATGGATTGATCTGCAGTTGAAACTTACCCAGATTTTTTATGTCCACACCGGGAACGATTACAGTGAAAAGGCTAATTTTTTTTTCATGGTGTTAATTTTTTCATGGAGCTATATCAGTTTGTTTTACTGTTGATTCCCACAGCTTAAGCAAACCCATTTGTCAGTAGGATATAAGCAATAATCATAATAGTCTTGGGGTGCATTTAGTGAAGCTGTTGGCATTCCTCCCACTGACTTCAACAAGAGCCGGCTCCATTAACACCAGTATTAACAATGACTAATATTTCACATTGATACGGTGCCTTTCATCCTGTGGCATCCCAGAGTGCTTTCTAAGATACAGCCAGCCTGGAAGATTAACCCAACATTGTAATGACTATGTCTGAAGGATAAATCCTCTTCAGTGACAGGACCTTATTGAGGTCAATGGCAAAATCCCATTGTCTTCACTCAGAGCTAGATCAGACCTATAATGGTTAAGACTATCCCCTGGATTTGATCTGTTGAATATGAGGTTCTCATCCTTGTTATTTTAGTCCTTAGAAGTGGGATGAGCCTTTGCACACTTCAGGGATGGGTGGGAGTGTACCTGGCTGGAGGTGCACAGCAAGCTGGCCTGTGCCCACAGAAGTGAGTGATTTGCCATTATTTTTGGTAAAATTTGCCAGAAAAGGCCCCTTTCACAATACCCTAAAGCAGGGCTATGTGTCCCAAGAGCAGAGCAGTCAGTATTTTGCATATAATAAAACAAAGAGCATAATTCCTGCCCATAATTAATTGGCTCCATCTGAAATTAATGAATTTCATATACATGCACTGGGCTGGTTTAATTTTAATTTAGCATGTGTTTGTCATTTTTATCAGAATGAATTTTCACGGAGAAGGTCTTCCCTCCGGGTCTTTAATTTCTCTACCCCAGAAACAGAGATGGGTCCTTAGCTTTGATGTTTTGGGGACCACTTTAACCCTGCTGTGACTGGTCTTGGAAGTCACTGGAAAAATTTTCCAGCTTGCTGCTTTGACTGTGCTGGTTCCTGACATTTCTCTGAGTCCTTATCTGTTTGGCTCTCAGGTTAGTAACCTGCTTGAAGTGTGAGACCATGATGTGACCAGCCAACAGCTTGGATGGCAGCTCTGACCCCAGCTGTGGGGCTGGCCATGGCTTTGTCACCATCCTGACTAGTGTTCCCATCCTTGAGTTTCACATCAAATCATGGCCTGGGCCAACCTGTTCTTAGTGATTGAGTGAAACAGGAGAGATGTTGCTTTGGGGAAGTGTTCACTGTCCTGTGGGACATGACACCAAGCAAAGGTCAGGACCCTGTGCTTGTTCCAAGACCCAGCACAGCCCCAGTCCCACCATCAGGCTTATATCACTTTGCCACAACCAGCTCCTGAGCGTACACCTTTGCTGCTTCAGCTGGAAATTGGGTCTGGCTGCTCCTGAGCCTTTGTGTCATGATACAGATCCTCATCTGAAGCTGGTGGGGCTGGGGCTGTGTATACCTCCCCAAATCTCAGCTGGATTCATCAGGCATTGACACTTCCTGGTCTCTAACATTGCTGCCTGCTGGGGCTTACTTGGGACTTCTTCCTGGCTTTGAACCTGGGCAATACATCCCTGTTAAAAACTTAAAACAGCCCAGGCAAAGCTTTCCCACCCCAGTCACTGATCTGGGGCAGAGGGCCATCCTTGTGTGTGCATCCTCATTAGCTCAGTGAGGACACAAAGCCAGGTTATGTTGTGTTTGGAGCCCACGACACGTTAAATTCTGCTTGTTGCTGCCCCATGGCTGTTGTTGGGCTGCTCATGGGAAGATTCCTCCTTCCTACCTTTAGTTGCTGGCAAGCAGGGCTGCTCCCTCCATCTCCCTTTATCCAGAGGCAGAGGAATCAACCTTTTATTCACCCATTTTCAGGTGAAGTAAAGGCTCCTGTGACTGCTGGTAAAAAGAAGCTGGGGTCACGTATTCAGACTGGGATGACAAACTTTGGGATGCCTAAACCAGAGATGAGCCTGGTCCTTCCTCTCCCCATAATTTCATCTTTGCATGTAACAGGGAACTATTTTATCCTAGCCTCCCTGGGGAAAGAAATCCAGGAATGATTCCCATGCTGTGGGGAAAGGACTCAGGAAGGAACTGAGGAGCAACAAGTGAAACTTTGCTGTGATCTGGAAGAAGGGAATGCTTTGTTCCTTGTGCTGATTTAAGGTTTTATGGACAAAGAGCTGCTCAGGAACCTTGCAGGGACATCTTTTCATTGTCTTTCGCAGTAGATCCTGGTAGACAGTGGATCCATTTTTTCTCCATTTTCTCCCTTTTCCAGAATGTCCATCAGCACCATCATGTGCTCACATTTATTACAAAAAAGTGGTTCAGCCTCAGGGTGAGTTGCTGCCTTCTGCTATAGGTGAAATCCTGCAGAGGAGCCAGAGCAAGACCCATGTAGACTCCCAGCTCCAGATTTTTAAGGTTGTTTATGGAGAGTGGATGCATAAATCTCTCCCTAAGTGTGGTTTGCAGGGGTTTCATGTCACCTGTGCTAGTGTATGTTGTGATGCTGGCTCTCTATGCAGTATTGAATCACAAAATCATGGAATATCCTGAGTTGGAAGAGACCAGCTAGAATCATCAAAGTCCAACTCCTGGCCCTGCACAGGACAGCCTCAAGTAATAAGAGTAATAAGAGTTTCTTACAGGAGGTCCAACAGATCTTTTTGCTACCATTTCCTAACCCTGATCATCAGAATGGATGATCATTTCTGCTGTGTAGTTTCAGGGGGAGAGTTTAATGTTCAATTTTCCTGTAGATACTTTTGTATGCATGTAGAAAATGATTAGCTGGGCAGCACAGATACCTGCTTCAGCACCCATCCGCTGCCCCCACCCCCCTAAAAAATCTTGGAAGGCTTTAGAAATAAAACCAGATTAACTAAAATAAACCAGAAAGGATGGTCAGAGCAAAATCTTTAGAAAGAGGAAAAATAAGACAAATGGCTGTCCCTCTTTTGAAGAGTTGCCCAGCTCCCAAATGTAGCTGTGAAAGCTTGAGACTCCTCATAGCACTGAAATCCCAGCAGCTCTTGCTGCTAATGGTTTTAGATCAGACAGGAAGCCTCAGGGTGAGACGGTGTCTGTGGGGAATATTTCCAGGAGGTAATGATTGGTTTCATACCTAAACACGGTACAATTACCTAATGTGCAGATAGTTGAAATTTTTCAGCTGCTGTGAATTATTCGGGTATGTTTTGCTCCTGTGTGGCTCTGCCAGCAATTTTCTGTCGTTTTGTCTTCAGAAATCTCAGCTGAACTTGGGATTTCCTGGTGGGATCTGAATTTTGGGATGGAAATGGAGAGGCTGGGTAGCCACGGCACACAGTGTGTACAGGGGAGGAGGGGGGCTATGGCCAGCTGGTCCTGCTGGGCTGAGGCATGATGAGGCACAGATCCCATGGTGATTTGGGGAGAAGGGATGGAAGCACAAAAAAAAATAATTGATTTTTGTTTAGATTAACAGACCCCTGACTATGAAGAAAGAAGGAATACAGACCAGAAACCGAAAAATGTCTAGCAAGTCCAAAAAGTGCAAAAAGGTCCATGACAACCTTGAAGACTTTCCCAAGAGCAGCTCCTTTAACCCCGCCGCCCTCTCCAGACACATGTCCTCCATCAGCCACATTTCACCTTTCAGTCACTCCAGCCACATGCTGACCACACCGACACCGATGCATCCTCCATCCAGCCTCTCCTTCGGACCTCACCACCCTTCCAGTATGGTCACTGCCATGGGTTAGCAAGAGACTCCCCTGCTGAATGCTTACAGTCTCAAAATGAGATTTACTTTATATACTACTTGCATTTTTGCAGGCGTGTGGTTATGGGTCTGACGTCCCAAATCAAATGGGAGGGGGAAAAAAAAAAAAGAATTAAAAAAAAATTAAAAAAAAAAAAAAGTTATTTGAAGGCGTAAGAGAGAGAGAGAGAAAAAAAATTAAAAAAGCAGAAAAAAACTACAAAAAGCACAAAAAAGGAAAAAAAAAGAAAAAAAGAGAAAAAAGTAAAAAAAAGTTTTAAAAAAGTGATGTTTGCCACTTTTTAAAGGAACTCACTATGGCGTCTATGTATTCTTACTCACTGAATCTGGATACCATTTGTGAATAAGCCATTCAGAACTTGCATTCCCTATTGGACAGGATCTCTAGTGCTGTGAGAAAATAAAATAAAATAAGATAAAAAACGCTGAACATTGCATATAACTTATATTGTAAGAAATACTGTACATTTGAGGAAGACTTTATTGCATCTGAGGAGCTGTAAAGAAAAAGGCATGAAGGACTCCGAGAGAATTTTTTTTTAAAGGAAAAGAAAAAAAAAAGAAGATGGGAGGACAATTTAAAAACCAGAAAAACAAACAATGCAGACCAAGAGGAAACGTGGTCTTACGAACAAATGGACCAACTGCCAGTCATGTCTTCTCCTTTATTTTTATTTTGGTTTTATTTTTGGTTGGTTTTTTTTCTGGTTTCTTTTTTTTTTTTTTTTGTTTCTGGGGAGGGGGAGGGGGCTGGCTAGAACGGTTTTGATGATGCATTAACTAACTAACTAACTAACTAAATAACTAAATAAATAAAACCTGTAGGGAGATCATTCATTTTGGGCCATGGGCCTTTTACATAGGAAGTACCAATGGTGTCAGGCAATCAGTGTTAACATGCGGACATTGCCAACAAGGGGGTTTCAGATAGCCATTCTCCAGGTCTATATGCATTGTGAACAAGTTCCTGTAATTGTTGTTTGTATGTATAATTCAACGCACCAAAATAAGAAAGATGTAGATTTATTTCATCCTATTATACAGACTGAATGGTTGTACAAATTTATTTACTGCTAGTGATAAGACATGCTTTTTTTTTTTTTTTTTGTTTTCATAATTTTTCCTCCTTTGTTTTTTTTTTTTTTGGAGAATAAACTAGATTAAATTCTGTTGACTTAACAGTGTTTTGTGCTTGGGGGTGGGAAAAAGGAATATTTTTCTTTATTAATTTTTCTTAACATTTGCTTGGATGGTATTTATTGCATAGTTACCACGGGTATGAGAATGTCTGTCTCTGCGCTCATGCTGACAGCCAAAGCAATGTTTGCAGTGGCTTGATAAAAAAAAAAGATAAATCACAGAACAAAGGAAAAAAAACCCTCAAAAATAAATGGACTGCATGTTAGTGTAACCCCACTGTCCACTGTGTGCTCCCTGTCCCTCGAATTGCAGCCCAGCTGCTGCTCCTGCGTGATTTCGGGCTCCCACGTGGGATGGGTCCCTTTGGGTCTCAGGCAACCATGGACAAACTGGTGTTGAGGACAATTTGGGACTGGGATAAGTGCAAAGGTACAGCAGGGTCCTTCTGATCCTGGCATCTTTTTGAAGAAAAGGAAAGATTTTGGACAGGAGCTGGAAAAGCACATTCTGCTCTGTCTCATTGGGTGCTCAGTGGTAGATCAAACAATTTAATGAGAAAAATGTGGTTTACAGAAAAGGCTGAGAACTGTTGTTCTTGGGCAAACACCTTGTGAGTTAAGATCTTGGTGTGACAGCAGGATGGACTAGATCTGTCCTCGTGCTTGGAAGAATGGGCAGAGTCCTTTCTGAAAGGCTGCATTTGATGATAGAGGAAAATTCACAAAAATTCAAAGGCCTTTAGCAAGTCTCATTCTGCAACAGCTCTATTTGAAATAGTGCAATTTTAATTAATATTGCTGTTGATAACAACAAAGTTTGGCCCTTATAATTTGATTTCTGGTGGTTCAATCCTTAAGAATCCATTATTTTTTTAGTTTTCAGAGTTTACTTATTCAGCTTCTTTATACTATCATAAGGGTTGGGAATTCACCTTCCAAATGAAGGGTTAAACTTCTTATCAAACCACTCCATTTGCTGGAGATTTAAGCGTGGTGTGATAAGACAGAGGTTGCCAAGGCTGTGAGAAAATACTTTAAAAATCCCAAACAAAAATACAACCCCCAGATGTAAAAACCTCAACAGACATGACCTGCAAATTATTTTTACTTTTTTTTTAATGCCAAGTGAAATATTTCACCCAGAAATATGTGTACTCCTACCTTTCAGTGCCAGGTGGATGCAAAAATGTCCTCATATTTGTCACTTCTGTTTGAACCCACTTTCTCTTGGGTGATCTCTGGAGGGAGGGGTGGCAGTGGCATGATCTAATCTTTTGCTGCAGGATGGTTCACATGAGTGAGGGTATTTCATGTAAGAAAGAAAAGTCTTCAAAACTTTCAGGATGGTAATGCAGAGGTCAAATAGTCAGTGATTTGGGAATGAGGGAGGAGGGGCAGAGGACTGACCTTTATTTGGGCTCTTTCTCCCCTGTTTCAAAATGAATCTAGTTAAATTATGTCTGCCATAAAGGAGGATTTGGTGGATGGAAGCAGAACAGGCAGTAATCGTTTTGTAATGTTGTATATTCTTCCCTTTCTTCTCTGTTGACAAAAATGTGTAAAAAAAGAAAAGTCAGAACAAATGGTACACATTTAAAATCTTATGTTAATCACCTTTCTGTTTTCTCAATGAATATTTTAAGCATAAAGACTAAATGTGGAAATAAAACAGAGTGAAGAATTACCGAGATGCAAATGGAGATCTTGTTGGCTCCTAATTAATCATCTGTGAACTATAAAGCTATTTTCAATTAGCCCGACAAATCAAAGGAAATAATCATCTTTGCTGATATTAAGCTTGAGAGATTATTATTTTTTAATTCGCAATGCTACAACCTTTCCCTCCTTTTGCTCATTAACAGATTGCAATTGGACTAAAATATTGATTCCAGGATCACAGCAATAGCAAAAGTTAGGGGAGGATTTACATGGCAGAATTTTGAAATTGGTAATTTTTGTGGGGGATTTTTTCCATTTGCTTTAGATGGAACTGGCTCCTGAGTTTCTCTCTCCAACTCTTTTTTTCCTCAAAAGTGGAAACTCCTTGTGGTTTTCTCCTGATGTTGTTTCACAGGTCTTAGGGGCATTAAGAGAAATGCAGCAGGACTGGGGCAGAGAATGAGCATCGTGAAAAGGATGCAAATGGAGACATTCTGTCTGCATATATTCTAGGAAATATATAGATTTTGTCTAGAGACTTCTTACATCAATTATCTTCTATTTCAATGTCAGGAAGAGGATGAACAGAATCCCTAAGATCACATCCCCGCAACTACTGCATAAAATGCTAAATTGACATTAGTGTTTTATCAATTTCTCAATTAATTCTTTTTTTTAAATTTTATTCTCTTTGGGCAAATATTGCAGAATTTTAATGTCTTGAAGGATTTTGTTTGAGTGCTTGTGATTATGTTTTGTGTTTGTGCTTATGTTTTGTGTTTGCTTTGTTTGGTTTGTTTGCTTGGGTGGGCTTTTATTCCTTCTTTCCTTCCCTTTAATGAGTAAAATCTGGTTTACAGAAAGGCTGAGGACAGTTTACTTTGGGCAAACACCTTGTGAATGACCATCTCCATTATGCCTTCCTTCATTGCTGAGATTTCAGGGAAGAGCTGATGATGGGCAGGTTGGAGCAGGAAAACCCTCTGAGTCATGGCTCCACTTTGGTAATCTAAATTGTGCAGAAAACACTGTGGAAGTCATTAGTGGGGTCACATCTTGTGGTCTTTTTGCAGACAAAATTCCTTTTGGGAATTTGAGTGAGTAACAGCTGCTGTACTGATGTGTCCCTTGCAGCTACATTTTACTCCAAGCAAAACTCCACTGACATCAGTGGGTAATGCAATGAGACTTGAATCGAGACATCCTCTGTATTATTTTCAACCTTATAACCTTGATTTATCCAGCCTGCAGAAGAGGAGACTGAGGAGAGACCTCACAGCAGTCTACAACCTCCTCAGCTAACGGGGATGTGCAGTGGCCAGAACTGATGTGTCCTCTGCGGTGACCAATGACAAGACCTGAGAGAATGGCCTGAAGCTGAGTCAGGGCAGGTTTAAGTTGGATATTAGAAAAAAGTTCTTCACTCAGAGTGTGTTTGGACACTGGAAAAGGGTCCACAGGGAAAGTGGTGACAGCACCAACCCTGGCAGAGCTCAAGGAGTGTTTGGACAATGCTCTCAAGGCACAGGGTGTAACTCTTGGGCCTGCCCTGTGCAGAGCCAGGAGATGGACTCAATGATCCTTGTGGGTCCTCTCTGACTCAGGATATTCTGGGATTCTAGGATCTCAGACAGTGTTTTAGCTCTATTGTTCCCATAGTGGTGCACAAGTGCACACAGATGTTGTGATATTGAAGGGATGTTTGTAGGATTACCAACCTCAGTGCTTTGAGATTGAAGAAAATAGAAATGTTGCAATTAACACAGTCTGCAAACTTTTAATTTTTATTCTGTGCTTTTGAATTATGAGTTGACCTAGGATGCATCTAGACCTGCATTTAAGTTCAGATTAGCAATGTGTTTTTGAGCTGATTTCCTCCAAGGTGGTAGTTCCACCTTGGAATGATGAGATTTTATCTTGGCTCATGCAGCATGGTTTCCTTGGACCTCCACCTACTACACTCATGGGAACCCAGGCCTCAGGGACAGAATAAAATTACACTGAAGTTACCCCACAAAATATGATCTTTCACTCCTCAGCATGGGTTGTTTTCCCCTCCAAAATCACTTGTATTTCTAATGTCCACAGAACCATAGACCACAGGTTCTCATACTCACTTTTGGTCACTGAAACTCTCGATTCACCCAAGACTGGTTTTAATCTGGGGAAGAATCAAGGTGAACGATGAAGGGACAAGAGGGAACCCATTTTCTTTTTTTTAAAGTTTAGGAGGTCTTTGGGATAACAAACAAAGGAGCTCTCATTGAAAAAACCTTGTAAATTAAACCTTTAAAAATATCCTATTTACCCCTACCTCTTTTCACAGAGGTTCTATATGGCATTGGAAAAGTCAACCCAGTCTTGTCACATGGAAAGAGGTACTAAATGTGTGATCATCATTATGATGCCAAATTTCACACCCTGAACTCTGCTTTGTGGGTGCAGAACTTTCAGTGTTATTTAAAGCCAGAGAGTCTCATGCCTGTATTTATCCTTCAGCGTATCAAATTCTTTAAAAATGCAATGTTCATCCCAACCTGAACTGCAAATCCAGAGTTTAATTTCTTCCACTTCCTCTCATCCCTAAATCTGGAGAAAAGATGTGTTGTGAAGATAAATCCATCACTTGTGCAGAGCTTGGATGCAGGTTGATGAGCAGCATGGAAAACTCATCAGCTTCTATGTGTCTGCAAGAAAGCAGGAGGGAGAAGTAAGCAAAATACAGGTCCATGGCTCAGGAAGGGCAATGTCCTCCCTGTGCCTGGAATGAGGCAAAGAAAATAAAAAAGGTGTGATTGTCATATGCAGGAGGAAAAATAGAGGTGGAGAAAGGGTGAGTAATTCAGTCTGGTGTTTCCTAACATTTTGGTGGCTGATTTTTTAATCTTCACATTGTATTTTTCAATGAAATTTTTGGTTGCATTCTTCTGCAGAAATACATGTGTAGGGGTATAAGTGAGTGCTTACGGGTGGTATGGACTTCATACTTTGTCACAAAGGAAATGTAACGTGTGTTGTGCCTGTGCATAAATGTGTTTATACCCAGAGACCTGGAGGGCCCCTCTGTCACCTGCCTGTCCTTGCTGGTTCTGTGTGTGCCTGTGTGGATATCTAAGCTACAGCTCTGCAGAAACCAAGGCAAAACACAAATATATAGCAAATTTATACCTGTTTCACACAATGCCTGGAGGCTATGCAGTCTCCTGGGAGGATGTTGGATCACTCTATCTTAGAAGTATATTTCTCTTGTTATAAGTTTAAATTAAGGCTTTGACCTGAAGCTCAACTCATTTTTTTTCTCTCAAGGTACAAAACACCTGGTTATTTAACCTGTCCTTTTACATTTCCACTCTGGGTTACTGTCAACTCCAGAGGCACTGAAATAATTAATGAAAACCTGTCCTCTGGGGAGACAGAAGTGACTGAAACACTCAGGGAAAGTTTGCTTGCACACCTCACATGCTGGTGCTCATGTTAATGTGGATAATTAGTGAACCACCTGCATGCTTATTTAGACTTAGCCCATGACCATTTTAATTCCCAATTAAGATTGCATTGCAATATTACAGTGCAACTGTTTATTTCACTGTTTCTGTTTTAAAATCACATTAACCTTCTTACACTTCTTGAGTGGATAACTCTTCTCCTGCTAAGCCACAAATCACCCAGGGCATAACATGGTTGCAGGTAGCATCGCTGTCTGCAGACCAGGATTTCTTTATTCCAAGTCAGAATACAATCCTTCAGCTCCAGTTTTGCTTTCAATTGCACTCTTCTCTGACAGTCACCATTCACAGAAGAGCTTCTCTCAGCTGCAGCCATCATGAAAAATTACAAAGTCAGAAGAAAGCAGTATGGTCTGCTGTGAATGACGAGGGGCGCTGATGACTGGTTTTTGACACTTTTGGTTTGTTTCCCCAGATCCCAAGATTGCCCATGACCAGGGAGGGCAGAGGATCCCTCTCTGTAAGAGGTGAAGTTGCCTCCCTTGCAAAACCTCAATCCAGTTGCAGAAGGTCATCCCTGGTCTCCATGCATGCAGAAATGATGGTTGATGAATTTACTTCCTGCAGCGTCGCACTGGAGCAGATTTATAGATTCTGTGATAAATTTTAAACTATATTTAGGGACTCTGAGGAAACAGCAATGAATAGACACAGGTCCTGAACTGTTATTCTTGATTGCAGCTGCTTCATAATAGACTTTTTTTAAAGTATCAGTATGGAACAGGAAGTGGAGGGGAATATAAAATTATGCTGAGCCCAGAGAAAGGAGGATCCTCAACTAGGAATTGAACAAGACCCATGGGAAAGCCAAAAATGAGGAAGGAGGGTCTGAACATATGATGGATTTCTGAACAGTCACCCAGGGTCTTTCCATTAATAGCAGGCAGGATGTTTTCCTTTATGAAAACCCGATTAAGTTTGTCAGACACTGATAACCTTTCTATAAGGATTTTTATTCTGTGTGCTGGATGCATGGACAGAACAGGGATATTCTTGTCTATTAATTTCCGTAGCGTGGCTTTTCTGTAAAATCCTGGACATCCAAAAAGAGTTATGCTTCCATCTGCTCCTGCCAACCTTATTTGTATTTAGGAGAACTTTTCCAAAGGGGTCATGGGAGAGGAAGGTGAAAGCCTATGGATTTGATGATGGATATTTGTCCCTGTTGTCTCTGCAGAGGTACTTCATGGATGTTATACAGGAATGGTTGTTTTTTTGTTCTGCAGAGTTGTCCTTTTGCACCAAGGGATGTAAAAGTGGAGTGCAGGTTCTGGTGGGGACATCTCTCCTTATCACCTCATTGGAAAATTGACTGGAAGTTTTATCACACAAACCTTGAGCAGCAAATTCTCTCTCTCTGCTCTGAGCTGCTGTTTCAGTGTCCTGTCTCTCAACTCTTGCCCTTGGAGTGGACAACACCCAGGTCTTCCTTGGCTTCTGGCTTTAGCACTGGGTCTCAGATTTCACTTGCCTGTGGTGCCAAGGAAATCTGCCCAAACTGTTCCTGACCTGAGTGGAAGGAGTTGGTCTCTGGAAGATTTCCATAGTTTTTTCTAAGAATTGAGACAGAAGAAAGGTAGGAGGCAACAAGCTTTTCAAACCTCCTGCATTCTTGAAGACATCAGGATATTCAAGCATTTTAGTGCTTGCTTTACTGGAGTATGATAGATCAGCACAGAGTGACTAAGCTGCTCAGACACGATTTATGATGTTTGGAGAGATGAGGAAATCCCGTGTTTTCACTGAATTTTCTTTCCATTCCCTCTGGTCTACTTGATCCACCTCTCTGACGTGATGCTGTGCATCTTCACTGTGCATGTAGAGTGAATAACTCTCCAAATAAAATCTGTCTTCAAACTCTGATGACCAGACCTGCATCCCAGTTTTACTAAAATCAATTGCAGGTCTCCTTCTCTGCTCACTCTCAGGAATTACTGAGTTGCTTTGGTTAAGTTCTCCCCTCAGGCTATTGGACAACCAAATTTTCTCTCTTCCCTACCATAAATCCCCTGGGTTAGGAACATGAGCCATTTTTCCTTTAAGGCAGTGGAAATCTGTAGTCACTGACAATCCAGGGACATGGAAGGAAAAACATCTATCATGCCTATAGAAGTTTATTGATTTTGATAAGTGCTTTGGTCAAGATCGATCCATACAAACATATTCCTACTGTTGCAGGATAATCAGAAAAAATTCCAGGTGCTATTAGATAGTTGTGTAATGTATTTTAAACACAATCTTTCACAATTTTTCAGTTTGGTGTCTGACTATGTCTTAGGAACATGGGTAGATTACGTTACCTGGATGGGTGTTGTGCCCTCTCCAGAATTTATGTGTATAGAGATATTTGTGTTCCTGTTACCTGCAGGAAGAGCAGTGTCAGAGACTCACACACGAGCTACAGCACATTGCAACATATCAGGTGATGGGGTGAGCACCCATAAATATGATCTGATTGACCTTCAAAATAATTTATTTTGCATCCTTTCTGCTAAACCAAAGCAAAACTTTTACTGTGTATGAAATGACAGGGTCTTGTTTCAAAAGATCCTGAATTCAAGTGTCTGCTTCTTAATTTCTGAGGCAATTCCCCTGTCTTGTATAATACATCCTTAAGGCCTCTAGCCTTTGCTAGATTTGCTACTTGTGGTCAGCAATGCACCTTGAAGCATTTAGTGCAGCAGGATAGATTCAGTTGATTCCACAGTCTATTCAGAATATATGAATATGAATATATGAATGTATCAAATCCTGATCTTATGGAAGAAGTGGCTTCTGAAAAGCCCCTCTCCTCTCCCTTGAGATGTTGATGGAAAGCCTCCTGCCTCATTGGTTGGCTTTGGCAGAGCCCTGAGTGGGGGTTGGATGTCGTGGGCTGTCAGCCATTCTTGGTGCTCAAAGGAACAGACAACCTGTCACAGGTGATCAATAGATGCCATTGCCTGCCCCGAAGTGTGAGGCTTTTCTGAAAGAAACTCCCAGGAGGAGATTCAAGCCTGGGATGTAATATTGACCACACTTAGCTAACATTCACTGAGAGATGTTTATGAAGGTGGCAGTCTTCCTTCCAAATGTTCACAGCACGTGTGCCTCAGGCAATGAAAAAACAGATGGAAAAGAGTTGTCTGATCTTTCTCTGTCACTGTATTTTTCAGTTTTGTACCAGTACCCCAATATATTTTTTCTTCCTTTATAAGTAGGGAAAGTGGAATTACCCCGGTGTGGAGCAATCATTTGGGCTGGTCCTTTAGAATTTTGGGTGTTCAGGAGAAGCCTATCTCTGTCCTCAGTTGTATCAAGGTGATTGATTTTGGTGGTGTCAGAGCTGTGAGACTAAGGCTGGAACTAATCCAGGAAGTTATGTCTGAATTACAGCCATCAGTTTACCTGCATAGAATGGGAGCAACATTTGTGTTCAAACTGTCTTTGCAGTGAGTATCCAGTAACAATATTCCTGGTTTTGAGAAAAGGCTTTTATTTAGAATCCTCTGATCCCCAAAACCTGCATCAGTGCTCGTGGGAGCTGGCCAGTGACTCACGGGGGACACTGAAAATAACCAAGGTTTCCTCCTGAGATCTCTTGCAACAAATTTCTGACTGTTCTTGCTCCATTACCTGGACCATTTTGCACATTGCTTTACCTCTTTAGGCTTGGTATTCGGTCCTTAGACCAGGCTAAATGTCCAGCTGCAGACATGACCTTTTCAGGCATATCTAATCAAATATATGTCCTCAGGCTTAAGGTTTTCCCAGGCTACCAATACAAGGTTTATTACCAGTAGTTGTCTGGAGCTTCTTGACAGTAAGTAGAGAGAAAAAGGCAGTTCAAAAGTTTAAATCTTATACATATTTTAGACAACCTTCACAGGAGGCTATCCCCATCCTGGAGAGGCCCACTTATTTTCATGGAGTAGCTTTACTGAAGATGTGGGCTGTGCCAATGTCTGGAAATGAGAGAGAGAAGTCTCAGCCAGAACTGACTTGTTGGCCTTTGACCTTCCCACAGAAGATTTTCTGGTGAGTTTGGAAGTGGCCATGCACTATTGGACTGCAAGGGATTTTCCAAGGAATACAGCAGGTAGATTAGGAAAGAGACTCCTATTGTTCCTCTTCTAAAAACATCCACCCAAAATGGCATCCCAGTAAAGTCTCTGAGGCCCAAACCTTTTCAGATCTGTGCATCTTTGTTGTTATGTCAAAACTGTGCTCAGTGCTGCAGTGATTCTTTTTTATGTTTATTATGATCAACTGATTTGCATAAATCAGGTTTTCTTTTTGCTATCAAAAGGGCTCCTGGCAGTAACAGCAATAATTATAGACACAAATAATTTAAAATATTTATCTTATCTAATGTCTGAGCATGTATTTGGAGGGCACCCAGACACAGCAATGATGTTAAAGAAGCTTGAAATGCCATTGTGTAGGTAAATAAACAAACACATAAATACTTTGATTCTCAGCTACACAGAATTAATGCTTCACACATCTTAAGGGGGTGTTATTTCACTAGTAAAGCATTGTTAAAGCTCTAAAATCAAGCCAGAGCTACTGAGGTCTATTTTAACTTGTTCATTTGACCTGTTGCAAAATTATGGTTATGTATGAAAATCTATGAAGTGGCCCTTAAAAATTACATTTATTTTTGCCTACCTGCATTAGCTTTGACTTTTTCTGGGAAGGTGACAGAGAGCTTTAGGCTCCAATGCCTATTTCTGTAAATTATTAGGTTCTCATCTTTTTGTACATCTGAAAAATGAAGCTAATTAGGCTTATGTCAACAAACACTGTGAAAGCATTTGAGATGCAAAGTATTGTGTCTCCTTCATTATGAAAGAATAACAATACACTTCTGAGGGTGAGGCTAAAAGCTTCAAAGCTAAAAGAAAAGAGTAAAGTCACTGCCATAATAATACCAGCCCCATCCAACTCCAGTCAGTGACCTCAGAAATGCCAAAATCCCCTTTACAACAAACCTACTATTGGACTTTGCCATGGCAGGAGCAAGGTGATTCTCTGTCTGAGAAATATTGTTTTCTGGGATTAAAATCCTGATAGATCTTCTAAATCTGCAACTGTGCCAACACACAAAGCATGGCTGTGCAAAAAAAAAAAAAAAAAAATCAGTGGATGTTTCAGTTGTCAGTCTTTAAAAAGTTTGACATTAATAACATGAAAAAATAATTTTGGCTAAAGACAGTATTAGATTATGGCACTGCATTGGATTCTTCTCACAGGAGCTAAATTCCTGGTGAATCAATTAAGTTTGTAGTCTCCCTGAAGCTGGGTTTTGTTTTCAAGTTAGTTTTACTAAAAAAATAACATGTGAAAGGGATGTAGACTCCTTTCAGAACTGAGCTTGAAGGTGACAGAAAAAAGTTCTGGGTAAAATTTAATCCCCAAGTATATAATTTCTACATTTTCAAAATATTTCTCTTTTCAAATATATTTGCTTTCATGCTTGAAAAGCAAAAAGTTTTGATATTCTATTTTGTAAAAGCACTTTGCATAAAAAATGGACTTAACCAACCAACCAACCAACCAATCAATCAAATATACTAATAGGGTAAGTTAATGTGAAAATTTTGGGGTCAAGTTGAACAAAATATTTTGCTTTGTACTATAATTCAACAGAAAAAGAAAAAATAAGTGTTAGCCTTCTTTAGTTTTTTGTATTCAGTTTCTAAATGCAATCCCTCCAATGGGAGGGACACTTCTAAAAAAGGGTAATTTTTCCCACCCCCAGGTTATTCTTAGACTTAATCTGCTCTCTTTGAGATCAATAATCAAGCTAGGCCAACACAGCCTGACTTCAGACATCCCATCATTAACAAAGATCTTGATATTTTATTGCTCTTTTTAGACACCCTATAGAGACATCCAGTGTAAGAAAAGCTTTATTTTATCTATGACTGACATATTGAATGTACCCATGAATGAGATCACACATTTCTGTCCAGGCAGAACCATCAACAGTGATGGTGCCATGTAAAAAGAACTTGTGCATACATGTGCTAAGTGAGGAGCTGGGCTTCTTGGTTGGGTATAAAAATCTAAAGGCTTTAAATTAACAATGTAGTTATCAATTCAGCTGTCAAACAATTGTATCTCTTCACAATAGATTTTTGGTATGAAGACTTCTAAGGCAATATTGACAGAAGAGCACTAAGATGTAGATGATATGAGAGCTCCTCTTCTCTTCTCTTCTCTTCTCTTCTCTTCTCTTCTCTTCTCTTCT
>JACBWW010000049.1:2016204-2058310 GCA_020086605.1 Lanius collurio
TGTGCCAGAAACAAGAAGGCTCAATCTCTGCTACCCCAAACCAGTGTCTTGGCATTAGCTGTGAAAGTGCCTCCCTTCCCTGTGCATCTCACAGAGCCTGTTCTGTTCTCTCGCCCCTTTCAGAGCAGGACTGCACTGGGAAGGAAGGATTGCAGCTCCTGGGACCCCTGGCAGAGGGCAGCTGAAGAAAGTGTTGTCAAACACAGGCTGGGATCAACTTGCACTCTTTGTGCCTGATGCAAATGTTTACAGGAGATTGCTGCAAGGATGGGCTCAGCTCCGTGCTCAGCGGCTGAGTGGAGACTCGGGGAGTTATAGGAGCAACTGGGGAGTTAGTGGTGTCACCAGTGGGGTGGCAAGTTGCTTTTTTTGTTCAAATCCTACTTGTTGGACAAATTCAGAGCCAGTTCTTACCCAGTCTGCAGCTCAGAAAAACTCATCCACAGACTTAGAGCCTTGCCTGCATATGTCCATCTAGTTGCTGCTTTGCTCTTAAGTTGCTGTCATTGACTCCACTGGAAGCTATTGCCTTGCTGGGATCAGTGGGATGAGCTTTAAGCAATCCCTAACTGGATGATCACAAGACTAGTTGAGCTAAAAGTTAAAAATCTATAAGTGACTGGGCTTGTGCCAGCTGAAGTGGGCTGTTCACAGCAGCATTTGAACTGGCAAACTGGTCAGAGCAGTGTGTGCAACATCTGGCCCCAGAGCTGTGTGAAGCTGCTCGGGGCAGGGGGTGGCTGGAGGAAGGCATATGATTAAACACAGTGTTGAGGCTGAGTGGGAGTGACTGATCCAACTGCTGGTCCCACAGAAGCCCTGAAGAAAGAGGGAATTCTCTGCAAGAGCTCCTGAGAGGTTTATTGTTCCCTGGTGGTAAGGCTGCAGGACATGTCAGTGAAAGGCTGGCCTCTCTGAAGAGACCTTGTGCCTCTGCAGTGACGGCTTTCCCGGAGCTGATGCCCATTCTCCCTCAGTAACTTCCTGCCAGAGTTCCTTGCCTCCAAGGATGTTGGCCTGGCAGGTTGCCGGGCAGCCAAGTGCCCTTGTCCTCCCTGCATCATGGGACCATTGGATGATTTGGGTTGGAAGGGGCCTCAGGAGGCCCTTATCCAACCTCCTGTTCTGACATCAAACCAGCTTGCTTAGTGCTGCATATGGGCTGTTGGAAATTTCCCTGCTTTATCCAGGGATTGCTGCTCTCCTGTACTGGCCTTTGACACTGTAGGCCACTGTAGCTCCTTGGGTAGCCAGGTCCAAACCTGTTTGACCATCAAATCTTGGAGCTCCCAGCCTTCCAAGCTACTGAGGATACAGAAGCTGTGCTGCCAAATTAGGCTGCCTCCAGGTTTCATGTTACTTTTCCTCAAAGAGGATCTGTTGTTTTTTTTTTTTTCTTGTTCCTTTTCCTTTCCCTCAGCAAGCTGTTCACTCTCTTATTCTCTTACTCCCTTATTCTCTTACTCCCTTATTCTCTTTATATATATATGAAATAAAACCATAACAAAATATATGTTTTCTGTTGGAGAAAAATACCCAGGGTACACATGGCTTGTTGATTGACATTTGTTTTTCAAGATGTGTTGAAGACAGCTAGGGGGTCTCAGGGTCAGATATCACAGAACAACTCAAGAATTGATTTCTCCCATAACATGGGAAAACCCACAGAAACGGAGGAATTCCTTGCTGCAGTGTTTCAGGGATACTAAATGTTTCTTTGGGTTCAGAATCTGGGAGGATAAATCAATGGAGAAAAAAACTAAGGAGGTCCCTCACAACAGATAAATCACTAATGGCTCAAGATATTTACAAACCACAAATTGCCACGTTTATGGGGAAGATACATCTCCTTTTCCCTATACTTTTACCATTGTAAGGGGTTGACATAGATGGCACAAAGGGTAGGAAGAATAGCTTTATGCTCTGTTGTTAGGATTTATAGAATTGTTTAGGTTGGAAAAGGTGTCTAAGAACATTAAGTCCAACCATTAATGCAGCACTGCCAAACCCATCACTAAACCACGTGTCTCAGAACCATGTCTACATATAAACACTTCCAGGGATGAAGATCCCACCACTTCCTTAAGCAGCCTGCTCTAATGCTTGACCATGGTTTCAGTGAAGAAATTTTTTCCTAATATCCAATCTAAACCTCCCCTGGCACAATCTGAGGATGTTTCTTCTTGTTCTATCACTTGTAACATCAGAGAGGTGACTGACTCCTACATGGCTGCTCCCTCCTGCCAGGGAAGTGTAGACCATAACAAGGTCCCCTCTGAACCTCATTTTCTCCAGGCTAAACAATCCCAATTCCTTCAGGTGCTCTTCATCTGACTTGTGCTCCAGACCCTTCCCCAGCTCCATTCCCTTTTCTGGACACCCTCCAGCACCTCAATGTCTTTCTTATATTGAGAGACCCCAAACTGAGTATCTTCATTTCTCTGGTGGGATTAGTTGCCACATGCCCTTGTACCTTGGCTTCCCAGTTGCCCATACATGATGTGGTTGCAGATCATGAGCTTGAGCTTCTTTCCTATGGAAATGCTGGTGTTGGGTGTGGCTGGTGCTTCTCTGGTACAGTGCATATCCTGATCTGCATTGCTGCAGTGTGGGTAGGTGCAGATCCAGACACAGAGTAACCTCTGCTTCCATATTGCCTTTATTTCTCTGCTCAGTGTCCTTTAATGGAGCAATGATCATCCTTTTTGTCTCCATGGACCTCAATATCATTAATACTCTATTGATCAGGCTCTGACTTTGGGTCAGAAAATGCCCACATGTGATTATAAAGAAAATCTGAGGAGTTAATTCAGGTTGGGTTCACACAGAAGCCTCTTTCATGCCATACCACAGATTTCCTCCCAACCCCTTTTTTGACTGACTACTTGTGCATTTCCTCCTCCCTCTCCTTTTTCCCTTCAGGGAAACCTTTGAATAAAACCTTTCCCAGACTGTCATTTGCCTCCAGAGTGTGCTATTGAAGACCCACAGTAATATTTTTCAAACAGCACTGGGGTCATCCAATACCATTCAGCATCACACTTGGTCTTTGTCTTCTCATACTGGTCCATGGAGAGAGGAAACAAACAAACAAAAAAAGCCTCACTGGGAAGCCTGACTTGAGATTCATAGGATTAGGTCTGTTAGCAGTGCTATACACAACCCTGACATGCAATCAGCAAAGTAAAATATTCATTATTGCCTGACTGTCAGCTGAAGACAATTTCAATTATTCTGGCATTTCAATGGATGAAGAAGCCCTTTAGGCTGGCTCATGAGATTAGACTTAAAGGCTCTGTAAATTAAGAAAGTTGCAATCAGTGTATTATCTGACAGGCAGCTGTGGAATATACTCCAACAGGGAGGGGAAGGAAGAAAGAAAAAAAGAGACAAATTGCTATATTCAGGTTGTGGTTTTGATATATCAATTTACAGTTTTAACATATGCATTTAGGAAATAATTGTTTTGCATTACTTAAACCAGCTTTAACAGCATCAGTGTGAAGATTTTAACTCCTACAGCTTGAAAGGTCAGTTTTTCTTTTGCCTTGCACTATCTTTGAAAGACTCATTTGGTTAGAGGAGAAAAAAATTTAAGCATTGCCAGAAGAACAAATCTTTCTGAAAGTTATTCAAATATTATAATATATGGCAGTTGATCATAAAATTCCACTAGAAGGAACATCTGTAATGTCTTCCAGGTTAATTTTAAAAATATGATCTCAGCCTCCTTTTGCTGGATATGCACGGATGTGGTAATTGTGACCATATATGGCCTTTACCGCTCCCATCTCAAGTGTCAGGGAGAATAACTGGTATCATCCTATCTTGCACTTCTGGAGCTTTTATCTCACAGTTTCCCAAACCATTTCGACATCTTTTGAAGCAGCAGTGGAGAACCTGTTTGCTTCCCCTGGTTAAATGACTCCTCCTGGTCAGAAATGCTGACTGCTAAAATAAATGGATGAATTTCAAGCACTTTTGGCAAAGAACAAGCACAATTTAGAAAAAAAGTGTGCTTATTCTGGTGGGAGAGGATTTTTACACAGGACCTCTGTGTAAAAAAGACAGGCCCTCAGGCAGGGAACTGATGAGTTGTGACATACAACAGTTGGTGAGACACATTGGTTGATTTTTGGCAATGAGGGCTTCCACAGAGGCGAGGAGTGGGAAGGTCTCATTGAAGGCTGGGACATTTTCCTAGTTCCTGCCACTCCAGCTGGTGAGGCTGAGGAAGTGCAGTTACCACAGAGCTCCCTAAAGGCACACAATGAAGATATCAAAGTGATTACAGCCCAATCAGACAGATTAAATACCTCCTAGTTGCCTTGGTGATGTCCACTCTGCATTTTAAAGGTGAATGTCCATTTCTTAATCCCCAGCCTTCCTAGCAAGGGTAGTTTTGTGTAGAATGAGTCATGAAAATTGTCAAGGGGAGACTCTGGGCAGAATCTAAATTTTTGAGTACACTCGATGGCATATTATCCTGTGGTGCAGTTGAGATTCAATATCTTAAGAGACTCTTCTTGCTACTAGTCTACACTCTGGTGCATGAAACTCAAGAAGTTCAGTGGTTTCCTCTGCAAATAGCCTCCATAAGGGCTGATATATCCTGAATTTTGTGCTTCTAAGGCACTTATATGCCCTCTCTTTTATATATCTTTTATTTATCTTTTATATATTTATCTTTCATATATAAATGAAACAACGAACTGAAAACAAGGTATTACCTTTATTCTCTCATACATCCTGCTTGAGCCTAGGCCCATGACTAACTCCTTCACGTGATTCATCTTATGTTTAGATGTTTACAGGAAATATCTTAGATTCCCACTGCCACTACAGAGAAGGAAACTCTCCAGGAATCCAGATTGTCCACAATGATGGACACCTCACTTTGGGCAGAGAAATCAAGATCTAGAAGTTCCTATTTCTCTCCAGGAGCTGTAGAAACCTTCACTACTAGATCACATTCACATGTTTAAATCCAGGTGAGATGAATACCACTCTCATTTGCCTGCAGAGCTTGTGTCTTGCCATGGACACGTAGAGCAGAAATTAGTTTTGATAGATCTTGACTGGGACCGCTAGAGATGGTGACAACAGCAATAACCATGATAACAGCAGCAACAAGAGCCATAGATCTGATGCAAGGATCCATCAAATATAAGATTTTTACTACCCATCATCTTTAATAACTTTCACTTATCAGCCTAATTTTAATCTCATCAACTTCAGTGCAGACTTCATTCACTTCAGTGGAGCTCTTTCCAAATGGCAATAATATAAACATGACTTTGATCTGTAGATCAGGTGTTACCAAGAAGATTGGCATCTACAGGGTTTTACTTCCTGGTTGTGACCTGTTTCTGGATTATTAAAATGATGTGAGTAGCATCTTGCAAGTTGCACTTTGAATATTGGAATAAAAAGGTCCAAATTTCCAAGCATAACTACTGATTCTCAGAGTTTCTAGTTTGAATGTTTTTAACTTAGATGCCTTCATCTTGAACTTGCTTTCTGAATGCTGAGTGCCCTCTTTCAGAAATCCAGGCTTTGAGAAAAATTCTTATGTTGGCAACATAAAAACAGACCCCCGAATCTCTCACTTCTTTCAGAAATCTTGGTCAAGGATCCTTGGTCAATGCACCCTGGTCATCTATTTGGCATATTGCTTACTGAACATTTTATTTTATGCTTAAGTGAGATTTTGACCTATATGTGCAAAATACATAATTTTGGAAATTGAGAACCAGTATGTTTTACTGATGATTCTTTTGAAATATTCAACGCTGCCTGTGCTGTTTCTCACTTTCCCACCCCCCCCCCCCGGAGTTTGGCTAGAAAAGCTGTAAACACATACTTAAAAAAAATGGGAAACTTCTCTAGCAATTTACCCCACAGTTATGCATCTTTCTGCTTTAGAGAACACTCAGCTAAAATTAGATGACAGCTCTATACCCTTAGAACCAGTGTTATGTTTTTCCTCCATTTCTGATCTACATAATTCAAAACAAGGAAATGTTAGCAGGTAAAACTACAGGGTAAAACCTTTGGCTGCTGGAAATATTTGCATTTATTAAACTAACAACTGTAAAGCAGATATGCACATCGTTAGACTTCCTCATTCTTGCCTTATTAAAAAAGATCTTTGAAATTCAAAAACTTCCATGTAAATCTTGTGCAGGTTTTTTTCCTTCCCCTGATGCAGATGATTGTACTTGGGTGGCTTTAAAAAACAGGACCTAAATCCAGGAACCTCAACACATCACTGATGGCTAAAATCCAGACCTAGTCTAGATCTAAAATTTGGCAATGGCTGGAATGAGGGTCCCCACCAACTCCCTCAGACTCATGAACCAGAACTTTTCCACTGTGCACAAACATGTTAGAGAAAACTGGCTTGCCTTGATCCATCTGCTTGGAGGCAGGCAAGTGCCTACTAAACCATATCCCCAAGTGCTGCATCCACAGCCTTCTGAACGCTTCTAGGGATGGTGATTCCACCACTTCCCTGGGCAGCTAGAGTCTGTATCTGGATCCCACCCTGACACCTCCTGCAGCAAGGATGCCCATCAGAAACTTGTGCAGACCATGAGATCCCAAGGGTGGCTTATTCACAACCATTTCACCAAATGAGGATCTCAGACACCTGAGCATGGGTCCCATCCCTGTCAGTGTTCAAGGCCAGTTTGGATGGAGCTTGGAGCAATCTGGTCTAGTGGAAGCTGTCCCTGCCCATGGCAGGGGGGTTGGAACTGGATGATCTTTAAGGTTCCTTCCAGCCCAAACCATTCAGTGAGAGGTGAGTAGATATGAACTTCATGAAATCTCAGACACACCTATGGAGTGTGATTGAAAGCAGACTCGTGGAGAAAGACTTGGGGGTGATGGCTGATGAAAAACCCACCATGAGCCAGCAGTGAGTGCTCACAGCCCAGAGAGCCAAGGGTGGTCTGGGCTCCTCCCCAGGAGCGTGGCCAGCAGACCAAGGGAGGGGACTCTCTCTATTCAGCTCTTTTGAGGCCCAACCTGCAGTGCTGTGTACAGAGCTGGTGCCCCCAACATAAGGAGGATGTGGAAATGCTGGAGCAAGTGCAGATGAGGCCCAGAGTTGGTAAGGGGACTTGGAGCACCTTCCATCTGGGAACAGGCTGAGAGAGTTGGGGCTGCTCAGCCTGGAGAAGACAAGGTTGTGTGGAGACTTCAAAGGGGCCTTCCTGTATCTGAAGAGAAGCTGGAGAAGGAGTCTTCATCAGGAACTGTAGTGATAGGACAAGGAGTAATGGGTACAAATTGAAAGAGGGAAAATTTAGGTTAGATATATGAAAGAAATTCCCTACTGTGAGGGTGGTGGGGCACCAGAACAGGTTGCCCAGGGAGGCTGTGAATGCCCCAACCCTGTCAGTGTTTAAGGCCAGGCTGGGTAAGGCCTTGAGCAATGTGGCTTAGTAGGAAATATCCCTGCCCGTGGCAGGAGGGGTGGGACTAGATAGTCTTTATGGCCCATTCTAACTCCTTAACATTCTACATTTCTATGAAAAGCAATTTACCCTCTATGAGATGTCGAAACAGCACAAATCCAGCTCACCTTCCAATGCAGGGGCCTTTTCATGCCTCAATCTGTATTTTTCCATGTTGAGTACATCTATATCACACAAGATCATCCTTAAATCACAATTACTCTAACTAATAAAGTATCCCTTGTGGCCTTTTGAAGAAGGTATCGATCAATAACAGAGAATTAAACAAAACAAAACACAAAAGAATGGTTCCCCTCCTATTTACAGAAGAAAATGACTCACAAGGGACAGTTTCTTATCTTTTCACAATACAAGGGTAATGCCCTTCATGGCAAACACCAGAGTTGGAGCCCAGACTTTTATAGGCATTGTGTGAGATGTATTTTCTCATGGGAAATGCTGGACTAGTCCAGACAAGCATCTCTTCTTTCTAAGGGACTGAGGCAAGGCTGAGGAATTTTGAAAGGAAACCCCAAATAAGTTTTAATGTTTCATGGGATAACACCAAGTGACAATTTTCAAAAGACTTATTTGAAGTTATTCTCATTTTGAAGACAGAGGGAACTGACTACAGAATTTGACAACAGTTGAGCAGCAAACTTTACTAATCCAACTTAGGGTTTCGTTTTCATCTACTTCCTTCTTTTACTTGGAATGGTTTCACTGAACCAGTTAAATTGCAGGAGCTTACTTCAGTATAGTAAATGCTCAAAACCAATGTTTGAATTTTATACTAATTAAGGCCAATCCACTGTCATTTTTCTATAATGTGAAGACTAGTGCCCACAGTAACCCACTGAATTTAACATGAAAGCAAGATAAAACAATTAAAGAGTGAAAATATTTGATTAAGTAGCTCATTGATTTATGGTGGAATAAATTGAAACGGATGGGACAGAGAATTTTTTTTAATGGCAAGCGTATTTTATGTTCATTATCACAATCTCTGGGCTCTTTGTGGTTTTGTGATTAAAAGAAAGAGTTTAGGGATAGTAACTCTGGGATTTATTACTCTTGTCTTCGTACTTAAGGCCTTTTTTTTTTTTTTCCTTTTTCTGATTCATGTGGTAAAATATTAAGGCCCCATTGAAAAGTCATGTGGAGTAAGTACATTGCTACAAACCAGTGGCTGTCTGACATCATTTAAACAGCATTAATCCTGACAGTTACACAGGGTGAAAAAACAAACACAGAGAGTTTTGTTTTGGTGACAGGGATTAAACTTCTCCTTGGGGTGGTTGTGGCTGCAGCAGCTCCCTGGGAGGGAGCCTCACACCCTGGATGCAACTGTGCCTGAAGGCTGGGAAAGTGCATCACACAGAGGAGACAAGAAAGGGATGGGGTGCTCTACAGGGCCCCACCAAAGCAAGGGGTAACCCCAAAACTGCTGAGTCCCAGGCTCCAGGTTCAACAGATGTCACACAGCACTTACCTCTGCTAGCAGGGATGGGGTGAGGAACGAGGTTATCTCCCCTCTGCCCACTCCCTGAGGGGTGCATTCCACTCTTTCAGAAGTACAATTACCCTCTCATGACACCAAAAAAGCAGGGGGATTTTCTAAGCCCTGCTTGCAATGGAGAGAGAGAGAGAGAGCAAAGCAAAAAAAAATAAAAAATATTTAGGTATCATTTTATAGAGAGCAAATGTTAAGAGACTTTCCCAAGGACATGAAGAAAATCAGTGTCAGAGCAAGCCAGCTGCAGAGAGGTGACCATTGTGGGTGATGTCTGCAAACCACAGGTACATGTACCCTACCAGCCTGCCTTGTGTATTTGGGATACACCTAAGACTCCTTTGCAGCCTTTTCATGTGGCTCAGGAAGAAACCCCAAATCTTGAGTAGAGGGTGAAAATAACACTCAACTCCTATAAATATTTAAGTGTTTGTAAAAGGAAAGGTTTGGGGTTTTTTTTGTTTGAAAAAGGGAGGGGGGATTTTGCCAGTTTCTATGTGCACCAACACATGCACATTTTCACCCTCAGCCTCCCAGAAAAGCCTGTATAGAGTCCTGGGCAGGAGGATTTGTAGGTGATAACATGAGCAGTGATTCCAAATAGTGTCTCACAGCTGATCACACTGGCAGGGTGAAAATAAGACTGGAGAAAAAAAAAAGAAATATAGGAAAGAATTGTAGAATCATAGGAAGGCTTCACTTGGAGGGGATCTTAAAGATCACCTACCAGAATCAAGTATCAAATAAGCTACCTGATTAATGAAGAGAAGCCTATAAAAGGGTTTTGCTGTTGTTGGGAGTTTGTTTAAAGAGTTATTGCACTTTCCAGGAAAGGAGGTGGTAAGAGCAGAAACCCAAAGCAAAGTTATACCACATAGAGCAGCTGATGAAATCATCTCCTTTTTTTCTCAGTATTCGTTCTGCTGCCAAACATCCTCACCATGGAGTTGGGAGACTCCAGAGCCATCTGTTCAGCCTTTCAGAGACCTGATTTCAATAGTGGGGCTCTGTTTTGTGACATTTCTTCCCAGAGTTACCTTTTTTTGCAGGGACATCTGCTTGAAGGTCAGCTTGAACAAAAGTCTTGCCTCTCAAAAGAGAGGCTAAGCTTTGCCAGGAGCAGGGCTGGGTGGGGAGAGAGAGGGGCAAGGAAGACACATTTCTCACTCATTTGGTTTGCACTTTAGCAATGTCCTCCCCTCTTTCCTCAAGGCATGTTTAGGGTTTTGACATCCAGAGGAGCTTGAATGCACTTTTTACTTTCAGCACTTCTTACTCCATGTGTCCAGAAATCACAAGCCAAGCTCTTCGAAATTACAAGATTGGGCTAAAAGCCATGAAACTGCTGTAAAAATTACATTTCAGGGATCTTTCTCTTTGCCTTCTGTCTTCAGAGACTTATGTTTGTGTCCTGCTTGTTTCAGGATTTTTCTGCAGCAAAAGAAAGTCAAAAGGTATCATTTTTTCAGTTAGTGTGAGACACTAAACTGTGTCTGTGTGGAAAAAAAGTTGAAATTTTGTGTAATAATGCTACTGCAAGGTATGTTGCAGTGATTGGCAACCCAGATTTTGCTCAGCATGAGGAATGAGATGAGTCCAACTCAGAATATTGCATGATTCTATAATGCTTTGACTTTAGGGTCCATCCTTTGAAGGTGTTGAAGATGCCTTGCTAATGCTAAATGAGGATGCTTAGCCTGTGTTGGTCCTTCATCCTAAGTGTTGTGCAGTGGGGGAGCAATATGATCCAGAAGATGAAATAATGAAATGATTTTCAGGGTACCTAAGCACTGCTGAGGGGTTCCCATGCTTTGCCAGCCAAGGTAGGATTGATATTAAGTCACAGCTGCCTGGAACACCTCAGCTGCTCATCACACCTGCAGAGACACAGGTACCTCCAGAGAGTGGTTCAGCACTGGCAGATGATGGGTTGCCCTCTGTGTGTTTGTTCCCTCCTACTAATCACAGAGAAAACCTCAGAAACTGCTGAAGTTTAGACTTTCACCTTAATGTGGCTAAAATTAAGTGTCTCTGGTCTGATGCCTTGGAGTCAACGTGGATATATTTCTCTGGACACAATGGCTGTCTTGTCCTTATGGATCTGTGTCACCATAAATCTTTCCTTGAACGTTTGTCTGTGCTACTGCCACAGATGCCCTGGGGATGGGGGAACACTGCTACTTTCAATAAAGCTGTTGGCAATCCCTGGATGCAAGGAGTTTAGGGATGCAGTAACAGCAGGGACTTGTCCAGGTCTTGAAAGGATCCAGAAGATTTTTTTCTTATTATTGTGTCTGAAAAATAACATATAGATATATAATAACCATAAGACTGTGTGGATATGGCTGTGTGTAGGTACACACACAAAGCCTCAACACACATATCTGTGTACCTAAAACTAAAATTTATGCTATTGTACTATTCAACTCTATATACACACACACACAAACAGAATAGTTCAGCCATGCTAGCATGTCTTTGGTTTAGGACAAAGAGAAGATGATAGTACTGAGACCTTGCTGTATCAGGGGAATTATAATTCCTTTCTATAGTCATGGTTGAGGAAAGATTACTGTGCTGGTAGCAAGTGTCCAGCTCTCAGCTGCATAGGGGTCTGGAAGCTGGGGAGGGACTATTGCTGCCCAGCTGAGGGAAAGGGATGTGTGGAGGCAGGCTTTCAGAAGAGCTTAATCCCAGCCTAGCAGCTGGAAAGCAGTGGTTATCACTGGTGGTTTTTACCAGGGGAGCCTCACATCTCAGACTGAACCTCAGTGAGCAGGAAGGCTGGGGGGTGTTTTGGGAAGGGAGAGGAAGGCACTGGGACTGGAGGCTGAGGCAGGAAAAAGAAGTCGCTGTTCAGGGACCAGGGAAAATTGTTAAATTTGATTAATGGGTTCAAAGCATCACTTTGGTGGTTGCAATGCTGTTCTATGCACTAAGGTAGGCATCCCTTTGTGCCCACTGCTGAGGCCTGACTCATCTGTGCTGTCTCAGCAAACACATCCAGAGGTGCCAGTAGAAGGGCAGGGTGAGGTGATGGTGGTGAGGAAAAGCCCAAGCACAAAACTAGTGGTGACACAGCTCAGTCTGTGCACCAGCTCCCACCTTGGGGTCAGCTCTGCCTAAGCACAGTGTTGAATCACACTTGGGTTAAGTGTTGGTGAGGTGTTAAGCGTTCAGAGTACAAGGAAAAGGTCACAGGTTATTTAAAGCCTCTCAGTTTTCCTCATCAAATCATCACAGTTTAGCTTGGCACATAAAGGATGTCCCACAGAAACCAGGCAGGGACAACTACTTGAAGCATCTGGGTGGTTTTTCTGTGCCCTGGAAAGTGATGCCAGCTGAGCTGGTGGCTTGGCATCCTGTAGTTTTGCTGTCTCAAGGTCCAAGTTTCTCCACAGCCTGAAGCAGACAGGAGCAAGGCTGGGTGTTATCTGGGTGGGAGGACATGGAGGAGGCAGAGCCCATGTGTTTCAAGAAAAGGGGCTGGTGGCTGACTCTCTCAGTGACCTTTTCTCCAGTTAGACACTATCTCTCTGAAGAGGGATTAAACTAAATAGCTGTGGCCTTCACTTTCTGTACAGATGCTCTACAGATAACTCTGCTTTCTGCCAGCCTCTTTGCCAGACTGAAATAAGCTGAAATCCTGAAGTTCTGCTCTAGAATGTGTACCCACACTCTGGTTTTCCTGTTGTGACAAAATAAGAATAGCAGTTCAAAATGACCTACATTAGTACAATTTATTTCATTGTTGGCACTGTTGTGAAAAAGAAGTTTCCTGCAGAAATCCTCACTGTTATTATTGGGAAAGGCTTCTGCTTTCCTACCCAACTTACTTTCAAACTTGTACTCTGTACTCAGATGTACATGACATCTGCCAGTGCAAATCTTGTTTTCTGCACTAGTCACAGTGGGCTCATGGTGTTGGCTTTTTTGGTTTGTTTGCTTTGTTTCATTTTTAATTTTTGTTACCAGTGAGCTGGCTTTGCTTCAAATGCTAAGTGATCCCCTGCTAAATCCTTCCCAAAAATTCCCTGAGAGATGATGCCATTTTATTTTCTCAAACCTATTCTGAACCACCACTGTACAGTGCCGTGGCACCCACTATATTTCAGGAAATTAGTATTAAGTTCTTTTTCCAAGCCTGGTGATGCTAGGGAAGAAAGTGAGAAGCCAAGAAAATGCAAAGAAAGATGAAAAAAACAGAACAGAGGAAAATAAGGAAGGGAATCAACCTCTTTGATAAGAATATTTCTTGGGGTCATGCTGCTTGGACATTGGGAATCTGTGTCCTTTCCACCACTAAATTGCAATGTCAGATATTGACAGCGTTGGACCCTGAAAACTGCATTCTGAGTAAAATGGATTGGATTGGAAGGGTCCTTAAAGATCATCCAGTTCCAACCCCTCTGCACTGACATGGATGCCACCCTTTAGCTCAGGTTGCTCATGGATTTATCAAACCTGGCTGTTAAGATCAATTCCAATACAAACCATTTTATGATTCTAACACAGACCTCACTTTCCTTCAAATTTCCTCCTTCATTTTGAGTATTGGATATTTTGAAAGTTAGATTATGCCATACATTGTCTTAGCATCCTGCAAGAGCATGAAAACAAGAAAACCACATGAGAATTATTTTTTTTACAGTCTGACCTACAAAAGGCAGATCCAGGTCTGAGCAGGGTTACCCTTTGACCAGTCAAGTCTCATGGAACAGTTTAAGGCTGCTCTGTTTTGCAAGAGTAATCCCTGTAAAAGAGAGAAGGAAGGTCTTAGTTAGCCTGTGATATCACAGCATGATTAGTCATCAGAGAAAAGGCTTGGCTTCCCAAATTCCTCAGGGTCTAAGTCTGGAATGGATGCATGCCTCTGTCTGGGCACCCCCTTCTCACAGAGAAGACCCTGAAGGGTAAATTTTCTTGGCAAAAGACACTGGGAAGGGAGCAGGAAGAGAATCTAAAGGATGAGTCTCTCTGTAGTTACACGACTGCCAAAATAATCCTATGGGGATGAATGAGCTCAAAGCCAAGGCAGAGCATCCCTGCTTCAGGAAGTCTAACCCAAGCTGGTGGGTGGCAGTGCACTGGATGAGGGAGCTGCAGCCATTTCCATGGTGGTCTTCAGGCTGCAGCTCTGGAAGGATAGAGTTTTTTATATCCTCTCTTTATAGCTTTGTTTTTTGTTGGTGTTAGCAACCACACCAGAGCTAGATGAGTTTTCAACTGATGTATCAAGGATTATCATGACTGATCTTTAACTTCTGCAGAAATCTGCTGGACTGCATTTGTTCCCATTGGGGTGGTGGTACTGGGGGAATTCAGACCTCTTGCTCTTCCAGTGCTTCAGCTTTGTGGGTCAAAGCTATGAAGTCAATGGCTTTAGAACCACTTCTTTGGCCGTGGAAGTTCACAGAGAACATTTGATCTGCACTAACATAGAAGATCTGGCACATCACTCCTGTTGGAGTGGATGGCATCAGCCCAAGTCTGAATCTGGCCTTTTGACTTTCAAAAATTGGCTGCAAAATGAGGGATCCTTGTCAGCTGTAAGATTGATGTTGTATGACTTCAAGCACGTTTGTCATCTGTTTGCAAAGTGAAAATAAGCTTACAGTTGTTGACAGTAAATGAAGTAATATTTACATAATACAGTCATACCTGTTTCCTGCTAAAGAGATCAATGCATATTTCTTTTTGCAATAACAAATCCATGCTGTATATCTTCACAGACACAATAATATTTGAAATGAAACATTCATCCAGCTACATAATTACATCCATTGTTTTCTATTTGGTTTTCGTTCCCTAATAGTTTATTACTAGTGGCCAATAGTCAAAAACAATCCAGTGGGATGCAAAACAGCCCCTTGTCCCAGCTCCTTTTGGAGTATTTTGGTTATTAAAGTTACTGTCATTAAGATTGGTGCTTGGACACTGCTCTGCTGCTCCAGGTGGTGGATGCACAAGGCATTGCTTGCCCTCAGGATTTTAGAGCTGGAAGGAGGCATGGCAGGACACAGCCACCCCACAGCAGAGCAGCAGAAAAACTACCTTGATGGGTCCAGCATGTCTGACCCTTCTTCTGGGTGCTCACCAGAGGCAGAGCTAGGACAGAGGGATGTCTCTGTCCTAGACTTGAAGAAGCTGGAGAACAGGTGAGTTGAGACTGATCCCTTCCTGCTTCTCTCAGCTCTTTTCTTTTAGTTGAAGAAAAAGGTTTTACCTTTCTGTTCAACAGCATGTTCCAGACTGTAGGGTTCCTAAATCCCTTCATACAAATCAATAGCAGTAAATAAACACCGAGGTTCTCCCACTATTAAGACATCGGTGTGGCCTATCTTGTGTAAATACTGCAGATAACAATCGTGATTTAGTAATTATTTCTCCCTCTTTCCACCTCCATAGCCCTCCATGAACACAGAGCTTCTAAGGAAAACCCTACAGCTATTTTTTTCCCCCACACAACAGGATCAAACATAACAAATCCTTTAGTCAGGCAAGTTCCCCTCTTGTCCCTCCAGCTCCCCTTAAATTCTCACCCTGGTGTAGAACGATGCTCTGAGTCAACTGGATACTCACCTCCACCTACTCAAGAGTGGCTGGATTTCATCTCTCCTGTTACTCTGGGTGTCATGAAAATGGAGAGGAGGAGTTACATCCTGAGCATGCAGCAGCACTGCTGCCTTTCACATCTGAATGGCTCTATTTGTTCTTAAAACCACGAGTTATTTGTGCTTTTACAGAACAGTTTTCTGTTGCTCTTGAGTACCCAGTCTGGACTGGTCACTGGTTAGAAGAGAAAGCAAAGGAAGGTTTCCTGGTAGGAATAGAGGAAGAAAAGTCGTGTTTCCTGGTAGGCAATGTTAAAGGAAAAAGCAGTTTCCAGTTCTGCACTGGGCTGGCAATAAGGGCACAGCAAGTGCTGCATTGGTGTGAACCAACCATCCTGAGAAGAACAATGGGCAAGTCAGCCCAGTAGTGTGGACCTCTGAGATTGGTCCCACAGCCACTGTGGACATCCTGCTGGCCAATTCAAAGGTGCTGAACCTCCCAGGTTTAGATAATTTACCAGCCTTTTCCTGATAGGTAAATCTGCTTGGGTCACCTGGTCATGAGCAGGAGTTGATGTGATGAAGGAGGGCAAGGTTGTGGGTTGTGGGCTCAGACACTGTCTTGCTCTTGATTTGGCTTGCACAAGAGCTTAATAAAACCATCAGATGTTGCCCCAGGTCCCAGGTGTTCTCAGGCTGAACAGGGAAGGGAAGAGTATTTTTTTTTTTTTTTTTCATGATGAGAAATCGAGTGTAGGAGTATAGAGAAGTAAAAGAACCTTCCTAAAGTTAAATTCCTGCACAAATCTTCATGCCACTGCTAGTAAATAAGCATCTGAATATCTTTATATTGATGTATGATGTACCTTTGGTTCAGATATACATGGTGTCTCTTTTCAGCACCCAGCACAATGGGGCTTATATCCTGAATAAACACTGATAGTACACTGTAAGCATTCCTCAGAGATGGTATCAAGATTAACGTGGATTATTTTTCATCTCTTCACCCTGTTATCTCTGAATGTCTCATCACACGTATTTATCTAATATTTGACTTCAGTTAATTTCTGTCAGGGGAAAGTTCATGCTTGGGTAGAGTTCCCTTTGGGTTTGAGGTTTTTAGGATCTTGTTTCTCAGTGCACCTTAGTGGGTTCTGAGCACTTCTAAATCACAGTCCTAGGATGGTTTGGGTTGGAAGGGACTTTGATGATCATCTAGTTACAACCCTCCTGCTATGGACAGGGACACCTTCCACTGCACCATCATTCTGAATGCTCCTGTCAGTCTCCAGGGTGGATCATCCACTTCAGGTAAACTCTGCATATGATTGAAATTTTGTATATGATTGAAATAGTCTTCCTGCAAAGAAATGCCCCTCCATTTTATTGAACAATTGACTTTATTTTGCCTGGTTCATTTATTATATTGTTAGTCATAGTATTTTTAGGAAATCATAAAATCAATAAAAATGCCAGACAGGTTGCTGTTGTCAAGAAAGTGCTTTTTAACAACAGTGTCTCTCTCCAGTTATTGCCCTGAGCCTTCCCTGTAAGCATCCTTTTTCTGGAGCTTTACTGTGCTATTCTAGCTCACTATGTGTACAACCCTTTAAAAGACTAGACCAAACCACGCTTTATTTCTCATTTTTCAATTTATTTTGAAAAACAGAGAAAGATAGCCACTAAAAAGGGAATGGAAAGAGACTGGAACATGGTCCCTGAGCTGGTTTGCAATCTCTTGTTTTTGATTTCCTTGCATTTACAAAGCAAAAGCTTAGAGTGAGTTTCGGCTTTTGGCCACCAGCTGGAAGCATTACTAGTGATGACTACTGTGGGCAGTAAAATGTTGCTACCCAGGACTGAAGACAGAACATCTGTGGCTGTCAGGACTGTTTCCATTCAGCCTTTAAACAGCTCAGTAGAGATTTGTGGATGTGTGTGTGAGGGCCCTTTCCTTATCAAAGAATATCCCTGTAATGTGTTTGGGGCTGGGTAACAATAGGCAGCATCAGTGAATGCCGTTTCAATTTTATTTTTTTTTTAAAGTGCATGTCTTCTAGTGGGTGATTCATCAGATGCTGTTACAGAAAGTATGTTGGGAAGCTTGCAGCTGTGGGCTCAGGCTGCAGTTTCTGTGTCGTTGCTAGGGATTCTGCATTAAATATCCCAATTCTCTGCACTTAAAACTAGGAAAAATTGACATTCTGACTTCCCATAAGAGAATGGAATACGTGATTCACAGCCCTTCTTCTGCAACATTAATCAGGCCCTGTTTACAGGGAACAGAGCCAAGGGGGATGGTTAGAGCCAAGGAGGTACACTCAGAAAGCCAAGTGGTGATGTCATTTGGGGCAATACAGTAAAGGCAAGCCACTTAACTGGCTGAGATGGCTTGTAGTGGGACCAAATCCCAATTAAAGTATGGAGAAGCATTAGGGCTTATTGGCTCTGCTATTGAGTACCCTGGTTTTACTATGGGTTGTTTATGGAGGAGAACAGAGCTCAAGTTGGGCAGCTGAGTCCTGCAGATCTGCTGTGAGACAAGGGGATAAGAAGTTCATAGCTCATGTTCTGGGCTTTAAATTCCCAATTTCAGTGTGTTGTGTGAAGTTCCCTTTCCATAAGCTTATGATGATCTGGTTTTCTTGTCCCATCAACATGTCAGTCATGCTTTGGGCTGCTGTGGTGCCAGGTGCTCTGGAAACGTGAGTAAGGGTTTGCTCCTGATCCTGGGCATTTGCCCCCCATGTGGGAAAAGGGTAAGTTCTTTTTACAGGTGAACTAAGGGAAATGACAAGGAACTTCCTTGGGTTCACACAGGAAAACAAACCCCATGTGCCTCAGCTGGGAGAGGAACACAACTTTCCATAGCAAGTCCCTGTGTTAGCTGGGAGATGGTACACCTGGTATTGCAAGAAACCTCTTTTGCACACAGGCAGCACAAATAATTTTTTCAAGATGAAGAAAAGTTGAACAAATAACTTTTTGTCCTCTCTTCAGTTAGAGGCAATGGTGGGGCTGTGTATGTCAAAGTTTACACAGAATATGATTATACTCTCTGAGGACATAGGCAAGAAAAATGCAAAGACTGTCCCCATCCAATCATTGCAAGGAACTTGCAGGAACCTTGCCTCCCTGGCCTTCACAATGTTTTCTTGGGAATCTTTCTTGCAAAGTGAATCATGACTCTCTGCCTGCTGAGATCTAGAAAGAAGCCTTAGGAAGGAGATAAAAAAAATCTGACCATCTCATTTGCATAATTTATATGGAGATCTCTTGGTAAGCCAGCATTGAGCTGTTGCATCCACAGGTATCAGCATGACCCCAGCAAACTGAGGTTTCCTTCTCAAGCTCATGCAAAACAGATTATTTCCTAGATCAGTAAACTGCATATATAAACGTGGTTTACCTGGCTCCCTAATGGCAAAATAATTCAGGTTTCAAATTTTAAGTGGAATTTGTTGTTTACAGCATCAACTTATATTTTTGTTCTCAGTTTTTGCATGGTCCTTCTCTCTACAAGAAGTCCCTCCCTATGCCATTACTTCAATGTCAAACAAAAAATTAGCAAGAATTATTTATTGAATGGCAGAATATCATAAGCTCAACCATTATTTTGGACCTTAGAAGTGTTTTTAAACACTGCATATTGTCTTACTAGGAATTGTGTTCTCCTGGGTGATGTATCCAAACTGTTAAGGTGTGGAAGACCCAATTTGATTAATTATGGAGGTTTGTGGGTTGAACCAGTGGAAATTCTCCATTCTAAGTCAGACCTGTGCTTTAATCTTGGTCTTACAGGGAGACAACAAAGAGAAAGCCAACCAGAATTTGGGATAGTATGATATTATCAGTGATAACAGTCTACTCCTTCTCTGCCAAAGTGCTGAGGACTCACACACTTGGGACACAGGAGTGAGAAACCAAAACAAACAGCAGGGCTCTGCTGGGGGGAGGAAGTTGTTGGCATAAATCTTCCACTTCAAAGCTGTAGCTCCAGTATCCAACCCAACATGGGGATGTTTCTTTATATGATATTGGGGAGATTGGCCATTGGTGGTGCAGCAGAAACTGAAAATGCTGTGAATGGTGTATTTAGTAGTGGTAGATGGTTTGTTATACCTCAGAGGCTGATTGGGTGTTTCCTCTGGTAAATCTGAAAGAAACCTTTAGACTCTTTAAGAAGTAAAATAATAGATAATAATGATGGAAAATAATTATTGTTAAATGACAGAGAAGAACACAGAAAAGGAGACAGTGTATGGGCTGGATGAGGATCCTGGAACACTTCAGGGACATTTCCAAGGCATGCTCATGGTAAGAGGTGGAAGTTTGTGTCCTATCCTAAACTCTGCCATGAATTCCTTCGATGTTTTTTGGTCCTATTATTTAATTTTCTCAAATTTCAGTTTTCCTTTAATTCATAGTATAAGAAAATGGTGCTTGGGGATATTTAGTGGGTAACAGCAGGGCATGAAGAGTTCCTGGGTAGCACAAGATACCATGGCAACCTCAGCTGGAGGTGACGACCACGATTTACATAAGCTGAGGACCTGGCTCCCCCTTTTCTAGCATGTCAGAGCACATCCATCTTTATGCCAGCAACATCCAGGCCCTGACTACAAGCATTTAATAAGTTTAAGGAAGTTCCTGTTTTGATCTTTTGTTATAATCAGTGTTATTGCAAATGCAAACAATAACCAGAACAATTGAAGTCATCAATGGAGCTATTGGTGAAGAACACAGGGCTTTCCTGCTTAGACACAACGATGAAGAGGGCTGTTTACTTAGCCAGACTGTCCTTTTATAGTTACCAACAGGAAGTGCTTGCAATGTTTGTATAAGAAGGAGACTCCAAATTATCCCACATCATCTCTTCAAAGGGATGTGAGAACAGAATGTATGTTTTAAATAAAGTCTCACTGCCCTTTTTTTGGCTTATGAGAGAACACATCTGGTTTTGATGGACTTGACAACTTGTTGTCTATGTCTTTACAGCCCAGGTTTGTCACATTCTCACCTCTAAATGGAAAAGCTTTGGATGAAAACCCACCTTTGTTTTTCGGCTTCTCCTGAGTCTCTGTAAACACTGGTAGACAGTGTAAGGCCAACTTGACCCACACAGACTCTACTATTGAATGTCCAGACATCTGCCAAACTGAAGACTAACGTGTGGGTAGGAATGGGACTGGCTGGAGTGGGAAGTGTGAATGCCCAGGGTGGTTTAGGTTGGATATTAGGAAAAGATTCCTCACCCAGAGGGTGGCTGGTCACTGGAACAGGCTCCCCAGGGAAGTGGTCATGGCCCCAAGCCCGACAGAGCTCAAAAATTTAGACAGTGCTCTCAGACCCATGGTGGGATTTCTGGGGTTGTCATGTGGGGCATTAGGAGTTGGACTCGATGATTCTTGTGGATCCCTTTCAACTCAGGATATTCCATGATTCTATGAAGAGCATGGGACACGATGGTTTTGGTCAGCTACAGGAGAGGAGTAAAAGAAACTCACTGGGTTGTTAACAGACTAACCAGGATGTCTCTTTATAAACAATAAGAGACTGTAGCAAACATCAATTACTGTTTAGTTTTATCTCAGTTTTGTTTCTTGTTGCAGAGAATTATACAATGAATAAACCTCAATTCAAAAAGTCTCTCAGCCTCCACCTAAGTAAATCAATGATGTCCACAGATCAAATATCAAATCAAATATTCGGTCAATATTTTTTTTGTCATTTAAAGCTTCAAATTTACCTGTTCCTTCTGATTAATACATTGATGGAGTGAGATGTATTTTAGCCTAGATAATAGAAATTTTATGAACCTTAGAGATGAAGTCCTGTAGCTGATCTCTCACAGGTAAGAAAGGACTGGTCCATGCATGCAGCTGTCCCCTTGCCATACGGTACCATCCATAAACCAATTTAACTTTTGAGTCCCATTAGGAGTGGGAACTATTTTATCCTCATTTTACATAGGGGAAAAGGAGGCAGAGAAAAAGATTAGGGGACTTGCCCAAGGTCACACAGGAAACCTGTGGTAGAACCAGGATATGAACATAGATTTCCTGAGCCTCCATCTGCTGCATGAACCACAAGCTCTTCCTTCCTCCCTTGTCTGGGAGAAATGACAAGGTTTCTATAACATGAGAAGTGCCCTACAGGGACTCAGCCTCAAGGTTCTTCATTTCATGTGGAGAAGATGCTCTAGAAAAGAGATGTCTTTGCTCTGAGGAACATCCCTGCAAAGTGTTTTTGTGTTTGGAATAGAGAAAACCAGTCACCCATACAGGTATCTTCCCTTTTCTCTTCAGCATGGTGTTCTGTTGGTGCAGGGAGGCTGCTTTGGAGCACTAGGGATGAGGAGTTTGGTGATCATGGGCATTTCTGTGGAAACCTCAGGCATGGGAGGTGTTTTTTACCTTTACTCCCACATGTGATATCTACATTGTGGAGCTCAGCTCATCACCTGATGGTCAGTTCAGGGCAGGGCCATAGATTAATTTAGGTAGTTAGATAAACCACACAAGGTGTCCCTGTTGCACCTAATGCCAGCTCTGGGATATGGAAAAAATCTTAACTTGGAAGTTAATAGAAAAATTCTTCTCCAGGCAATGGTGGAAAATATACAGCAATGGACAACCCCTTCTGCATGGACAACAGGGAGTAGAATGATGCTGACCTTGTGTGTGGTACAAATGTCACTCCAGCATAAAATTCCTCTCCTCCATCAGAGAGATGCTGGGCAAAAACAGGCCAGAGACATCATACCACCAAGTCTACAGAATTTTGTGAGACCAAGATTTCCTTCAGGTGATGTTGCTTTCTCAGTTTCCAAAGAAGAGATCCATTTCCCCTGGAATTCACTGCCACACCTGTATAGGACAGTGAGGAGGTAGTAAGCAGGAGCTTGATTTTTTTTCTCTGCTCATGTAACCAAACTACCACTCATAAGAGGGACTTTTCAAGTCACGCACATATCTCAAAAAGGAATTATGTTGTCATCAGCATCACCTTTGATAACAAAGGACAATACAGTAATAATATGGTATTTTCTTGTGCAGGTTGCATGAAAATGACACTCCCAAGTAAGTTTTTGTGGTTATTTTTTGTGGCAATCTACTGCTTTTCCTATCATGTTACTGTAACATCAACACAGGGATCAGAGAGAGCCCACATGTCTTTTATTCTCAGGTATGTTGGTAACTGGCACCATCTCACCTTCTTTAATTCATCTCAGCAAGGACCCAGCTGCTCTTCTTGGACTACTTTTGGGCTGAGCACAGGATCTATCTGCTCGTGGGGAAAACAGAAACTTCCTCATCTCCCCATAGTGTCATTGCTCCCTACCTGTCATTTAATGCACTCCAGATGGGAGTGCATTTGGTAGCCAGCCACGGGGATTTTCCAGCCACAGAGAAATATTGTCTGAAGAAGGCTGCAGTTCCCCAGTGAAGGCTGGTTATGCTATCACTCAGCATAACCCCAGGCAGCAGTGGCAGAAGGAAGCCAGCAGGGATAGTCTAAAGGGAGGCCTGAGAGGTTTGCTGCCTTTGCATCCTTCTCAAGCCTGTGTTTGTCTTCTTTTAGTCAGATGCAGTCTTATTTCTTTTTTTTTCTTTTACTTTCATATAGTTTCATTTTTTTCTGCTCTGGGAAAGGTGTCATTATCTGGAATATTGAGATCAGTTTTTCTGCTTGGTTAATGACAGCATCCTGAAACATTCTCACCAGCTGAGCAAGAGCTAAGAAAGGGCAAGTGAGATTGTTGATGGTTCTTGAATTGATTTTAAGGATGAGAAGAATATCAGGCATCCTGTTAAAAATTAATCTCAAGCTCTTTGGCAGCACACTAAGCATTATTTCAGTGTTTTTCAGAGAGTTGCCTGTCTCACAGGTATATCCCCATTGTTATAATTTTTATTAAGATAACGAAGATGAACCCAGATAGAAGGCAAAAAATATTTTTTAAAGTGCATCCTTCTCAAGCCTGTGTTTGTCTTCTTTTAGTCAGATGCAGTCTTATTTCTCTCTCTCTTTTTTTTCTTTTGCTTTCATATAGTTTCATTTTTTTCTCAGAAAGCCATTTAAATTATTTCTCAAGAATTTGTGTGTATTTAAAATCTTATTTAACTTGAAAGTTTATGACAAATTAATATACTTCAGGTCAAATCCTTGTTTTTTGGGACTCTTAAAAGTGAGCACATAGAACTAAATAGGCTGCAAAAAAAAATAATGAAAAATGGTGACAGCCTTCCCCCTTTGTTATTCACAATATCACACTGAGTTGCATCTCAGTTCTTTGACTCCAGCTAAATATTGGTGTCTTCAGTGGGGTGTCCCTGTGGATTTAAATATTACTAACATATGTAAGCGTAGTAGACTTATCTCATTCTTTATCAACAACAAATTTTCAGAGTTGCCAGTCTTGCTGAGTCCCTAGTTTATTTTATTTCCTTATAACTGCTTATCTGAATTTCCACAAACTCACATGCACTGAAAATCCAACAGAAATCTTCTGATACTACTGCATTCCTCCTCTTCCTCAAAACCCTTGACAGCAAGTCAGATTCTGCCTTTTGAAAGGAACAGCTATTTTTATTCCTGTTGCAAAAGGGTTTCCAAACTCCACATGCATTGTTATGTCTCTCAAATGCATTACATCACATGCCTCTCCTGAAAGGTGTCCAAACTCTGCATTAAAATGCTTATGGGAAAAGTTGAAGAAAGAAATGGTTTATGTTAAATGGTATTTTGAAAAGGGAATGAAATGTATTGGACTGATATGGAAAGGTAATGTAGTAATGAATGCTTTGGGTTTGAATTAAGTGTTATGCTCTCCCTCATTAAACTCCATTCTGAAGTCATGCAGACTTATGTGTGTCTTCCCCCTCTTTCCTCCTTTTCCACTGATTATAACAGAAGAGTGGTGAAGTATGAATTCTCTGAACATTATGCCATGAAAAATGTAACCAAAGCAGGTGGGTTTACTTTAAATTAGGAGAGAATCTGATCTGTCCATATTTCAAATACCAACTTGGAAAACTGGCAAACAGCAGGCCCAGCCTGCTCCTCATGGTTTGGTGTGAGCAGCAGTATGAGCCTCAGAGAACCATTGCTGCTGCCTCTGAGGCTGAAGGCAAGAACAGCATTTAATGTTTCTCACATTCTTGTTGAGTGTGGTGGAATTTGGCCAGTAGCTTTTGGGGACTATTGATATTGAAGGTCTTTTTAAATGAGACTTTTGTTCTTAAAAGATTTATCTGCACTGTGCTGTTATGGTGTTCTCACAGGTCCCACAACGCCAAATATTTTGACTGATGTGGCCTTGGGATACTCTGAGGACTCCATGGGATATACCCTTGCTTGAATGAAGGGAAATTTAGGGCCATTTGCCTTCACAACATCCTCCAGGACCTTTTAATATAATTTTCTGGATGACTCAAAATCTGGAAAGCTACCTGCCTAAAGCATCCAAAGTCTTTAAAAACAAATCCCACAAAACCATGTGTAGCTCTCTCAGCACTCCAGAGCTCCCTACATTTCAAAGGTTTGGAGATGTACCCAACTTTTCCTTGGAATCAGCCAAGTCCAGAAGAGCACATAATGACTGCACATCACCTTCCTTGGGCCAGCTCCAGAGCCAGGCTCCCAGAGGTCTCATCCTGGAATGGGACAATAATATGAGCATTGCAAGCACCTGCTGAGCAGGGATGGTGGCTGAAGGGAGACTTATGAGCCCCTAAGAGCATTTTGGTTCACTATTTATAGTGTTCTTTTTAAGGGATGGATAGTCTGACTATGAGAAATAAAGCACCGTGGCTGCATTTTATGAGGAATTCTATGCTGGCAGTGTGAGTCACACATTTAGGGGATCTCTCAGTGGATTCTCTCTTTGCTCTGTCCATTTTTGGGTTTTGACAAGTTTTTGGCAGAATTTAGGCACCTCATTGCTCAGGCTGGGAAGTTCTGACAAAGCTGGCTTGTTGAGAAAGTTGTTTTCCTCTGAAGGTACCAATCTCCTAGGAGATGGTTGGATGGCCAGCCTAAGTGAGATGCATAATAAATGGGTTAAGAGAAATTACATCCCATGCTTATCTACCCTCTTCTGGGTTATCTGGGAATTCAAAGTATACAGGGATTATAAAATGCAAGGTACCATTTCAGGTTTCCACTATTACAGGCTCATAAACATGCATTATGAACTTCTTCTACTAATTTATTTACTTGTTTACTGATAAATATTAATAAAAAATTTGGAAGCTGCAAAACTACAGTCCTGCAGTCCAAACCTACAATAATAATTTCAGAATACTACCTCTATCCTATTTAATCTTACACAGTGATTTCAAAGGAATACTTTTTTATCCTAAAATAGTTGTCCCTTATTGCCTTCTAGATGTCCTCATCTCTTTGCCATGGCAATAGAGGGAATGTTGACAGTTATCTTACATTGAATGCCTAAAACCTAAATAGCTGAAGATATGCTCTTATTTTCATCCTCAGTTTAATCCCCTAAGTTTGAGGAAGGAAATCTAAGCTCTTGCAAACTGCTTCTTGGAAATCACGTTCCAGTTTGACCTCTGGACAGTTACTCTGCCTGGTTTCCATTGCATCTCTGGATGCTCTAGTTCTCAAAAAAACACCTTTTAAAACAGCCTCTTCACTTGTTCCTCTCATCACTACAAGCCCTTCACTGGCTCATTCCTTCTTCTGGGGTGGTTCAAGATCATCTGTACCTCTAAGGCTCTACCAAATAACGTCCACTAAAATGTGTTTTCTCATTTTTGTTTTGTGTTCCCTCAAGAATCTTTAGATTGGTGCTGCACTGTACTGCATGGATGGGATCTTCCTTTAAATACCACTGGTGCTGTTTACAAAAAGATCAAGACGAGGATGAGGACCCCTGCATTGCAGTCTCAGCAGCCTCCTCCCTTACTGGGCCATCATGACCTGGCTGTCCCTAAGAGAATGACAAAGACACTGAATTTATAAAACATCAGAATAATATTGTGAAGGCTCAGATAAATAAATTTTCACGCTGTGTGGTTGTGCCTGTCAGCAATGAGTGATACAACAAAGATAATGGAAGTTATGTGAAGATGCTAGAGATTTCAACCTTCCTACACCTTCAGGTATTCAGAGGCAACTATCACAGCAGAAATTTTTTCATATTGGAAAAGCCTGAGCACTGTTTGCAGGAACTGGAAGGATTTATTTGTTTTTATTCTATTTCTATATTTAAGACAATTTGCCATTCAAGAACTTTTTCCCAGCATAGCAACTGAGAGCTTATGTGGCATCTGGGAAGGTCAAAAAGATGGACATTTTAAAGAAACCAAACAACAGTTTCCTTTTATTTTATCTTGTAAATGCATTTGCAGTTTGCTAAAACAACAAAGCAAGACATTTAATATACTCAGTTTCTTAATTAAATGATAGACCAGAATCTCTGCTGGTGTGATTCTGTATCCTTCCCTTGCAATAAATTTAGTGCCATGGGAAATTCACTCCCAAAACACATTTTTCATGGTGAACATAGGAACTTTTCATGTAGTTCCTCTTAAGGCTTCTGCCACTGCTGCTGATGTCATCCCATTGCTGCAGATCCTTCTGCCCAGGAGCCTTTGAGAGCCCTGGCAGTGGCTGTTCCTGGCAGCTCCCAGTAGGATGGGGAACCACTTTGCTTCACATGTATCATCAAAAAATTTCTGCCATGCCATGATCAGACCAGTCTTGAGTTTGACAGGCATGCAGGCCATAAGTTTTTTTTTACTGGCTTATAGTGGCTTCATGATAACCCAGCTGAGTTATTGTTTTTAAGATATTTAACTCACTTTTAAAGGAAGTTAACATGGCTACCTGGGACAATATTTTGCAAATTTTTCAATGATTATCTTGTTCTTGAATGTACCCATTTCCTTTAAGAGGATATATGCCTAAACCACAGTGCATGGACATGAGTCAATAAAGGAAGCAATTCTTGTAAGCTTGTGTGCATACAGAGTTTCTTAAAATCAGACCATGGCAGCAGAATTGCATGCCAAGTTACTGTCATCTGAAAACATGAGCTTCTATAAAATGATGGTCTGTGATATTGGATGGGGGAGGACAGTGGTAAACCAGGCCTAAATAGGTTGTGCCAGCTCTTGAATTTAGAGAATCAGAGAATCATTTAGATTAGAAAAGACCTCCAAGATCACTGAGTCCAACCATTAACCCAGCACTGCCAGGTACCCAACCCTAAATCACATCCCTAAGCACCACATCTACACATTTTGTGAACAATTCCAGGCATGAAGATTTCTTCACATCCCTGGGCAAGCTATTCCAATGCTTGACCACCCTTTCAGTGAAGAAATTTTTCCTACTGCCCAATCTAAACCTCCATGTATCTATACAGATATCATGCAGTTTGCAATTTTCAGTAAAAATAAAAATAGAATCAGTCACCCGTATTTTTAAGATCTCATGTTTCAAACCAAAGTCAAAGGTTTGTTTGACTCTTTGCAGTTTGAACACCTGTGTAAAAGTAAGAAGGGGAGGGAGGGGGTGAGAAAAACCTCATAGTTTTTTTCTCCTGTTTTTTTTTTTTGCAACTCTCTGTATCTTTCCACAGGTCTTCAGGCAGCTTGAATGTCACCAGATTTTTTTTATACCATCCAGTCTGGCAGACAACTTAGGGAAAATGCCCATTTTGGCATCAAAATAGAATTCCAGGGTGACTTAAAAAGTGGTGCAATGGCTGATTTTTGCCCCATGTCAGCAGTATGTGATGCACTGGCCTCGCATATATTTTATATCACATATATTTTTATATTTCATATCAACATGAAATGGAGAGATTAAATAAAAAGAAAGAAAAAAATAAAAAAAAGGAGAAAAAATTATTTGAAGTCTCAAATAATGCCCCGAAGTGCATGTTCTGCAGGCTGATGGAGGGCAGAGCAATCTGAGCTACGCCTGGGTACGGTGAGCAGAAAGCAGAGCAGATGCACTTTGTTTTACCTCTTTGAAACTACCTCTGACGGGAAACAGCCCTGATGTGAACTGTCCCTCAAATGCTGGAAGGCTCTCAGCACTCTCAGCACTCAGAATGTTGCAGGAGAAACCCACAGCCCCTCTGATGCCCAGCTTACAGGAGGTCCACACTGCTGCAGCCTCTGCAGCTCCAGATTTTCTGTGTCAGCTTCCCCAGTGCTGCCCAGGGAAGATTTGGTCACAGCTTCTGCTCAGCATCCCCACCTCCCAGGGTGGGCTTCCAGCTCAGCCAGCAAAGCAGCTCAGCATTAGGTCAGCCTTCCTCCTTATACACATTGAGAACTTTAAAAGTAGTGCAGCAGAAAGAGCACAGGAACCCTTTGTCACTCACAGCAGTAATATCATATTAATAACGCCAAGTCACTGCCCACAGACAGAAAAAACATCACAGCACACATCAGGCGAGATGTGAAACTCAGGACAGCAAAGTTAATTTGTAAGCATCCCAAAGGTCAATATAAGGCCTGCTGAAGCTTGATTTTATGCAAGCATAGGCTTTGCTGCATGCAAACACACCTATGCAGATACCCTACAAGTACAGTACACGTAAAAAGAGCCCATTTCTTTTCTAATTTTCTTTTTCATTTTTTTCTTACTTTTTGATAGGCATGTTGTGGAAAAATGTGTGTCTCTGCGGGTCTGGTGACAGGCAAATGTTTATGTGGGTGTTAAAAAGAAAAAAAAATGGAGAAGGTGTGAGGCATGTATTCAGAGAGCCAGAAAGCCACACACAGGCTTCTATTTATAGCACCTTCGTGGTGAAATAGAGAAAACGAACGGTAGCTTCTATCTGCTGCTCCAAACTGAAGTTAGACAAGAGCAACTACAACATTTAGGGTTTCTTTGTAGTTATAACTGACAACAAAAAGTGATGAGTTAGCTGTTTCCTCTGCGACCCTCTCGAGCAGGTGAAGGAGCCAACTGCTGTGCAGCTGGGGTGGAACGAGCTGACTCTGCCTTGGTGCCTGGAAATGCTCTGTGCACCACGGGCAGCCCAGGTCAGAAAGCAGAAATAGCCCATTTTTTCTGAGCACATGGCTAGGCTCTGTCTACCAACCTGGATTCACTGTCCAGGGTGTGTGGGCATTTTGATTTCTTTTTAGTTGCACCTTGTAGAAAGAGAAAAATACAGATACAGGGTTCTAGTAACAGAGCTGAGGTCTGAGGTCATGGTTCAAACCCACTGATGATTTCTTATGCTGATAACAGAATGGCAGCAGTTCTGCTCTTGCTTTTTTTTCTTCAATGGATTCTTCAGAAATGGGATTAACTAGGTATGCTCTTACTGGTATGATCCCATTTCTGCACAGTATAAATGGGTTGGCTGGAGAGTATGGAAAGTATAAATGGGCCTGGGAACTTGGTGGTGAGGTATTTATAATGCAGTTCTCAGCTGCTGTGTTTAAATTGGGGCAGTGGCTTTAAATTGAGAGTGGGTTTAGATTAGATATCAAGAGGGAATTCTTTACTGTGAGGAAGAGGAGGCCCTGGCACAGGTTACCCAGAGAAGCTGTGACTGCCCCATCCCTGGAAGTGTCCAAGGCCAGGCTGGATGGGGCTTGGAGCAACCTGGGATAGTGGAAGTTGTCCCTGCTCAGGGCAGGAGGTTGGAATGGGATGATTTTTAAAGTCCCTTTCAACCCAATCCATTCTGTGATTCTCTGAATCTGTGATCTCTTTTTTCATCTTTTTTTTCTTTTCTTATTTCTTTTCTGAGGGCAGTAGTTCAAATATTTTCCTGCTGGAAGCTGAAATATCCAGTAGGTGAGGAGGCATCTCATCACCCATCTCTTTCCCCCATGAAGGCTGCTCTTTGCAGTCCCCAGTGCTGGCCACAGCTCTGACTTTTACCCTGGTGTAGGACCCTGTGTCTTCAACTGCCCATTTCATGACGTCTCCAAATCACACCACTTGTGTGCAAATCATGGATTGCTCCATTAGGAGGGGGGAACCATCAATTTTCTGTTTGTTTGGATGGAGGAAGTGGGTTTGGCACCTGGAAAATTACAGGGCTGGGAGCAGAATATCATGTTCCTCCCTTAGGTCCAGACTAGTAATGATAAAAAAGCCATCCTAAAGCAAAATTCTTCCCCCAAATTTTTTTCTTGAATTTTATAAAATGCAAAGAATGCAAGCAGACAGAAATATTTTGGGAGCTGGTGTTTGTTGCAGCACACAACTTTCTCACAAGAAAAAATCTTGAATTATTAAAGAGCTGCAAGACTCCATCTTCATGTTTTAAAATGAACTATGTTGACATTTTTCCTTAAGAGGCAGGTTTGATTTTCAGTTGGAGTCAATGTATTTAAAAAAAAAGCCTTTAAAAGATTAATAAAAAATATACACATGAATTTATTTTGAATGAAATCAATATTTTATAAATTAACCTCTGAATTCTGTTGACTTAACAAAATTTTGAGTGTTTTCTTTCTGAGTTGATCTGAATTTTTACCAAACTCAGCATTTAAAAAATTGAAGTGAACTAATAAACTAGATATTTGCACAGTCCCACAATAATATTAAGCAGGGAGATTTGCCTGCTCCTATCTCATCTAGAATAACAGATGAAGAAATTAATTTTAACTTCTCTTTCCATTCTAACATTTCTTTGTTTCATTCATTCAATATTAGAAGTGTTTTGGTTGAACAAACCAGTCACATGGTGCACTGCTCCTTGACTGAAGCAGAGCATATCTCTTGGAGATGATCAACATTGAAGACTTCAGATATCACTCTACCTCTATTTTTAGAAACATGTGTGCTATGTGAGTTCTCCTGTATCTAATATCATTGCTGAGTTTAGACCAATTTGTTTAGTGACAGCACCAACTTGACAAACTCTTTTCTCAGATTTGGATCTGGTCTCCTTGTGCAAGTGTAACTCTGAAGACATTCACCACTAAGCAATTCCTACATTTTCGTGGGTGAATATTTCTTAGTATTCCCTTGAATTCTCATAATTTCTGCTTTGTCAATAAACTGCTTTTCTAGGTACTCATGGACAGAGATGCCAGGGAGGGACAAATGCTGATGAGATGGTTTTCTTCAAATCATAGAATCATTAAAGTTAGAAAAGACCTCTAAAAATATCAAGTCCAACCATTAACCAACCCATTGCTGCCAAGTTCAGCACTAAAACATGTCCCTGAGCACCACATCTACATGTTTTCTCAACATTTCCAGGGTTGGTGATTTATCACATCCTTGCACAGCTTGTTCCAATGCTTGACCACCTTTCCAGTGAAGAATTTTTTCTTCATAGCCAATCTAAACCTCCCCAGTTTGAGGCCATTTAGTGTTGTCTTATTGCTCCTTTACCCAGGAGACCCCACTGATCCTCACCTTCCAAGCAATAATGGAAAAGAAGGATTTCTTGGCAAAATTTTAGTTTAATCTTGGCCACTGTTTGTTCTGTCCTTATTATGTTGCTTTTCTCGTAAAAAAAATTGAGAAAAAAACCCCCAAACCTCAGAATTTTAAAAGTATAGATCCTATACAAACCCCAGCAGCCAAAACACACTCTGTTATAGAGGAAGCCAGCAAGATCTTTGCAAAGTAGAGGTGGGACATTTTGCTCACTCCCACTTTACTCATAGTCCTAGACCAAAAGGGAGTGAGAAAAGCTTGGCTTTGTAATCAGATGCAGGTCGGTGGGGACAAGCAAGGTAAGCCCTAATCCACATCAAACCACACTCTGGGTGTGGCTGGGACACAGAGGACACTGGTTTGCACCGTACCTCACTTGCTCAACCAACTTCTTGGGTAATTTGCCCTGCTGCAATGGCAGCTGAAGGTCCTGCCTGTGATGAGACATTGTTCTTGCCCCAGAGAGCTTCCAGCTGTAGGGACAAAGACAACAAGCAGGGGAAACAGAAGGAAAAATATAGCCCAGGGTCATAAAACAGGCCAGTGCTGGAAAACTGTGCCCATATTTCTGTCTCTTACTGTGTCCATGTTGTTCTGGAAGTAGACATGGTGAAGTCATGTTTAGTCCTGGAGTTTTTAGGCACATTTCTGTGTTTGTTAGTTTAGCACAGTTATGAATTTTAGATCAGGGACTGTGCAATTGTTGTTTTTCAGCCTAAGGTAAAGCACATCTTGATGTCCTTGATTTTAAACTTGCTTTAGGAAAATATGTTAAAGCACAGCTTCAGTTAGCTAATCACAGGACCAGTCCTTCAGTATTTGCTCCAAGGCAAATTCGTGATGTGGTGGGGTTCAAGGATGAAGGACTGACCTCAGCAAATCCACCCCAGACAAAAAAAATCCCATTCTTTTCATCAGAATTTTATGTCAGGTTAGCTCAGGCAACTTTGAGTCAGGGAACTCAGTTGTTCTGTTTCCTTAATATGAGGTTAAGGAAAAAGCCCCAAACCCAGCTTTTTCAGAAGCCAAGCTCTAATTCTAGACTTAGCTGAAGAACTCACCTTCTCTTGGAACCCTTGGTGGATCAGCATTATCAATTAGCTAAATGTATTACAGATATAAATGTGGGCATTCCTTCAGAGCCTACCCAGCCCTCTTTGGGCAAGCTAAATTAGTCTTTGGTGTAAATGAGAAGAATTTATTCAACATACTGGAGGGAGAGAAGGCAGCAGCTCCTGAAGCAAACTGCCAATAATGAGAAGCACAATTTCTAGATCTCCCCATGCATGGGGGTCTGTGAACTGTCTCAAAACAAGAGCAAGGAGGTTTTATCGGAAACAGCAGCTCCTCTATAGTCTTCAGGTGCAGCAGATGGACTATTTTTTTTTTCCAATACAAAAAGCCACCCTTTACCAAACTCCTGTCTTGTTTGAACCAAACCTGAGCAAAAGCTGGGGCTGGCAAAGCTCCAGCCGAGCACAGGAGGTATGCTTGAAAGCAGGAAGCTGTGGCAAAGCTGAGTCGCTGAAAAGCTACTGGAGCTAATATATTGTGGTCATGGGGATAGGCAGCAGCCTCCGAGTAGTCATGGGAAGACTCAAAAGCACCTTCAAAACAGGCTTGAGAAATACTGCTGATCTTTGTGCTTTGGCTGGGCTTTTGCGCTCAGGGTTGCGCTTGAAGCTTTTAGAACCTTTCTTGTCGCTGGAGAGGCACGGATGGTTTATCCCTGAGCCCTGTACAAGCCTCGTTTGGTGCCCCTGCACTGAGATGCAGAGGTGAAAGGCTTTGAAGGTGAAAGGGATGCGTAGGATTGGGCTCATCTGGCAGCACTTGTGACGGCAGCTGAGGCCCAGCAGGTCGTAAACACTCGCTGGTGAAGAGCTGCCTTCCCCACCTCTTCCCGTGGCAGCGCGAAAAGCCAGACGTGCGCTCGTGGATTGACTAATTCTTTTATGGGGCGGAAAAGAGGTACTGGCTGTGAAGCCAATAAAAAAACACCAGATGGTCAAGATGTTATGGAGACCCATTGTTCTAGGAGATAGTTTCATTCATTAATATGAACTGCGATGATGAGAACAGGATGTGTAATATTGACATGTGGGGTAGGGAGCGAGGAGATGGAAGGGGTGAGGTAAGGTCTCCCTTTCCTTCTCTGGCCACCCTTGGGAGGGAGAAGGAGTGGCTGTGTTTCAGAACTGAAAAACCAGTGCAGGAGGATATAAAGGGAAGAATTCCACCAGTTTCTCAGGGGTGAGGTAGCTGCTTCCTTATAATGTCACAGTTCTTTAGAGAGCTGCAGCCAGCACACATGGAGTGAGGGACACGCTCCTGTCTTCATAACTGGGGCTGTGCTCTCCATTCTTCTAAATGCCTGAGGGTGCCTGCTCTGGTACCTGTTTTAGTTTTGGCTGTGTCCTGAGAGGCTGTTTCACAAGTTTCTCAGTGCCTGGAGGGGCCAGAAGGAGCCACCTGTGCCTGATGGATACAAACGTGTTCTCTGTGGTCCAGGAGGGTCAGAAAATACATGAAAATGCAAAGACATCACTCTTCCCAGTTGTCTGTTCTGTACTGACCTGTGGACTCTGGACAAACAAACAGGAATTATCAATAACCTGCATGTTGGTTTCATGTATTTTACAGCTTTTCAGAAGTGCCTTGTTCTCAGATGGAGAAAACTGTGAGTATGTGTCAAGTGGGATGGTGGAGCTGTCAACACCCACTCTCAGGTCACATTCAGTTCTCCCCCACCAACTGGACAATAAACCCTGATTTGGGCATAAAAGAAGGATGTGGTTGAAGGACAGATAGAGGTTGGTGCTCCAACAAGGGATGCAATTTGAGCAGGATGGAATTGGATCAAACAAGCTACCTTGGAGCTCTGTAAAAGGTGATGGTTTGATTGTACTTTGTATCCTAATGTGGTCCCAAGGCAGCTGGGATGAAACAGGTGTAAGTAGAGATGGATGTCATCATCACCTTCAAGCTGGCATCTTTCTGGAAAGCTGAGTTCTTTGTGCCAAATCTGCAGCCAGTGAGGTGACCAAGGGGGCTGCTGTGATGAGCTGGGATCATGAAACCATCTCTTACAACCCAAGACAAAGTAGCTTAGCATAAGCCTCACAGAGTCCAAAACACACCATCTGGTCCAAAACATCTTCTATGCTGCACAGGGATCTCACTCAGGGTTCACATACTCAACATCACTCTCAGATGGTGAGTGGAGGGGACAAAGAAATGAAGAGAAAAATCTTTTTACTAAAGAATATGATCTGTATCCTGCCCTAGAAATAGGAAAATAAAAAAAGAAAATAATTTATGTTGGACTGAGTTGTGGTTTGGAAAGAGAAAAGGAGAAAAGAAACAAAACAAAAACACTGGCCCATAAAAAAGAGAAAACAGGAAAGGAAAAGAACAAAACATCCTGTACACAGCAGCCAGTCAGTCGAGGAGGGAGAGTCTGTGTCATCTGCATTCCTCTGCTGAAATGGGCATGGACAGCCTGGATCCAGCCTGCATTACTCAGACCTTTCCTTACCTTTCTGCTTACCTGATCGTGTTTATCTCCTGTTTATTCCCGAGCTTGATCAGAAGGATCAAAGGTGGTTTCAGACTTTCCCTCCTCTCCAGATGCCATTTCATCAGAGTAGTGTGGCATCTGCAGGCTGTGCCATCCTTGGCTTCTCTTTTGGGATGAGTGTTATGGATCCCAGATCCCCACTGGGCACTGACAGATGTAAGCTCACCTTCCCATGCTCCAAGGTGATGGGTCAGCTCTGAGCCTGAGGCTGTGTCACACAGTCAACAGTATTGTGAATGAGCTGACAAAATACACAGCCTGAACTGGAGCTAGCTCTTAGCATGATCTGAAAAATGTTGGTGTTTCTGCCAGTGTGAAAATGCCTTTTGCTCTTCACCAAAACAGCTAACCTGAGAATGAAACCAGTGTGGAGATCTTGTTATTGTTTCAGCTCAAGAAGCAGCCAGTTTGCAGGGTAGGGTGGCTAAGATGGGTTGAACAGGGTGGTTGAAACCTGTGCTGTTTGTGCTGCTCATTCTGAGGTGAGGAAGGACCACAATGATTTGGGTTTGTTAACACAGCATCCTTTGGGATGATTGAAAGATGGGTGTGAACAGCAGTTTAGAAGGGTGAGAATTTCTCTCCTTTAAGGGACCTTTTCTAAGCCCACTTAAACACGAATCAAGCACCCCTCTCCTGGTCATCGTTTGTGTGGTTTTCCTGCAGCAGGTGTGATTTCCTCAAAACCCCATAAATGTCTCTTCTAAATCAGCTCCAGATTACCTGCCTCCTTCTCCAAGAAGGCTGCACACATGAATCTGTTACTGAGCTGCTGGAGCTAATCACCTCTCCTGCTTCTGGAGAGGGCAAAATGAGCTTTCTGAAGAGGGGCAGCACATTCCCTGTGATGGTGGGTGTGGTTTCGTGGCTGGGAATTTTGGCACACTTCTGCCCCACCAGCAGCAGAAAGAGAGGATGGTCTCCTCATGGGTCAGCAAGAGGCAAAACCTGAATAAATTCCCCAAAACATGAAACCCAGAGCATGGTCCTTGAGGTGAAGCTGCATTGGCAGCTTCTCCTTAGGTGACTCCACTAAACCATGAATACAACCCATGATCACTGATGGCACATTCAGCTGCTCCCATGCATTTTTTCTTGGTTCTCCCTCTAAAAGTTTTCCAGGAGAGCTTTTTTCCCCTCTGCTTTTCTTGTTGAAATTCTCTCTAATGGAAACTTAGAAGAAACATGTTTGTTTAAGAATAGGTGTAGCAGAACCAGCTTCCCTTCTCCCCAAATCCCTGAGATTGGGTAAATAAATATTTAATAATGATGTAGGAGTTATTCAGGTGCTTTAAGAGGCACTGCCTTCATACAATATCACCTTCTAGAATTCCCTACAATCCCTTGTTGTCTCATTTCCACCCCCTGCCATCCCATACCTTCTCTTTTCAAGCCTGTTTATTTTAGAGTGCAAAGCTACTTAGAATTATTTATTTTTGGATCAGCTACTGATTCACTTAGTGACTAACTCATTTCATCACTCGATGCCTCACTTTACCTATACATTAAGAAGGATTAATAGTACCTGCTTTTCAGGGCTGTTAGCAGTCTAAATTAATTCATGCTTATAATGTTTATAAAGAGATTTGAGATCCTTGGTTACTGGAGGCTAGGGAGCTGCAAAGTATCTTATTTTTACTTAATAGTGAGGGGGTTTTGTGCAACTTTGCATTATAAAAGTACAAGAAACCTTGCAATTAGTTGGAGAGTCTTTTATTCCCAGGGCTTAGTTTATATTCCAGTTCAGAAAGAAGGATTTTGTCTGCATATTTCTTCCCCGGGTGTTTTAATGAGAGTTAATATCCTTATCTTTCTTACTGAGAAATGTTGGATGGTGCAAAATGGGGCAATAAACATCATGGGGTGGGTAACAGGGCTGTGCAGTGTTGTTTGGAGCTCTTAAAAAAGCTAATGTGCTCTTCTTCATTTTGGTGTTATTACTGCAAACTATGCAGCCAGAAAGAAAAATTTAAACTTAACATTAACATTTATGACAATAGTTTGCATTCACTGGAAATATTTTGTTGGCACTGTGGGAGGTTGGTGTGAGTCTATCAAGAAAGGGAAAGGACAGCAGAGCAGGAGGAGGCACAAGGGGAGTGTCTCTAAATGAAGCCTGAAATTAGTTTGCAATTATTTCACGTCTACTGAGTAATCCACCAAATGATCGTGCCAGGGACCACATCTGCTGCTGATCCCATATTGCCATGCAAGCATTGCTTAAAAAGTGCTATATTTGGACTAGAATATCAGCATGTGGTCAGATCATAAGTTTGGTTATGATAATAACAGATCCACTGAAATTACTGGAGATTCCTTGTGCTGTTTGCTCTTCTCCTGAGAATGGGTTTTACTGGTTAGAGTGAAGAACCAGTGGCTGACATCAACTGGGCACCACGGATGCTGCTCTCAAGCCTGTCCATGAGAATGGTGGGAATTGTTCCTCAGCACTATGGTCATTGGAGGGTCTCTCTTGATGGGAGAATTAATGAAATTTGTGATGATAATCCTCCAGCATCACAAAACACAGGCCATAATACAGCCCAAAACAAGGCCACCCTTTGACAAGACCTTTATTTTCTGGAATTAGCCTGCGAGCTTTTGCCCTTTCTTCCATCTTGACTGACTGCAATAATTATCCAGCTGACATATATAGGGAGGCCACGAATTATTAACAATTAACTCAGCTCTGGAGTCACTGCCAAAGATTTGTTGGTTCGTAGAGGAAGTCAAAGTGAGTAAACCATGCTGAGTGACAATAGCTCTGCTTCCCAGCCAGACTGAACAGCTTGTAATGTAACTCAAACGTTTCCTCTTTCCAAGCTTGCTTATAAAAGAGCAGACAAGGAAAGGGCAGAAAGGACATTTAGAAGAACACAAGACTGGAAAAACAACCACTGATGTAATGTACTTTCTAAACTAAACAAAAGACATGCACTGTTGTAGCCATTTGAATAATGATTAAAAGGAAAACCAAAACAAAGATAATTGGGTCTACTTAGTACTGAATACTGAAAGAAAAAGTGTGAGCAGTTCCATGTTGGATGGCTGGGAAATGTTAGCCCAGCGTTTCATGTGTTCTAAATCATCTCCACTCCAGGTAGAGAGAAAACTCCAAAAAGAAGAGATGTTGGATGAGATAGAGGGAGTAGAGGTGTGCATGGGAATTGGAGCACGCCAGGCAGAGGAGCAATAGAAATATCATGGACCTCTGGTGACCATCTTGTATGGTCCTACAAGGCCCACCTGAGATACCTTTATAGTCCAAATGTCCAATGGGAAAAACTGGAAAGAGTGAAGGAGTGGAATCATGGGGATAACGAGCAGAAGATTAATTTACACCCCTATTTCACAGACTGATAACTAAAGTGTGGAAAGTTCAAAGCCTCTTTGCTGCCTCCTCTCCATGTCTAACCTGGCATGTTCACTGGCACCACTTATGACAGCAGAGTTTAGCAGGTGCATTGGTATTTTCAGGATCAGGACCTATCTGTCTTGCCCAAAATCACAGAGAAAGTGTGCTGGAATAATACCCAGATGTTTCGAGTCCCGCATCACTTTCTCAACCACAAAACCATGCTTCCTGTCTCTGCATAAATATAGAGCTGAGAGAAGTGATTTTATGTGTACATGCACATATCCAGAGTGCCTTATAAGGAGTACAGGCACACTAAGGTGAAAGTTTCATTAGAAATCACATGAATTCAGTTTATGAAGCAACCTTGTTTAAATTTCTGTTGTTTCTCTTCCAGATTTCTCCCATTTCAGACATCACAACAGCACTTGCTTGCCTGAGGTTTCTGAGGGCATTTTGTGGAATGAAAGAAAAATCACATGAATTTCATCTGGAGCAAAGCCATAGAACTTGATTTCATAATATAAATCATTGCAACTCTGGTGCATCTGGTATGAGTCACTGGCATATTTCATTGAATTTCTTTGTATCTGAAGTGAATCCTTTTCTTTGGGAGGCTCCAAAGTAGAAAGTGTGAGAAACTGGTTCTCCTTCTGCCTTCAGCCCTCAGGTTCAATATGAACAATAACAAATTTGATAAAGTCGCCCAGCAGATTTTGGCTAGAACTAGGAGAGCATTTTGTATTAAAATGGCACACAACTGGTCTAGGTTTTCAAAGGACCTTTAGTAGGGATCCTTATGGAATTGATAGATGACAAGTTCAAAGCATACAGAAGGAAGAGGCTCCTCTTTTGCTGTGAAATGTCTCGATAATAATAAATTCACATGGATTAGATAAGAACCATTGAAAAAAAAGAGCTATGGATTACAAAGATGCATTTCTGGCTCAAGAACTCTCTGAGCCACAAGTTCCTGGGATGAGAGAAAGAAAACTACATTAGTGAACTCCAAGATGCAAGAGGTGGGCTTCCCAGAAATGCTCAGACTTGGGCAGTCCTTCCACTAAGTTAATAAATGCTGATACCAGTGAAAATAAAGAGATGCCAGTGGACAAGTTGGGCTGTTTAGTCATCTAAAAGACAGGCACTGCATTTAATCTGGTTGGGAAGATTTACTCTTTGTTCAGTGGGGAGATACAGGCACCTCTGGAGATTGATTCACCCATCCTAAGGCAGAAGTCCAAGATAAGTGGGGTCAATCATCCACTGTCTCACTTTATGACTTTAATAGAAGTCAGAGTAAATAATTTATTTGGGATGTCTGGGGCAGGGTTCAGTTAGAGACTGGAATTTTGGAAGTCTCCATGTGAGGTAGATGATTTTTTTTTTCTCTTAGGAAGGAATGGAGAGGTAGTAAAGACAGTCTGTGGAGCTTATGTTACATTTTACTCTGCAGTAGGCAGATTTGGTCAGCTGCATCCTCCAGACTGCAGATTAGTGGGTGTTTAGTGCTGTTGGAGCTATCTTAGTGGATCTGTCCTCACCTCCAGCAGATATCCTGCTTGCAGGTACCATGCCACACATGCTCAATTCAGATCCCCTTAAAGGCAGAGTTGTACCCTTTGAAGTGTTCTGTGGCACTTTCCTAAAGGTTTTTGAGCACTTCTCCAGAAAGGCTTTGGCTTCCCAAAGTTTGTGTCATTTCCACTGCATATGTGAGTGGCTTGGGTAGCCCACAACTTATAAAATTATAATTGACACCTATGTGTGAGCAGTTGAACTAAGACCATAATTCACAAATAAACACCTACACACAGACATGTAAATTTGGGGGTCTGTCTGGACCTGAATCCCAATTTTATCTTGTAGATGACCAAACCAAAGTAAGATGAGTTCTACCAAAAAAATTATTTTGAAAAAGTTCACCTTAAGAGCAGGAAGAATTCAACAGCTTCTAGGAGCACTCAGCATGTTCAATAAGGAGCTCTTCCTTTTTATCTCTCTCTCCTAGAGCTTTGCTTGGAAGCAGGTGTAGAGCTGCAGCTACTGAATGCGAGTCACTTGTTCACAAAGGGCCCCTCCAGAATTAGTAATAAATGTCTCATGCCTACAAGTAATAGCTTCTAGATTTAGAAACACATAAACCACAGAAATCTTTCCTTTTTCAGAATTTAGCATTTCATAATAGTGGAAAATAAAGTTTATTAAATTTGTAACAGAATAAAAAAGCCAGCTGTTACTTTACACTGGATCTCTGTACAATAAATGGAAAGTGGCTTTTAATCACCAGTTGGCCATTAGTTTGACAGAGCCTCTTCATCACAAACCACAAGTCACTGTTACACGTGGAAGCAATTTTGATTTTTCTCAGGGAGAAAAATATACTCTCTCTTTCCAAATATCTCTGACAGTTAGGATGGCTTAGCTCAAAGCTTCTCAGTTAGGGGATGCTGACATAGATGGGCACAAATGGATGAAGCTCATTTTGCCTGCACTCCAAGCTGACTGGATGCAGGCTGGCTCTGCACTGGAAATCATGTTAGGATGGAGCTTTGCCCAAGCTAATAAGATCTGTTGAAGGCAAATGCTGAGAAGCAAGACATTTTGGATATTAAGAAGGAATTCTTTACTGTGAGGGTGGTGAGGCACTGGAACAAGCTGTCCAGAGAAGTTGTGGGTGTGTCATCCTTGGAAGTGTGCATGGCCCTGTGCAACCTGATCTAGTGAAAGGTGTCTCTGCCCAGGACAGAGAGGCTGCAGCAAGGTGATTTCTAAGGTCCCTTCCAAGCTAAACCAGTCTGTGATACTGTGATTCTGTGTTTCTTTGGGAATCATTTTTCACTGCAGGTCAATTTTTAATAATGACAGTAATTCAGGGACTGAAGGACAGCATGAAAGATTGCACTCACGGGGTTTTTACTCTCCAAATTTTGATCTAATCAAAACAAAAGCTTGAAATGAAGAGGCCCCTTTGATGGCAGTTATGGTCTTGAGGTCACAGTTAAGTAGCAGAACATAACAGTTAATAGTGCAGAACCTGGATCTTCCTAAATGGTGTGAATTGATAGCAAAGCCTGGGATGGCAAACACATGATAGTGGAGTCAACATGAGTGAGAGTAGAATCAAACCCCATGTGAGTTATCATTGCTCCAAAATTCTCTGATTTCTGGCAGGTTTATAGCAAGGTCTTTACAATATTTTAACTTTGCATTTTTGTGTGTGTGTGTTTAATGTCCTGT
>JACBWW010000049.1:2058692-2156439 GCA_020086605.1 Lanius collurio
GTTAATTCAAGACCAATGAATGTGGCAAGTTCTTCCCATGGTTTTGGAAACTCCTCTGGCAGATGTGATCTGAGCTGTCCACCACCCCTGTCCCCTGTGTCACCACAGTAGGTGGGACAGATAAACAAACCACCAAAGTTAACTGGGCTTTTTTTGTTTAGAACTGGGCAGAGTCCCAGCAGCCTGAGAAGAAAAGGGCTGTTCTTGTCCAGCTTGGTCAATGAAAGTTCCCAGGGAGACGTTTCACTTGTAGGCAGAGGGAGCCTGAAGGGCATTTGGAAAAAGCAGTTATCCACTCCAATCTCCAGGTCTCCACTTAGCCAGTCTCTGGATTTCCCAGCTACTCTACTAAAAATAAATTGATGAAAATGAAAACTTTCTCTTGGCAGAGATTTTGACAAGTGTCTAAAGTAGACCTGTGCTGATGCAGCCAATGAGTAATAATATCAGCATAGCCAGCTATGGGAGAGGTTTATATTTTTCCTTTTTCTTTTTCCATAGCAAGGGGGAGGGCCACAGTGCAGCACATTATTTACAGTACAACGTGATTCAATTGCCAGAGGGGGAAAAGAAGCCAGCCCATTGTTCAAGGACTATGCATGGACTGAACATTAGGAAGTAAATTTCCCTGCCTGAAAAACGTAACCCTCACTCTCTCCCTTTGGCACAGCTTCATCTGGGAATTTTACACCTGAAACTTGACTTCCAAAGGAAGACCAAAATCCCTGCTCAGGTCAGACACAAATGAAGGCCATCTTTGTTGCACTTAAAGAAGGATTTTTTCTTCCTTATAGAATAGGATTTTCTATTAATTTTTAAAGAGAGGATCTGTTACAGTTGTAAAAAAGGCTGCAAAAAGTACAATTGGGTTACACCAGCTCAGGATCTTACAGATTTTTCTCTAAAGTCTCTGGCTGATTTTTAAAGGGGTCTGTTGTAAACCCAAAGAAGACCTGCTGCAGCTCCAGAGGGGATGGGATGAGCTCAGCCTCATGAATTGTACCAAGGCCTCTAGAGCTACAACAAGCTGCTCTCTCTACCAACAACTGAGATGCACAGCTCAACAGAATGGGGCAGTCATCCATTAAAATGCAAAAAGGGGCAAACATAAAATAATAAATACAAACCATAATTGTAAAAACCTGGAAAATACTTCCCAAGCCTTGTGGTTCTCTTTTTGAGAGAACAAGCATCTGCATGTGCTGAGGACTGACAAAGTGAGATCTCTTCTGTAATTCTGAAACCCTTTTGGAGGATGAGGAAAAGTGTTAGAAAACTTTTGCTACACAGCTTTCAAAAACAAATGATGACTTATTTGTGGCATACTTGGTACAAAGTCATATAATAGCGGAGTAATTATTTGAAGATTTTTTTTCTCCATCAGTTTAGAGACACTGTAAAAATCTGCTGAAATGAATGAAGCATCATATGGGAATCATAGAATGATGGGATGGTTTGGGTTGCAAGGGACCCAAAGATTAGATTGTCATCTAATACAGTATCTGTGATAAACTTAGTGGCTCTCCTCCAGGCTCATTCCACATCCCCACGTCTTTCCTGTGTCAGGGGCCCCAGAGCTGGATGCAGTATTACAGGTGAGGTCTCACAAGAGTTGTGGAAGGCAGTAGAAAAGAGCAACTGATGGATTGCTGAAGTATACCTTGCTGATTGTGGCTGTAAAGTCCCAGAACATGCTGATAAAATATCCATCTTGGAATACCCAGGCATTGCAGTAACAGCTCACTGGGAATTGCATGTCCTACTTACTGAATATTTGCAAAAAATGGATGTGTGAAGCCAGTACTCACTGTTTACACAGCCATTAATGAACATTTACAGATTTATTTTTCTCTGTGTTTCTTTCCCTAACTAAATTACAAGTGCAAAAACAAGATTGTGGTCATATCATGTTTAAACAGGCAAAGTTTCAAATGTGAAGCCACATCTATTCAGCAAAATCTTCTAAAAACATTAAAAGATGCCTTTTTGAACTTTGTGGTTATTTTTGTTAAAAGACAAAGCCTCTTCAGGTAAAATTTTACTCTGAGGTCGGGGTGTGAGTAGCAATTGCAATGCTTTGTGTAGGGTGCAGTGTTACTCCTTGCTAATCTAACAGGATTCCCTTTCTCCTTCTCTCCTTCCTCCCATCCTTGGGCACCATCAGATAAACATGGAATCATTTAGGTTGCAAAAAACCTTTAAGATCATAAGTCCAACTGCTGATTTTATTAACCCAATCCCTTCACATGCTCAAACACACCGAACTCCTTGCTGAGATGCTGCTCTTCTGTAACCTGACAAAAACCAGCTCAGTTCTGTTGCTGTGATAGTTTTTTCTGCCAGTTCAGAGCTGATCTGGTTCAGAAAGGGAACTTGAGGTGCCCTGATGGGAGTGGTGGAAGGATGTAGGCAAGAAGAGAAGGAGTAAGAAGGAAGGAAGGAGTGAGACCACCCCAGCTGCGGCACTTAAATGAATTCATCTGTGTTATCTACCTGCATCCTGTGTGCAGCCAGTCTTCTGCACTCATGGTAAAAATTAATAAAAGAAAAGATGCACTTAGAGTAAGGGTTGAGAGGTTACACTGTTTGCATCCTCAGGCATTTAAAAACTTTTGTAAATCTGGCTGGATTCGATTAACTTTAATTTTAGACTCGTGTTCAACCCTAAGCAGGAGTGTAGTCTCCCAGAGCCCAGTGAATCACTAATCTGCTTCCATTTTAATGCACACTTATATTCTTTGCACAGAACGTAGAGAGAGGAAAGCACCTGATAAAAAATTAATAAACACAGATTAGCTGTGTGCACCAATTCTTTTCTGTGCTGTATCAGCAACCTTGCCTCACTGTCTTGCTATCCATTATCAAACAAAGTTTTCTCTAGACTCTGAGAGAGATGTGAATTCAGAGGTGGAACTTGAAGCCTGGCAAAAAGCTGGAAAGCAGCTTTAGGGAATTAAAAGTATTATAAATAATTCTTTTTCTAGAACTATCCCAAGTAGATATAAAATTAAGAAAGTCACTTTCCTTATCTGTAAGGACAAGAGTTCATGTGATGGGAATCTCAGCTGAAAATATTGTGAGAGTGAAGCACTTGGAATGGCAAGTCAGGATTATTGTACTACAGGGGATTCCAAATAATTTTTTTTTTTTTCTGTCTTCCACTGGTAAGAAAAAGAAAAAAACACCAGCATGGCCAAAATTCTGAAATGATGCGTAGGATAAGTGGAATTGACAATTTCATTTTTACTTCATTGATTTGACTTGTCTGTTTTGATTTATAATCTAATTCTGGACTAAAATAGAAATGTTTTGAGTATAGCAACAACATTGAATAGAGTATTTTTTTGTTGTAAATCATAAATATATTTAGATTTTATCACAATTAATTTTTTAAAAATGCTGATGAGATGAAATCACTATTTTCTGAAAGAATGAAGTTAATAATCCCAATGGAAACATTTGGCTTGAATTATCTCTGACTTGCATTTATCTAATTTAGGGATGGTGCCACAAAGCCACCTGGGATAAAACCTTGAAGAGGAGAGGGGGGGTATGTATAGTGAAGGGATGTCTTAATTGTACCTGTTGGTATTGATTGGCTTTTAGTCTTCCAGAAGTGGAAGGAGAAATTTTGATCTAGCAGCTGTTATTTCTTGTCTTAATTTCCAAATTTATGCCTTTTTCACCATCTCTTATCTCTCAAAAGTCTTTCTGTTTGCTTCAATAGATCTTAGTTCTCCTCCTCTCTTAGTGCTGTGAATGAGAAGGAAGAAATAGCTGCAGTTTCAAAGAATCTTCTCTCCCTGTTTTTGTGAATATATACATTTTACTTTAACTGTCTGAACACCTCCTATGTTTTAGAAGGAATACTGAGTAGGTGTTTCAGTTTTGGGGAAAGGCAGTCACAAGAGCTCTGCCTGAACAAAGCTCTGTCAAGGAGATGACCTTGTCTAGTTAGGATCAAGAAGGACATGGACTTGAAGGAGCTGCTCATCCTGTGAAAGAGAAGGCTCCAGGGAGACCCCAGAGCATCTTCCAGGCCCTAAAGGGGATCTACAAGAGAACTGGAGATGAGCTTTGGAAAAGGGCATAGAGTGATAGGACAACAGGGAATGGCTTCAGAGTGAAAGAGGGTGGGTTTAGATCAGATGTTAGGAAGAAATGCTTTACTCTGTTTGGGGTGAGGCCCTGGTACAGGCTGCCCAGAGAGGCTGTGGCTGCCTCATCCCTGGAAGTGTTCAAGGCCAGATTGGACAGGGCTTGGAGCAGCCTGGGATAGTGAGAAGTGTCCCTGCTCATGGCAGGTTGAAACTGTATGATCTTTAAGTTCTCTTCCAACCCAAAATATTTTGTGGTTCTGTGATTCTATCAGTGGTCATCTCAGTTTGGCTGAGACACACCTGGAGTACCGACACCAGGTCTGTGATCTGATAAAAGCTGTTAGGCTATTTTTCCATGGATTCAAGCAAAAATTCATTGCACACCTCACAAAACAACAGGGACAGATTTCTGGACATTCATTTTGTCTGGGGGGAAAGCCTCTCAGTGCCTTGTTCAGTGCTGAACTTCCACTCTCACCACGAGGCAGTCATTAGGGCTGACCCTATGTGGGTTAGTGAGGCCTTACTGCATGAGATTTGCCATCTAAAAAACATCCTGTGGAAGGATATGCTGTTGGTATCTGCCTTACAATCTCCGTGGGATTCAGGTGCCTGTCTGTGAGCTTACACAAGGCTCTGATTTTGGGTACAGGTTCACAAAGCCATGTGCCACATGAAGCACCCAGGGTGGTCCTCTCTTCCTCTGCTGATGTCAAATAGCTCAGTTTCCATTTCCTCTGGATGTGTGAGACCACAGCCACATTCCTTGCATACAAGGTCTGAAGGAACATACATTTCCAGGTATGTCAGCACATCACCTTCTTGTTGCTGCCAAATTGTCACAGAATCACGATTTTTGAATTAAAAGCTGCATCTGCCTAAAGAGAGCTCAGAGAGAGACCTTTTGGGAGGCTTTTGGAAATTACACTTGCAGACAATTAAAGGTCACATTGTTTAGCTAAGTAATAACCCATCACCATGAAAAAGGCAGTTACATTGACTATGTCAATGACATTGGTTACATTGACTGTGTCAATGTTTAATTCCATTAGAGGTATAAGTGACAATTTTTTATTTGCCTCTTCTCTTGATACATAGCAATGAAAACAGTAAATTACCACCAAATTCAGAGTAACTGAACAGATAAGTTTCTTTCCATGCTCTTCAGCAAAAAAAAATCCCCTTTCTAACCTTAGAGAGCCAGTAAACATCCTGGCAATCTCCTGAAATGACACATTGATGGACTAGAATGGTATTATGAATATCTAATTATCTGATAAAAGTTTACTAAGATGTAAGGTGAACTACACAAGCCAAATTACAGATTCCCCATCAGTCCTTCTGTATTTGATTTGGGTGGAAAAAAAGTGAAGTGCCACATTAGGTTTCCTCTGACTTGTTCTCTAGGACTAAAAGACATTTTTATATCCCTGGAAATTGGGCATCATCTTAAGCTCCTTGACCAGAGACACAAGAAGGCTGCAAAAAGAAATGCACATGTCAAAAGTCAGCCTTGTCTCCCCCAGTTTCAGCCTTCTGCCTGCCCTTGTGCAGCTCAGTTGTGCTAATACTGATGCATGGGGAGCCTGAAACAATGCAGGTTTAAACACAGCAATGTAATTTGCTGCTTTTTAAATCTCACTCATTGTTCATTAAGTAGTACTCTTGTCCTTCTCCCCATCCCCGGAATGAATTGAAAAGTTGGGACAAAAGTGGGAGTGAGTCACTAGTGAAAGAATTTGTTTATTTAACTTTAACCTCTGATGTAGGAGCAGCAGTTTTAGCTGCCTGAACCACACAAAATTAATTCCACAGTAAGTGATGTAGAGCTAATTGCACAGGGATTGACAGCAGAGAGCTTGACAAGGGCTCTGTGCAGGCACAGCACTCTGTGATGACCACAACTGCCTCATTGGTCCTACAAGATTGCCCATTTACCTCCTGTTCCATTCTCAGACTAAAAGCTCCTGGGTTTTAGGATGGTGTGGAGCTATTACTGCCTTCAGCTGGGTGCTGAAATGAATCCAGTGCTAAAATGAATCCAGTGGTGTTTAGGTGGCAGCTGCCTGGCAGCATCTGTATGTGGGTTCAAGTGCTCTCTTGACTCTCAGTGACAGTTAAATGTCCAAAGGACTTTTTAAAAACCCATTAGTGCCTAGTGGCACATTTAGTTGTTTGTTTATCTCCATAAATCTCTGTGTAAATTAGAGGAAAATGATAATCAAATTCATTAACATTTGCAAACTGCTTTATGACCAATAGGTGTATCAACTATTATTAGCCCAAAGGCAGAGCTACTCTTATCACTGCTGCCAATACCCAGGCTCGTTTTACTTGGCAGGATTTAAACCTAACGGTTCTTATCATAAAAAGAGAAAGAAAGTGTCATCAGAACTGATTGAACTACATATTGGCTATGTTGTGTTGTAATGGCTGTCAAAGATAAACACAGGGGTGGCTTATCTTGTTTCCTAATCGTCTTCAGGTGTAATGTTGTCATTCATTTTGTTAGCTCTCTCTTTGTATTCAAACCCAGGGGAGACCACAAACTGAAAAATACGCATTTGGTGTATTTCTGCTTCCTATTGGTCTGTTTGTGGGAATAATCGTTTCAAACTCAGCGACCACAAATGAGTTTGTGTTTATACAAAACTTCCTGAGAAAGCTCAGAGGGGACCTGCCACTCTTCACTGATGAGTTGACAACGTCTTCTGCAGCTCACCCTGTGTTAGGTGTGGTCTTGCATAAGCCTGAGCTGCCTTTGCTTCTCCCAGATCTCTGCAGGTTTATGGGAGCTTGTCCTGTAGGTCTGCTTAATCTTAATCTCCTTGGCACCCAAATAAGGCGTTCCCTGGATCTTCCTTGTGTAGATAAGGAGAGATTCTGGTTGTTACAGAGGCAAGATGTCCTCTAATCCATCAGCAGGAAGAGCAGGAGGAGGACCTGTTCCAACTCTGCAGTACCTGTGATCGTTGGCTCCGAGGAACAAGCTGGGCCTGGACAGACAGCAGCAAAACTGATGTGTTAGACACAAAGCAAAGAGTGAATTTCCCCTTCTCCTTCTTCCAGGGCACATTAATTGATTTTTAAAATGTTTCTTCTTCCCTAGAGCACAGCTGCTTCTGGATAATTTCTAACCTTGTCCTAACAGTACAAAAGAAATTCCCAGTAAATTTCATCCTAACAATAACCCCATGAAGGAAGGAAGTAATCTTAGTTTTCTCATTTTATAAATGGGGAACTGAGACTCAAAAAAGGGGGATGTGTCATATCTATTTATATGCATTTGGGTATTTGGTATAAGCCAGTTGTCTGAGTTCCCTCTGTAGCTGATGGAGGAAGGTAGGCAATTCCAGATTCAAATATCCCATTTCTTCTTAGCCACTTAATTTAGCAGTGGAAGAGTTGGCCTATGCCTAATCCCCATTGGGATTCTGAGCTAGGTGGAGAAGGACTTTGGTCTTCTGACTGTGTGGGTGTTCTCAGAGTTTGCCTAAAATATTCTAATAGGATCACAGCCCTCACAAAATGCTGTTTTAGCTGCTTTGCTTTGCAAACCCTGCCAGTGGTGTATGATCTCCCCTGCTTAATAGCCCACTGGTTTGAACAGTCATTTGTGAAGTGAAAGCTCACAGCTCAGCCCTGAGAGAGCCTGGCTTTATCCCTCCTAGGAGCTTGACCTAGATACCCTACTGCTCTTCTGGGGAGAGGTGTGCTACCACATCAATCACAAACAAATTTGAGAGTGGTGGCAGAGGCCTTGGGGTAAAAGGATCAAGATGGGACACTCCTGAATTTGTATTGTCAGAAGAAAGAAGCTTCATGTCTCCAAGATTGTGACTCTGCCCAGGAAGAGGAAGTGGGTGCCATGGAGATAAAAAGTCATTGGAGGAAATTTTTAACAAGGGTTTTGTCTTACAGGCTGCCCATACAGCCCAAAGAACCACTGGGGCTCCCAGAGCTTTCAGACTGGTTAGTACAGTGCTGTCCCAACAACCTGATTTCTTGGATTTTTTCTTTCCCCCTCCTCATTGAAATAATAACAAAAAAACCCCCTCAGTTTATTTACCAATACATGGTTAAAACAATTATTGGAATCTCACATAGTACAGAAGGAAGCTTTTCAGCCTTTTCTAAGTGAATGTTGGTACCCTTTCACTGAACTGGGTTAGACAATTTCTGTGACTTTGCAACACCTGCCCTTTAGACAAGAGGTGTGGAATCTTTCTAGGAATTTCAATTTCAATTTCTGATTGCACAGATTGAAGGGAAGACAAGAGAAGATAAGTAAAGAGGAGGAAGAGGGAAGGACCCAGGAGAAGAGGACAGGAGAAGAGAGAAGAAATTAAAAGAAAAAGGAAAAGAAAAAAGAAATTAAAAGAAAAAAGAAAAGAAAAGAAAAGAAAAGAAAAGAAAAGAAAAGAAAAGAAAAGAAAAGAAAAGAAAAGAAAAGAAAAGAAAAGAAAAGAAAAGAAAAGAAAAGAGAAAAGAAAAGGAAAGAAAGAAAAAGAAAAGAAGAAAAGAAATAAAAAGGAAAAAAGAAAAAAAGAAAAAAGAAGGGAAAAGAAAAGAGAAAATACAAAAGAAAGTAAAGAAAGGAAAAATAAAATAAAGAGGAAAAGAAAAGAAATCTTTAGCTATTAAATAGAAGGTCATATAAAGAAAAGAATTGTAACTGGACTGATAACCGCGTCCCTTAAATTAATACTGAATAATTGGAAATGATAATTTGCAAGTAACATTTCCTGCATGGTTAACCATGGTATAGGCTTTATTGTCATATTGTTAAAAATGAATAAGTTGCTGCACAACTGCTAATAGCATTTGTAGCTTTTGAAGATAAGGCAACAGTAAGGGGTAATCAAACCACATTCTACCAAGTATAAAATGACTATGTAAAATGACATTTGTAAATCAAAGCTTAATTAGCCTGATGTAATTGACAATAACTGGCCAGCCCGTTTCCCTTGGGTGAGCTGATGGCACAGTCAGATGGGATGTCCTGGATGTAGCCAACATACAAGGCTGCTGCTGTCCCCAAGGAAAGGCTTCTTCCATTCACACCTGCTGGGTCATTGCTCCCTTACCCTGGTTTCTGCCCTTTAAAAAGCTTGTTTGAGAAAAAATAAAAATAAATGAGGCCAAGCCAGAATGTTTTGGAAGAGTTCCTTGCCATAGATCAGGAGCTCCCCCTGATCTGGAGGTCTGTGCATGGAGTGTGGGACTCCTGGTTTGGGTTGGGTGCTGTAGGTGTGGAGGGAACACAGAAGGAAGGTGCTGGAAGGATTGGAGGGGTAGGGAAAATGTGTGATGGTGTAAGAAATGAAGAACTATATTTGTTTAGCCTGTATGAAAGAGAACTGAGAAATGCTTTGATTACACTGCATAATAGAGAGAACGCCAGACGTGGAAGGGAAGTTCAATCTGTCACAAAGCAGATAACAAGAATCATGGATATGAAAGCTAGATGTGTTCATCTCAGAAAGAAGACACATATCTTTTTAACAATGAGGCTGATTAAGAAACTACAGAAAAGAATGATGGAGTTTCCATTTCCTGATGCATGCTACTTAATTTAAATTGAGTCCCCTTCCAGGTGGAAGAGTGCTAGTCCAACACAATTTACAGCCTAGATACAGGCCTAACAGGATGAGATGGAACAGGAAGTCAAATCAGATGGTTTACTTTTTAATAACATCTTTAAAATATAAGAATTAGATAACACTTCTGTGGTACTACAAAAGCTGGTATAAATCCATTTCCTCTGATCCCATCTCATCTTTCATTGCACATTGCACTTTTAAACTAGGATAAAAATGTATGATTCCAGTAGGCATTCCAGATTTCTCTCTCCTGTTTTACAGCTGTACAACTGGGAATGTTATTATTATCACCATTAAGGCTTAAGCATATATTTAATGTTCACTCAAACACTTTTTTCAACTTGCAGCCTTAATCAGTGCAGTGTAATAAGAACCAAATCATTACAGAGCAGCAGATTAGTTCTCAGAGCTTCTGCACCTTAGGCAGTGATGCCATTAATTCATATAAACCAGGCAGCACTGGGCCTGATAGGTATTTGGAAGGGAGAACTCCAAAGCAAATGTGTGTTTCTTAAAATAACTTCTGTTGAGGCCACTCCTGTAGCGACTGAGTACATTGTACAGAGGAATGGGGACAGGCTGGAAAGTGAAAAGGAGGTAGAAGGAGAGAAATGCAATAGGTGCAGCTGGAACTGATGCAGGAAGGAGGTGTGGAAGGAATGAAGGCATTCAAGGAATTCAAAGAACCACAAAATGTTTTGGGTTGGAAGGGACCTTGAAGATGATCAAGCTCCAACCACCCCATCATGGGCAGGGATGATGCCCACTAGGTCAAGTTGCTCAGGACCCCAAAATACATGAGGTATGGATCAAAAAACATCTGGATTATTTTCAGAACTATCCAGAAAAGCCTCCATTCTTTACCATGAGGGGCAGACTAACTGGGTTGTGACATAAATGTTGCCCTTGCAACGTCTGTCTTGTCATAGGGGTATAGATAATAGGAAAAAAATTTTTATTGTGAGGCCCTGGCACAGGTTGCCCAGATTGGTTGTGGATTCTCCAGCCCTGGAAGTGTTCAAGGCAAGGCCAGATGGGGCTCTGAAAAACCTGGTCTGGTGGAAGGTGTCCCTGCCCATGACAGGAACATTGGAAAGGAGATATCTCCGAGTTCCTTTCCAACCCAAACCATTCTGTGTCCATGCTTGTACTATCAAGCTGAGGAACAACTTGCTACCAAATCACTAAATGCAAGTTTAAACAAGATTATAAAAAAATACCTTGACCAACAGTAACCAAAAGAAGGATATCTGGATTTAGTTCCTAGCATATTATAAAGTGCAAATACTGGTCAAATTTTTGCTAAATTTGGATTTCTGTGAAGTTTTCTTTCTGTTCAGCTTTCGTTGCAGCTTTCCTGGCATTATTCATTCATTATATTTTACTTTCAGGCTAATCTTACAATCAAACTTTTTGAGATTTGGTAACTTGGTATCTCTGCTTCTCTGTCAAATACGGTTGAAATTGGACTAAACCCAGAAGTTCTCACTGTAGAACAGGCAGCAAGATACAAGGCACAGATAATGTGATCTCATGCACTTTGTCCCCTAAGGAAACCATATTAAAAAATGATTGGCCATTCATACAGGTACCAAGGATAACAATATAAACCTTAATTAAAGACAATAAAATTATTAGAAGGCATATTAAACCTTGTACTTCAGGGCTTAAGCTCAGATCTAGCTGTTACAGAGGATTAAGCTCTATATTAGAGGAAATAATTGATTTTCTGGGTCATTCACACTCATTACCAAAAAGAAAAAAAAGTTTCAAAAAATTATCAACTATTTTTTTTTCCTGTTGTTTTTTTTTTCTTCTTTTTTTTCCTAACTAGAATGGTTTGACCAGAGTTTAAAGTAACCAGAATGTCCCAAAACCATCTGGGGAATCTAAACTTGTTCCTTTGTGTAGAAAAATATTTAATACAAGATAATTTCTTCCATCTTTCACTGAGAAGGGAAGCAAGATGGGAGTCACAGAGTATTTAATTGATATCTGCTGTGAAGTTTTATTTCTTCTTTTTGATATCTTCATGTCCTGACTTGGAATTTAGTTGGAGAGGGGCACTGGGCTGTATGGGTTAGGGTTGGGCCCAGGCATGTCATGTTCATGTGTAGGACACCATAGTCTGTGCATCTTCCTTATCTGCAATAACTGATACCCTGTTTCATCAAGATGTGCCTGTTTTTCTCAATGGACTGTAAAGAGGAGTGAGGACCTGACAGCTCAGAGGGGAGGTGGTCTGAATTTCTCATCAATCTCTTGATATTACAGTCCCTGTGAGGTGAGGTACTGAAATGATCCCCCCCTAAATGACCAGTGCAAGTACGAGTTTATGTGCCTACAAACTGAGGTAAAATCCTCCAAGGTCAGGGTTAGGCTGGAAAGAAAATTCCTGCTGCTGGGGCAACACCTTTATCAGTCTGCCAGTATGTCCTGAGATTAGGGCTCCTGTGACAACTCTTTATTTACTTGCACATTGCATTTGATTTCATGATTTTAGTTGGAAATGACAGTGACTGGACCAAGATGCAGAGTACCTGCTCCAAGTCCTCACTCTGGAAAGGTCATATATCATGTCTAGCACCACAGGATAACCCATTCAATGCTGGAATAGACTTCTTTTCCTTGCCATGTATTTTTCCCAGGATTTTGTACTGAGTGTGTGGTAAATTTGTATATGTAAAGTAAGACTCACATGTGCTTAGCACAAGGAGAAAAATGTTCCAAGCACCAATGATATGTGTGTTTACACAGCAAACTGTCAAATCAAGCTTAATTCAGGAATATTAAGTGGACATTTCTTGATATGCATTTTATCATCAGCAACAAAAAATTTAGAGAAAGAGCCATTGAATAACATCAAGAAAACAAACCAGGAGAGCTGTTGATGCAGTTTACATTTTCTCCTCACCCATCCCTGCAGCATATTTGCCACTAAAGTCTCCAAAAGAGGATTTTGCAGCTCTAACCATGCCTGACAAAGACAGCACCACCTCCACCCACCCCTTTGATGACAGCCAAACGTGAACTGACTCTTTACTTCACTCAGATGCTTCACCTCAGTGAAAAGGTACAGCAAAAATTGTTGCAACAAGTTTGGATGCTGGTAGGTCAGTGGCTCATCTGTGCTGGGGTGGCAAGATTTCCTCCCAGCTACACTGTGCTCCTGTGCTGCAACAAACATGCATGACAAAAATGTTACAAAATTGTTACAAAAGTGGTGTGAAGGCCATTATTTAAGAAAAACCATAAGCCAATTCTTCTGCAGAAAAATGGGCATCATAGAATCCTTTGAGGGTCTGGGTTGGAAGGGATTTAAAAGTCATTCAGTTCCAACCTGTGCCATGGGCAGGGACACTTTCCACTATCCCAAGTTGCTCAGAGCCCTGTCCAACTTGGCCTTGGACACTTCCAGGCATGAGGCAGCCACAGCTGGTCTGACAAACTTGTGCCAGTGCTTCATCACACTTAGTAAAGTATTTCTTCCTAACATCTGATCTAAACTCACTTTATGCAGGAGTACAAAGTTCATTTCTTCTGGTGCAGTTCTGTTATTCAGAAGCACCTGCAATGAAATCAATGTGTTATTCCCAGAGAGGAAATAAGAAACAGTTTCTTTAGTAGAAGAAAAAAGTCCTTAAATATAATTGAGCAGACAACCAGTAATCCCAGTAAATTCCTTTCTTAGCCTTAGTGATGCTGTGTTGACTGATCCCAGAAGAGAATTTGGCCCACACTGTGACCAGATTGTGTTACAGCAAACACTGCTCAGAGCATCCTCATCCACAGCTGGAATGTACCTCAGCAACATTACTGACAGGAATTTCTTGAAGCAAGGTATGATTTTATTTGACAAAAATCAAATTGTTTGATAAAAGAGGAGTTCAGGGTGTGGTACTACGGGACTGCTGCTGATACACGACTAAATCCCTGAGCTGAGGGACAATAGAGCCCTCCCATCAGGCTTCCTGCTATGCTTTGGCCTATTGCCATTTTCAAAGAACAGTGATGATGGGGGGGCATTTTGCTTCCTAGCATTCCATGGATGTAGAAGACCTTAATCTTCACTGTTAAACTAGAACAAGAACAAATGAAACAAACAAAAAGCAAACATGAATTTCTGTTTTCTTTTGGGGGTGAAAGACAACAGGAAAGTTGGTTTTGCTTCAGTTCTCAGTATTTGAAATCCAATGGGACCTTTTGGTACAAAAGCTCAATTTGGGCTTGATGGGAACCCAGTGTACAAGTTTAAGTCACTGTTGGCTAATACAGCTTGAAGCTGTTCCACAATAAAGCACAACATTCAGCTGTGAGCTTTATCACTGGGACTCATCTGACCTTTCCCAGGTAAGCTGGAATTGCTTAACACCGTGGCTACCCCAAAACTAATAGAACCTTTCAGCATGGCTTAGGCTATCACTTCACTTCCCTGACATCAATTTCTAAAATAAAATAGAAGGCTAATTGGTAAATCAGGCAAGTACTTTTTTCCTACCCCCCTGAGATATAATGGTCAAATACATTTTCAAATCTAAACTACCAACAATGCAAAGGTATGACTTAAACACAGAAAAAAAGGGGAAGCTCACATGAGGATGAGAGTTCAACAAGAATTTACCAGGTTAAATTTATTGGTCTTGTTGGGGACAGGTATTAATTGCAGTCACCAAGCTTAAGGTAGAGTGGTCAGTTTTAATCAACATGGTTGAAAACTTCAGGGAAGGAATGGATATGCAGGAAACAATTTGCCTCCAGGGTTTCTGAGCCCCCCAAACCATTTTTTACCTCATCATATCATGCTATTGTACTGAAATATTTTCAGAAAAATGCAAGACCACATAGGCTGGCTATAGCATGAATTCTTCAAATACTACATGGCATGAGGTCTTGAAAGTGAAGATAGACACTAACAGGATTCTTAGCATATTTTGTATTGGATTTTGAGATGTGTAGTGAGGTAAAGCAGGAGGAATGACAGGAGATGAACAACTCATCCAAGTGGTTCAAGGGCAGAACCATACCCAGTGATTGCTCCTTAGTAGGAGGATTTTGGATAAGGAGCAGCAGGTGATGTGATGATGGGTATGAAAAGGCTCTTCAAGTTATCATAGGAAATTAAGATATAAAAAAAGTGAAAAAGTGAGGAAATTAGTCAGACCCATCAGTTCAAATCTCTGATGAATACCCCAAAGACAAAAATTCAGCCCAAGCTATAGAAGATGCATCAGAGACCAGACTGTAACGTTTCAGCAGCCAATCTGAATATGTGGACATTGTCAAGAAGAGCAAAGAAAAGATGGAAACGTTAAAGCATAAGGGCTTCAGTACTGCAGCTGTGACTGTGAGACACAGTCCCATACTGTTGCTTTCTGCACTAAACACAGATGAAAAAAGGAGAGTTCCTGCCACAAACCACTTCTAATCTCAGAATAAGGCACAAATATTCTCTAATCACCACCCACGGCACACGAGGTGGGGAACCTCCTGTCTACGTTAGACACGCACCCCTTGCGGCACCGACATCGCTCATCCTCTGAACACCCCCACCAAAGCCACCCTGTCACAGGAAAAGAGGAAGCCAGGAGCATCCAGGAGAATGTGTGGTCATTCCCTGACTGAGGCTGGAGCAGCTCTGCAGGAGCAGTGCTTGGGCACGATCCTCAGGAGTGCTCCTCGCGAGGCTTCCTCCAGAGCTTGGCCAGCACACAGGAATCCCATGTTTAGAGAGCCATTTTCCTGTCCATATAAACAATTCAACCACAATAGCCCAATTCCTGGCTCTGAGGCCTCATTTAAATGTTGGTCAGTCGAGGCCCACAATTAACATTTAATTAGTAAACTCATTACAAAGGCAGGAAGTCTCAGACTTTCCCTTCATTCTCTTTCAGGCCTCTGAAGGGAAGGACCAGGCCTGTCTCTGGCTTTCCATTCAGCAGACGGGTGTGTTATTTTTGTGTTCTCTCTCCCGATTTCCCTTCTCTTGCAGAACAGTTGCTTTCCCTGAAGCAGACAGGCATGACCTGAATACGTTGAATGTTTGGCTGGAAATAATCTACTTAACATAAATATTTCCATCTAAATTTCACCCTAGATGGCTTCCTTAGTGTTCCCAAGGGACTGAAGGAAAAGTGGTTTTTCAGGGATGAGGTTGTGAGGAGCTTGGTCACCTGCATTCACAAGCCTTTGTGGTAGAGGAACTGCCAGAAAACCTGATTTTGTGTATGATGCTGGAAGGTTATGTCTATTGTCTGTGATAACCAGGAGAGAAATGACCTCTTGACAATAAGAAGGGCAAATGGTGATAATTAAAATCAAGAAAAAGCACTAATGTGGAGGATGGAGCAGACTATGCCTGTGGTGAGGCACTTTGCTGGAAATGTGTGATGGAACTGGCACAGTGGCCTTTTTGACAGCATGAGAGAGTGACTTGGAGCTCACACTGTAAATTACCTTACAATTAGGCATTGTTCATCCATCCACAGAACACAGGACCTCATCTTTGGCCACTTAGCTGCTTTTCATGTGATTATTCAGGGAATACAAATTACAAGTAGAGCTCGTTTTGAAACAGTGCTAAAAAAACCTGAACTTGCTGATTTGGAGTATGACAAGATAGACCATAGCAAAAATTATGGAAATTTATTCACCTGATCACACCCTGGAGTAGAGAGAAAAGTAAAGGTGTGAACAAAACAAAAACAACAATTGTAAAACAAGTTTTAAAAAAATATTTTCTTTTTTTTTCCTAGTATCTATTTTTCATTGCAGCACACAGTAGAGTTTAAAAAGTTTGTCAGCTGGCATGATATACTTTTCAGCTTGAAATTTTGAGATTTTCTCAAAGTAAACTTTGCTCTTCTCTCTAAACAGAAAGCTATAGTACTGCTATACTACGAATCATACAACTGTTGGATCCTTTTGCAAAGAGGGACTGTGGAGAGCAGAGAGGTTGTTTGAATTGTCTGCCTTACTTCTCTTGTCTGCCTTTTGTCAGACATGAGGTGGTTACAAGAATTTATTATTTCATAATGTGAATGTCTGAAATCATAATCATCCCTTTGTCGTTGGGATCTGGCCATCTGAAAATCAATTTGTCTTGGATCCATTGCTTTATTCCATTTTATGTCTTTAACTCATTGTTTGGCCAACATTAGACCTTCAGCATTTTTTTGCCTTGTGTTCACAGAACTGGAAGGAGACATCTTATAGTGATTTATGGGTGTGCTCAGCCCTGGTTTATTTTGGTTTTGCACAAATGTTAAAAAGCATTTATTGTCAGGCAAATAATTTCTGTGTGCCAGACAAGGGCTTGAAAAAATATTTTCCTTAAAGAACTTTCACAGGTCTCTGAGTATGAACAATGTTTTTTGCTAGATATCTAGGTCAATATTTAGCAGAATTTTGTTGGAACATCCTGTTTCCTCTCTATTTCTTCTGCAGAGAGAGATAAGCCACTGCACTCCTTTATCCAGGGCATTTACCCCCATCATCCTCCACACCAATTCCACTCACTTGGCTGGATCATGGGGTGAGCAGAGCCACAACTTTAGCTCCTTTTTTCATACCTTCTACTGATGCTTTGAAATTTGCTCTGAGCAGTAGTTCTGAAAGTTATCCAAAGGCTGTGGAGACAGAATGGGTGAACCTTGCATCTCTTATTATCCTGTGTGCCTAAACATGGGAGCTACCTGACCAAAAGGGCTCATCTCTAAAGCAGAGATCCAAACCTGAGAAAATCACCTTGCTAGTAAATGGAAAAAAAACCCACATCTGAGTTAACAGAGAGCAGGGTGTAATTTTTCTTCTTTAAAAGTGGAGAAACCAGATGTTTTCCTCCAATGATTAGATCTCCCTATGATGATATCCTAGACATTCACTTGGAGATAGGCTCCTGTCCCAGTCCTCTCAGTGTAGCTGAGATAGATTCAACCAACATCTGACTTATCTGAACGCATGCAATTTTGTCATTTCTGAGTTGTACAGTATTTTTGTGCTTGCTGTGTTCAGGACTTAACAACAAAAATAATTATCACATAAACAGCTCATAACCAGCGGATTTTAGAAATGAAAGGACCAAGGCAAAACAGAGGAAATCCCAATCACTTTTCTTTTAAACATCACTAGAACCCTGATATTTACCAGTACCAAATATAAAAACAATTTTTAAATTATTATTATTATTAATTTAATTTTCTCCATTTTGGGTGGATGATTTTGTTTCAAAGCTTCCTTTTAAAGGGCATCTTATCCCAAAGAGCTCTCAGGGAATATCACAGCATCTTTTTCAATGTGGTGTGAAATCCAGGCTAGTCTCAACTACTGCAATTTGCTGGTGGTTGAACAGACAGAGAGAAGAGCTCAGCTCTCCAGATCTAAAAATAAAATCAGACATATCCCAGCCTCTCCAAGGTGTTTGGATAGTCCAAATCTTCATACAGTAGTGTCACACTGCCTGGAGATCAACCTATGTTCCATAAGACAGCGTTTTCCCAGAGTTTTATGTCCACCGTGCAATATAGCAGCTCAAAGAAAACAGGTAAAAATAAACTGTGGAAGAATGATCTGGCCTGTGGGTGGTATCCCCGAGAGATGTTGCCACTGTGAATTAAAGGTTAAAAATCCATCAAAAATAAGGTTTCTCTTAAATAAAGGAACCCTGTCACAAGATGATGAGCTAATAGGCTGGGCCAGTTGTTTTATAAAATGCATGATTGCCTGAAATTGTAAATGACTGGCCCCATAACACAAGCACTGCAAGTAAAAACATGGTTGTAGCTGCATCAGTTTGCTTTTCTTTTACTATTTTTTTAAAAAAATTAAAATTAAAATCAGGAATAGAAATAAAACAGACCAGAGTTCATGACCTGTTCAGGAATGCAATTAGCCCATAAAAATCATGACTGGGATTTGTTGCAAGGTAGAAACATGATCCCTTAAAATAAAGTTGCCCCTTTGCAGAGTACCAAATGATGGGGAAGAACAAAATGAGGGAGAGATGACCGGTTTTTATTTTAACCTCACTTCCCTCCCTCCTCAACCAGAAAAAGCTGTAAAAGAAAAGACCCATCACCTCCTGTAGTCAAGTTTCACAGCAAACAAGAAGTCCTGAGCAGCTCTATGATTACTTTTATCTCTGTAAGACTAATCCCATGATAAACCTCTTGTTTCCTATACTTGATGTACCACTATTTTACTAGTCCTGAATGCATCAAGCACATTGTGGATGGCTCACTACGAACAAACAGAACCTGACAGTTTCCTTCCTTAAAATAAACAGAAGTGGTACTTAGACACAGTTCAAAGAGTTTAACACTCCCAGAATGGCTATTATTACCCTTTAGGTGGGCAAGTAGACCCAGTTTTTCATTCTAGTGAAGGCAACTTTTTAAAAATTTTGCTCCCTTCCTATTTTTTTACTGGCAGTAAAATGACAATATAATTACCAAGCCTGATTTTTTACAGTCTTCTGCTTCCACTTTCCATGCCAAGTCACCTCTGTGTTTATAACACTGCTTGTTTACTTCCACCTCCTTTTCTGAGAAAAAGTTGTGCCATTCAGACTTCTCAGCATTTCAGCAAAGGCAACACTGTACTGAACTGTTGACCAACAGCAGGAGAGACTGTATTTTAAAAATAACATTACAGTTAGCTCTATGAGGCCTTTGATCCAAAGATTTCTGAACCTTAACATTTACCAGTCTACACAGAGTTCATGAAAGAAGTGCAAATTAATATGTAATTACTGTTCTGAATGAAACTCCTATTTGGAAATTCCTTCATCATTAGAGTCTGTGCTCACCCTGTGTGAGGAACAGCCATGAGTGTCTTGGACTTCTAGATTATACACCTAGAGGACCAGTAGAATGGAATTTAAATTCTCTAATAATAAGTATTGAATTTTTGATGGGCCTACAGGAACAAGCCAAGTGGAAGGTCAGGAGCACGTGGCAGAAGAGAAGCTGAGGATCCTGGGTTGGCTCAGGGTTTTAAAATGAGAAAATTGAAGATCACTTATAAGATTGGGTATTGCAGCTATTTTATGAGGGGTATAGAAAAGACTGAACCAAACTCTTCTCAGAGTGTACAGCAACAGGACTAAGGCAACAGCCAGGACAGTGGGATATTGTGGACAATTTTTTTTCACCTTGAGGGTGTTCAAAAGAAAGTGAAAAAGAGCCCTGTGAAATCACCATCCTTGGGAATATCCAAAATTCAACCAGATGGGACACTAAGCAGTTTAAGCTAACTTCAAGGATGGCTCTCCTCTGAGTGAGAGGCTGGATCATATAATCTCCAGACTTTTCTTAAACCTAAGTGTCTTCCCAGTAAAAAAGTAAAGAAAAAGTAGCATTTTCCTGTGGCTATTTGGACCTTTCCCTCCAGCAGTCAATATCCTAAACACCTGAATAAAGACAGGAGTTAATATCCTCACCTTGTGCACCTTAGGTTCCTAATACATTATTAGTGCTGTGCAGCTCCAGACATGCGTGATTGAATTTTCTCTGGAAATGTATTTTTTTTTTTAAATTTAATTTCTTGGGTTTTGGATGGAAGGTTTTCAGAGTTTGTGGAGCTAACCTGAAGATTTTCAAGTTCATGACAAAAATTTGCTGGTTTTCCACAGTGCATGCCTTTTCTAAAAAAATTATGCAAGTCTGTAATTGCCAGTTTAGAATTACAGAATAATTTAGTTTAGAAAAGACCCTTTAAGATCATTGAGACCATCATTAATCCAGCATTGCAAATGCCATCATGAAACCATGTCCCCAAGTACCACATCTATATATCTTTTAAATGGCTCCAGAGTTGGAGACTCCATCTCTTTTCTGCTGACCTGCAGTGATGGCTGAGAGAAAAAAAGTTTGCCCTGATATTAAGAACAGAGTAAGAAGAGATCTGTGTAAAGAAGCCTATTCATTTTGAGCTTATAAATGCCAAATGAGCCCCTTAGACCCCTACTGAAATGCTCCAAAAAAAGATCAGAGGTTCAGAGAAGTGTAAAAAGGTAAGGTTTGGTGCTAAAATTCACAATATGCTTGAAGGAGAAATGGAATGTTTGGTGGTGCTGCTGGGTTTGTCACATGCAGGAATAGGGTGATGTGTGACTGTTGCAGGTGTGTTAACAAACCTGTGCCGTCACTATTCTTGGTTTAGATTTTCAAGAAATTTTGCTGGCTTAGCGTTCTTGGTTAGAAGGTGTGAGCACACCCAGCACAAGCAAAAATCTCAAGTCTAACCAACAGAGATGTGCAGAAATGGTCTCCCCTCCTCTGCCCTCACTGCTACCATGGTTTGATGGTATCTCCAGTGTGAGAGGAGCATCGTGTCAGGTTCAGTGACACAGGGAACAAAACCAGGGAAGAGCTGTACTGGGAAACTGCAGCTGTGAACGCACCTCCCAGCCAACCTCCTCTGCATCGGGGTTCCACTGGCAGCAGACCTATGGGAAGCTCTGCTGTGGCCTTTCCCTGGGGCTGAAACTCCCTGGCATTATTCATTTTGGCACACACAGAGGGGATATCACTATATGCAATACCTATCTACCATTGCATGGAACAAAAAAAAAAAAAAAAAAAAAAGACAGAAATGAATGGTATAAACCTTATGTTTCAGATATGATACTTGACAGGACTGTCTCTACCAGTTTGTCAGTGCCAGCAATGATTCAACTGTATAAATCAGCTTTGATTTTTCCCAGGTTGCCAAGGCTGGAATAACCTGTAACACTGATTAGGTTGTGGGTGTTTTAAAGCCCTCCTAATGTATTCAGGGAGGGATAACCATCCCCTTTTCATAGCTGGGTAAACTGAGGCACAGGGAGGAGATTCTAACCAAGACTTACAGTGCCCCAGCCTGAGAGAGAAGCCAGGTCTCCTGACTGCTCAGCACTTGCCTTTTAACCACTAGACCGTGAATCCTGTTTGCTTTGTTTCCTTTGGGTTTTGGGCATGTTTGTTTTCCCCTTTCATGTACCTAATGATGCTGCTCCATAGCAGGCAGTGGACAGCTGATGGATTACCTGGAGCCCCTGGCTGGAATGGGGAGCAGGATGCTTCACCAGCTCCAGGGCTATTTAACTCTCCTCCTGTGGTGCTGGTCTGGGTCCCTCCCACTCATGCTCATATAACATCCCTGGGGCAAGGACATCAACTGCCTAAATGGAAAAAGGAAACATTTCCTGTGTCTCTAACTACTTTAAGCACGGTTTGGCACCTTCAAAGGAAGCAGTGTGCTTAGCTTAGTCAGCCAGCACTCAGTGAGTCTTCAGAAACCTGTGATTTTGGTGTACAAATTCATCAGAAATTGCACACTGGGAACACAACTCAGCACTCACAAGGAGATGGAAATTCTTGAGACCCTGCTGATACCAATAAGGCCAAACTGCAGAGCCAAGAGTTTTTAAATTGTCCACTCCACTCGGGTTGTTTTTCACTCTCACTTCACAGAACTTCATTTTAGACTCCATCCAAGTTGTTCATCACAATATCTGCGCTCAGGTACTGATGAATCATCTCTGCTTCTGTAGTTCACTATTCTTTCACTGAAGGCTCTGCTAGCAGGTCAGAGAAAAAGAGAAACAGAGAGACAGGGCCACCAGCACGAATGCCTGAGGAGTCACTTGATCTTTCTCTCCTCACAGCATCTGCAAAGCTGTTAAACCACAGTCCTGCCCAGTTTACTGGCAGAGAGGACTGGCCTAAGACAGTGAAGCAAAGTATTTTTGTGCAACTGCTTCAAGTATCTGCAGGCATTGTGTTTTAGCTTTTTTCCCCCTATTTTCCCCATTTTTTCCAGCTGGATACTCAGATCCTGTTTCCAGTCTTAACATATCTGAAAACAAAACTGTAATAATTTTTTATGCATAGGAAAATGGGTCAGATAACATTTAAATCCTTACATGAGTTTTTTTCCTTCTTTTTTATCTCATGCAGTTGCATCTTACAACTGGCCTTAGAGCAGATTTGACTCCACTGGAAGCTAGACCGAGCCTTTGAGTTCAAAAAGATGAGTAGTATTTAAATACATCATACCCAAGAAGAAATCCTAAAATTTCTAAAGTATCCCAGTAGTTCTTTCAGGACAGTAGAAGGTAACAGGTTATTATGGGTGATTCCAAGGTGTCTGTTATGGACTGAATTGATGTCTAAAACTCCACTGTGCTAATTGTTGTCCAAAACCAGCTCAAAGGTAGGTCCAAAAACTTGAGAAAAAAAATTATTCCTTTTCAGCCCAGGCTGTATAACAGTGTTGTAACAATGTCCCTTAGGGAGCAGGACCTGCCTACCATGAAGCATTGATCCCTGAGGTGGGATCCCAGGCTTTTTGCAAAGCCAACAGAGCAAAAAACTCCTCCAGGGCTTCCTTCACTGACTCACCCCCTGCCCATTCACTTCCCAAAATGCAGGCAATGAGATACATACAGGTGACCATGCCCCTTCAGAGAAACGAGCTCCTCTTATCATGTTTACTTAAGAGGATATTGTCTATCAGGTGTAAAGACCTGTAGCTGATGCTGTAGGACAAAAAATCTCAGAAAATGAATACAGACTAGGGAACACCTGAAATGTCAGTATTATCTCCAGTTGCCTCTGGCAAAGCACTTACTGGGATTATTCTCATATTATTTCACCATTAGGGTTTCTAATTAAAATGCAAGCCCTGACTTAGCTGGGCACTGCTAACATGCAGTCTCCAATCAAGACAAGCTATGATTTTAGTCTTAATGCATTCAGGAGGGTTGTGCTATGCCTGTGTGGGTATTACCAAAGTCAGACAGAGGCAAAAAGGGGGAAAAACTATTTATCAGTGCCAGAGCACCTCCTTCATCTGCTCCACCTCCCCCAAATGAAGCCAGAAGCTGTAGTAAACATTTTCCCTCCTTTTCTCTTCCCATATCTTGGGGAAAGGGGAGTCAGGTGGTTCTTGGTGGCAAGAGATTTCATCATCCTGCAAAATCAGGAATGTTTGCTAGCCCTGGGAATGATGTGCATCCCGGGGGGAAGCATGTGAATGAGGGCACATGGTGAATGTCACGGGAGCCACGGGAGGGTGTGAAAGGGCCAGAGCGAGGACAGTGGTGTTGAAAGGGCATCCCATGAATGAGGTGTGACTGATGGGCTGGGTGGTCCCGTGGCAGCCTCCTGCTATTTAATGGGCAACCAGGGAGATGCACGTGGCTTGTAGCTGCCCCAGTGGTGTTCTACTTCTTTCACAAACTCAAAAGGGAATTATAGTTTTGAAAGAATCACAGCTTTTGCTTAAGCACTGTGGGATATTGGGAAGAGCCTTCAGTCACCAGAGGAAAATTTCTTCAGATGTGCCCTGTTCTGTCTCTTGCCAGGCCTGTCTGATGTCAGAGGGAGGACCAGAGGCAGCACCTGCTCGAGTAAGCAACCTGTTTTTTTGTGCCATGTTTTTAAGGAAAGCTTTGTACAACCTTGTAACAGTTTCAAATATGACTTTGAATAAAATCTAGTAAGACAATAAGACTTGAATTCTTTTGAAAACGTTTATTCATTCAAACCCAGATGCTTTTGGTGGAGAAAAACCCCCAAATTGAAACAACCTAAAAAACACCTCCCCACTCCCCCCCTTCAAAAAGCCAAACTGGTTTCCTTGAACTTCCTATTTCAAAATTTAAGAGAAAAGCTTTCATGAGCCATCATTTTGATCTTTCTTTTTCAAAAGGTAGAAAATTCAATTCAGCTGTTTAACCCCAGCAGTTCTTAAACACAATAATGATTTCTGGAAATGAATCCAGATCCTCAAAAGGACCCAAATGCTTCTCTGCCTTTTAGTCTTCTAAAACTAGCCTTCTGCTCACAGGGTTTCAGGGGTGTCTGCCTATGGCAGGAGCACATGTAAGTCACCCACTGAACATGTTTTGTGTACCCCACAATAATGCCCTGGTCGCCAATCCCCGTTTCCTGACCCACAGGGGAGCACTGTGCCTGTGGTGGAAATACTTGTGGGTGGCAGATGTATGAGGAGGTTGTTTCCAGGACAGGCTGAAGCCTCTGCTCTGCTCCAGAGCCCTTGACACAAGATGGGATGCTCCCATGGGTTGTGTCTGGCAGTATTTGGTCCTGGGGCAGAAGATGCCAGGATGACAACAAATGTGATATCATCACCCAGAGGGGAAAATGGACCAGAAGGCAAAGAGATAAACTCATGAGGGGTGTATGAGGCTTGGAAAGACCCATTCTGGGCAAGAAGACCCCAAAGCTGTTACAAAACAGTATTTTCCAGGGCTGGGGGTTTTACCCTTGTTTTCAGTGAGCAATCCTTGTCTTATCTGCAAACTAGTCCTCTTCTGCTCTCCAACGACATGAAGATGTGTCTGAAGCTTCTGCTTGTGATATTTTTTTTTAATTTTTTCTTTTCATATTTAAGAAAAAGCAGAAACACTCCAATAAATATTTACCCCCTCTTAAAAAAACAACACCAAACCAGTTTTTGAAATAAATGACAGGTCTAAAGCTGTGACTGAGAGAGGGTCAGGCTGCAGCTGTGGTGGTGGGAGTGTCTGACAATGTGGAGACTGGGGGTGGAAGCTCTGGTAGAACAGAAGGTCATTTAGGAAAGGCAGGGGACTCAACACCATCAGAGTCTCTTGCTGTCTACAGTGGCAATGTTAAAGTTCACAAAGAGCACTCAAGAGACCTGCTGCATGGAAACACTTTTCTTTCAATTAGTCACCAAAGTAGAAAGTGAGAAAGAGAAACCAAGCCTGTTTTTTCTTTATTCAGCAAGTCTGCTGCACAGTCCACCTTCCTTGAACCCCCTGCTCTGATTAGCCCCTCCTGAACTGTGATCTCTCATTTTGCTCATGTTAAATGTATGAAGTTCATGGCGTGAGTAGCAGTTTGAAATGGATGCTACACGTGATGGATTATCCCTCACCTGGATGTAGCATTTGGAAAATGGAGGTTGAGCTGGAGCCAGGAACACTGTGCCCCCTCCTTTGCAGCTGGTGCTGAGTGATGGGGAGGAAATCTCTTAGCTGTGAAGATTGGCAGGGTTTATAAACTCATGCTCATGTGCACTGATGGCAGGAGACTTTCCCCTGCATGAGGCTGATTTCATCTGTGCACTTCCAAATTTGCCATCCAGGTAAGCTCTTTTCACCATGTAAAAGAAAGGTTCCAGTCAGAACTCTGGCTGTAAGCACAGCTGGGATGCACAGGTGTGGGTTTACAAGGAGAGGGGAAAGAAAAGCACTTTAGCCCCCTCATTAGCCTGCACCTCCTTTCATTTATGGCCAAAGATCTTGTGCTCCCAGTCTGGGTCCTCAGCAGTGCTGTGGGGAGAAAGAGATGGTGAGAAGAGCAAGCAAGGGGACAAGTTCAGCATGTTGTGGAATTCTGGGAAGGGAGGGGCTCAGCCCTCTCCACTGGCACTTGGGCTCCTTCTTTCCTTGTGTGTCCAAAACACCAAGGCCTGACCTGTCCCCAGCGCCCCCTCCCCACAACAGTTCTTTCTGTGGCTCCTGGCTGGGATAATGGCTGGTTTTTCCATGGTCTCCCACGCAGCCCTTCTCTCCCTCTCCTGGAGGTACTCCTGCTGTCGTGTTCCTGGCTCAACATTCCACCTTCTGCCTTAGCCCAACAGCTCTGTTGCCAGAAGCAACCAACCCTCCACTACCAACACATGGGTTCCAGCATTAAAAGAGGAACTTTTGCTGCACTTATTTTTCTTTTCCTTTTCTGACATGTCCTGGCTGACCTCTGCTCCTTATGCATATCAGCTTTTAAAAGTTCATATTTATGGACTCACAGAAATTTAACTTATTTTTTTTGTCTTTGACTTTACTGAGCCACTGGCTGTTTTTTGTTGCAGCATTGCTTTGCATTGAAGCTGTGCTGCACTGCAACTTATTATGTCTAAGGATTGGATTTATTTAATTGTAATTCCTTAAAACATGCCATTTTGCATTTGGACTTAATGTGGGGGGCAGGATGAAGACTGGACCTCTCCCTCCACTAAAGAAAACTGGCTGTATGTATGCCTGTTAAATGAGATAGGGGTTCCTGCCTCCTTACACAGCTCTTCCCATGGAAGGAGTATTTTATGTAGACATCTTGCTGGCATGGGAAAAGGCTCCAGGACCTCAGGAGCTGCAGGCCAGACCCTTGCCACTGTTCAGGATGCTCTATTTCCTCCTGAGACTTCTCAGGCTGACCCCAGTGGCCCTGACTACTGCACGTGACTCAAAGCACAAAGAAGGCTGAGCTGGGCAAGGGAAGGTGTTTGTGTTTGTCTTTCCTCTTCTTACTGTCATGTGTAAAAAACACTCTGGGCCTGCACATCAGGCTGAGCTGGGCACTGCTCGTCTCTGTGCTTTGCCAGAGCAGCACCAAAAGGGAATTCCCCCTGTGCTTTGGTTGTTTTACTTCACATCCAAAATTGCCTTTGCTCTGTCTCTTGTGTACACAAGAAGTTTTGGCATGTTACCTAAAAGTATGGGGGAGAAAAAGAAAAGGGGAAAAAACCTATAAAATGTATTAGTTTCTTTGGCTAACGCTGTCACTGAAAAATGCGCTGCTTTTTTTTTTTTTTAGAGTGATTTTTGGGTTATGATGGCATTGGTTCACAGTACTAAGCTCCAGAGTTGTGGTTAATTAGTAGCCAGTTTAGGAAATTATGTTATCATTACCTCATCCTTTCTTAGCTTAGCAGCTTTCCTCGTCTTCCACCTCCCTCCTTTCTCCATCCCCTCCAGCCTTCCCTGTTCAGGGATATTATTTTTCTTAATGACATCTCTGTCACACATGCAGACTCAGATTTCCTAAACACACCTCAGCATTTTGCATCTCCAGGAGTTTGAAAATACACAATAATGATTTTTTTTTTTTTCTGTGAGGATGACCACAAAAAAACAAACCCAAGAAAAAAAATGCACTGTTTTTTTTCTTCCCCCTCACCATGCTGGTTTTATTCTGGCTCTTGCCCCTGAAGTTCCATCTCAGGCACCTAGTCTGATGCTGGGCTGACCTCCCTGTGCCCTGTGTTTGTTGATGATGAGCATGATTGCTTCCACCCTCTGCCATCCTCCCCCACGTGAAAAGCAAAGGGGAAAACAAACAGCAGGAAGAAGCAAAACAACCAGGCCCCCTCAACAAGTGGTGGAAGCGTGCAAAATTAAAAATAAAAAAACCATGGAGGGGGAGATAAAACCCACAACTTAAAAGGCTATATTCTAGTGGCCTACTTTGAAATCAGACATTTGCTAATAACAGCAGAGGAGGAAGGGGAGTGGGAGTGCAGAGATGCAGACCTCAGGTTTACTGGTCTCTGTTCAACTCTTTGCTCAGCCAGGCTTTGGATCTGCAGTGTCTTAGGATGAAAATCCAGGATAGACACACGGGAGGAACATTGATCTACCAAGTTTTGGCCCAGAATAACTTTAAACAGGTCTTTTTTTTATTCTATTTCCATTGATCAATCAGTTATAGGGTCACTTTAGTAGTTTGTCCTCTCTAATGTGATTGAAGTCTGTGTTGTCCCATACAGGGAGACCTGGCTGCTTCAGGGAAGGACAGTTGATGTGGAAGCCTCTGGAAAGCAAAGGTCTGAGCTGCAAAATCCTGAGCTGTAGCTCTGGATCACCTTATTGGTGAGGCCACGTGCACATCCTCTGTAGCTGAGCATGAAGAAACACTTGCATCAACCACCTACCACTTAATTGCTGTTGCTGTGCACAATATAAGCATTTTGACAAATGTTGTTCTTTTTCTTTTATACTTTGACTGGTTTTTTTTGTTGTTGTTGTTTTTGGTTTTTTTCAATTCTGTCTGTCTTGGTCTCTCATGCCACACAGGGAGCATGCTTGGGTAGATTCCCAGAATCACAGCTTGTCTCCATTGTCTCCTCTAAGAGGGTCTGGAAGTGGAATGTGACCCTCAAGATTCACCTCACACATTTGTCTCCACTGATTTCTTCTCCTACACCACACCAGTTCCCCCTCCTCTGCTGTGGTCACACCTCTCAGGCATTTTCAGACCAGATGGGGGTTGGCTCACAAGTTAGTGCTTTTTTCAGCAAGCTTCTCATGGTGTTTGTGGCTATTGCAGACCTAAAATGTTGTGCTGTTGTTCTCAGCACCCCTCCTACTCAACACGGGTATGAGGGGTCTGGAAATGCATGTGCTCATCCACACACACTGTCCCTGAAGCTTGTAGGAGAAGGGCTTTTACTTCCCAGCAGTGATCACAATATTGAGACAGCCCCAAATCACCCAGCTCTTGCCATATCACATTTCAAGGCAGAGCTATCTGTTGCCTCTCAGGCAGTCTTTAGGCTGGGGAAATAAGTTGTGACTGAAAAAAAATATAAACACATTACTGAATTTTAAACAAGACTTTGCACTGAGGATAAATCAAGTTCCAAATTGTATGAGCTGGCTGTAGCCAGCACCAACAGTGGGATGTGTGGGGAAGGTTAATGCTTGAATTCCTTCCATACACTTGGCCCTAATTCCCACTGAAAACTGTATGAGTTGAAACACACTGATATTTTTCTGGAAATTTTATGTGTCTCATCGAACATCTCTCCCCAGGTTTGTCCTCACTGAACAGTGTATTTCAAAGGCTTTTATCAGTCATTGTGTTTGTGCCTGTTTTCCCAGGAGAAATCTCTTTTCCATGTCCTGCCCAGGCAGTACATCTCCCAGAGCAGCCTCCTGCTGTAGCTCTGTCCCCACTCATGGGTCATAGTTGTGGTTGCCCCAGGAAGAGGAGCTGTGGGACTGCATGGGAGAAAATGGAAAGGACATAATTTCTGAGAGATTCACACTGCTCTGATACTGGAAGCATCCATCCATCCATCCATCCATCCATCCATCCATCCATCCATCCATCCATCCATCCATCCATCCATCCATTTATCCATCCATCCATCCATCCATCCATCCATCCATCCATCCATCCATCCATCCATCCATCCATCCATCCATCCATCCATCCATCCACATCTATCCATCCATCCATCCATCCATCCATCCATCCATCCATCCATCTCCAACACAAATCCATCATTTTATGTTCTGTGGATGTCAGGCTTCTGGGGTTCCCTGCTGGCTGAAGGGCTCCCTCCTGGTGGCCCTTATGGTGGCATTTCTCAGCCATCAGGGTGGGAAGGTGAGAGCCAAAGACAACCCTTAAACTCTGTGAAGTAAGTGACCTTACCCAGGGAGAGGACCTGCTCCTTTCCCTGTTCACTGAGAGGGGACAAACCATGGGAGTCTCAGCAAGATTCCTGCTGGGACACAGGTTGGGAGCCAGCTCCAAAGCACAGCTGGGTCTGCAGGCAATGTCCAGACCAATGGGCATCTCCTCTGCCAACACACCCAGCTCTGCTGCATCCAGCATGTCCCAGGGACACGGCTGAAAGCTCCTGTTAATCTCTGGTAGAGATGCTCAGTCACTGGCCTGAGGTCCATTTGAAAAGCCTTAATTTGCAGGGTAGTTGCCCAAAAATTTCACAAGATGTCTGCTCCTGTCTCAATCTGCCCATAAGAAAAAATTACTTTTTGCTGGTCATTCAGTTAAGTTAAACAGTTTTTCACCGGAGGCAAACCTCAGTGTCTCCCTGTCCTCCTGTCTCTCTCTCTGCATGCTCTCCCCTATCTCTGGCAGAGATGTGAAAAGGCTTCAAACGCTCCAAAATCTGGCACCCTACTGAAAAACAGAGCTATTTATTTTCTCACTGTTCAACACAGGAATCTCTCCTGGGGGTGGTTATCATTTAAGACTGAGATTCAAGGGATCCTGCACTGTGGTCTCAGCTTTATTCTCACCCAGCTGGATATATTTCAGGGGTGGTAAGCATCAGGGCTTTGAGCAACTCTCGACTCCTCAAATAGCCACACTGAAGTCAAAGGGCATCTTTGCTGAGTGAGGTCTTATTTCCAGGGGAACAGACACATCCACACCCTAGCTCAGCCTATTTTGTTTTGATTATCTTATACATACTCAGCTGCTGGAATAAGCTTATCATCTGAGAATCTCCTCTTTTTTTTTTCTTTTTTTTCCTTTTTACTTTCTACCTCTTCGATGTAAGTTGTTTTTAATCTTTGTGTCTGAGTGGAAACTGAAAAAAAAGCAACCCAACCTTAGCCACAGAAGGAAAATTAAAAGATCTTTGAATTTTATTTTTTGCCTTAGGACTTCTAGGTAGGTTTACTGTTTTTAGCACCTGACAGCTACACCTTGCAGAGGAACAGCTTAAAGCATCAATGCCTATTCCCCATAGCAAGTCTAAAACTTGGGGTTTGCAATGTACAGCTCTTTTCTATCCATGCTCTGAGGGATGATTTTAAATGGGTTTAACTGAATCAGAGAAAAGTCTCCCCTGTTGGAGATATTCATAATCATAAAACCATAGAATATCCTGAGTTGGAAGGGACTCGTAAGGATCATCAAAGTCCAGCTCCTGAAATAGTCTGGAAGAAGTGTTTGGGATGACTCTGTCTCATTCATTTAGTAGAAACCTCTTGATAGGATGCCTGAGTTAGGCTGACATGGTGCAAACCCCAGTTCTCAGGTTGCTTCTCACTGTTTTCTCGGGGTCACTGCTGGTCACACATAAATGGGACATAACTTTCTTGTCCCATTCAGCCAATATTACTGCAAGAGTAGGAAAATAAGAAAGAAAAAGAAAAAGAAAGAAGGTGACATTAAACCAGTTAAAAAAAATCTCGAGAGACTTGTCAATCAAGAAAGATATTTACTGAAGCTTCTATTGACCCATATATGCTCTTATCTAGAAACCTTTATCTTCTAAGACAATGTTGACTAACAGCTTTTCCTTTACTCTTGTTTCTATCTTAAAAGAATAACAAATAAGCTTAATTCTTCACAAAATCTTTAGCAAATGCCTTTTAAGCCTAACACAATGGTAGTTATTTTAAGAAGGATGGCTAAGCACTGCAACACTTTTCTATTTTTCTGTCTTCGTTTTTCATATTGGAGCACTTAATCACAGTTAATCTTTGTGCACAAGGAAGACACATTAACTTTGTTTGCACAGGACTGATATAAAAGCTTTCAACTCCTCTGTTCCCGTATTCATCTCCCTGGTAAGCTTTACCATTTTAAATAACAGATAAAGGAAATGCTGAAGATTCAGTGATACAGTCTATCCTTGCTCAAGTAACTGCAGGAACTAGACTTGTAAGAAAACTTGGAGCCAGCCTGAAGCTGAGCATCTGAAAATCCTGCTGGGAGGTTTTTTTTTTTTTGGAGGAGAAGGGCAGGATTTATAAGGGTGTATTCAAAACCAGCAACCTGAGAAGATGCCAATGGTTAAGACAGGTGAAAGGAGACCACCTCCCTGTAAAACTGAGGCTTTTGGGTGTCTTGACTCTCTGCAGACACAACAAAGCCTCATTGCTGACACTGTGGCCACCTCTTCACATTTGTCTGAGTGTCCCCTCTCTGTGCTTGTTTCAAAGCAAACAGTAATCACACAACCTTAGAATTATAGAATGTTTTATGTTGGGTGGAACCTTAAAGACCATCCAGTTCCAACCCTCACCATGAGCAGGGACACTTTCCACTGTCCCAGGTTGCTCCAAGCCCCATCCAACCTGGCCTTGAACACTTCCAGGGATGAGGCAGCTGCAGCTTCTCTGGAAAATGGCTTGGCAATTGACCTTGTTTTGATAAGGTTATACTCTCCAAGGTTGTGAAACTGGAGCTCCACTAAAGTCAGTGAGCCTGAAATGAACAGAATTTCTTTTGGACTGGCTCTGAATTTCACTGTTAAGTGTAATGGTAATGTAAATGTCTTTTATGGCCTCTTTACTCAGACAGAGCAATAAAAGGGGGCTCAGTCTTTGCTTATGCCCAAAATTGCCCTCCTTAATTATCTTGGAATAATAAAAATAATAAACTTTTTGCCTTCTCCCTGTCCCACTCACACCTACCAGAGCAGACCTGCTGGTATAAATGTACTAGTGTGAGACAGGAAGGGAATTAGAATGCTATGGCTTGAGGGTATTGGCTGGAAGGAGAAAGCTCCATGTTAATTCATTAAGTAAGACCTGTTCCTGGGATTTTTTTTTTTTGATCTGATTATATAGGTATGAGCTTAAACTACTGAACTCAGGAGAAATTCTGGGCTCTTGGGGCTGGATGCATGCCATGGCCACATGATAATTCCCTATTGGAAGAGTCTCAGAAGTGTGCAGGATCCTGTGAGTGTTTATTTCCACAGGAAAGAAGCTTTGACATGGGGACCAGAGGGAGTGATGGCTCCTCATGCTGGCATTTGGGAATCAGAGCTCTTGGACATAGTATATGCACGGAGCATATCCTTGGATTTCTCTAGGAAAACTCAACAGGTAAAGAGAAATGGGAAACGGAGAGCAGAGATCCCATAGAAACTTCAGTAGATGTTAAAGCACAGCTAGAAATCCTCCTTTACTGTATTTTGCCAAGTCTGCATCCTGTTTCGTGTTCGCTAGGATCCAGCAAAACACAAGCAGTACAGGCTGCTGCAAAATTTCTCTGTGTCTCTCCAGACACTTCTGGGAGCTGTTCACAGAGACCAAACTGAAAAACACTGTGTGTATTTTGGCCAAAAGCCATCTTAGTTTGCCATGAAGTGCTGTAGTATAAATAAAAATATATTTGCAAACAAATCCATAAAGAACAATTGTTTGGCGGTCAAGAGAAGCAAAGCTGCCCTTGCCCTTTCATCCCAAGATGAGAGGACATTAGATCAGACTGATAAGCAGGAAGACTGTTGGCTGTTGGGTCTTTTTTTCCCCTTTACTTTAGTTTCAGTTGTACTGAAACAAGAAGCCTGTGTAACCACTGTACTGACCAGCCATCTAGTAGGCTCAGAGGTGTGAGAGCCAAAAGGTTACACTCAAAGGACATGTCTATGACCATAAATAGACCGTGGCTCTGAGGGCAAATGGCACAAAATGACTCAACCATAGAGATTCTTTCTGTACCTTGTTGCCAAAAAGCTTTGCCTTCTTTCTCTGCATTTTTCATTTCCCACATATATCATAGAATCAGAGAAGATGCTGAGTTGGAAGGGACCCACAAAGATCACCAAGTCCAGCTCCTGGCCCTGTACAAGACAACTCCAAGAAGCACACCAAGTGCCTGGGAGCACTGTCCAAACACTCCCTGAGCTCTGGCAGGATTGGTGCTGTGGTCACCTCTGAGGGGAGCCTGTGCTGAGTGTGCTTTGAGGTGCTCTAGGACATGTCTTGCCTCTTGATGTTACTCAGAAGAGCATAGGTCTTCTATAGATCCCAAATAATTTCTGGCAATCTGGTGCAAATGTTATAGACATTCCAGGATTTCACTCCAGGTGCTGAAGTGGAAGTGGCCAGCTGGATGAAGCTCCTGTAAAGTACAGTCTCTACTAGCAAGAAAACTGAGCAGTGACCCAGACAAAAATGTCTGCTTTAAGGCGAGCTGAGTAAAGTCTAAGAAGTCACTGACAGCACTATTGGCTTCCCACCAGCTGCAGTGGGATTTCACAGGTCATCAAGTAAACACCTGAATTTGGACACCTTCATCTGTGAACTAAATCTCATTCCGAATTCCTACTCGAATATCTAATACCACTTGAAATGCATGAGCTCGTTCGTGGATCTGGCCATGGATATCTAAGACTCTATATCTTACCTACTTTGTAACAATAAAAGAGTAAATATCAGAAAAAAATCCTTAGAAATAAGCTTCTGAGGCAGCTTCATGTGCAGTGCAGATAAGGCAGAAGAACCACTTTTTGTTGTATTCTTTTCAGAGTGTCCTGTTCTACTCCTGTAGGACAGGGAACTTTGTCTCCTGGGGAAGCAAGGAGGTGTAGAGATTTTTATTGCAGATATGCTCATTTCTAGCTCCCTGACCTAATGACTGCAGATTGTACGTCAATTGGTTTTGTCAAAAAAACCCAAAACAGGCTCCTTGGGTTTCTGCAGATTCCCAAAGGAAGTTTTAGTTCATTGGCTGTGGGTATCATCCTACAGTGTCTGAATACTGGTGCTACTGGTTGGGTCTTGGAAGGGATTCAAAGGCAACATTGTACAAGAGAACTTCACAGGTCCTGGCACGTTCGACAGTGGTGGGTAGTGGGGTTGCTTAATAAAGCAGTTCAGTTCAAAGTGAAGGCAGAGGGAGTGTAGGCTCATAGATCATAGCACACATGCTAGCCCAGAAATGCCAGGGTATTTCAGTTGTCATAAAAACATGCAGGTACATGACTTATTTGTGGAACGAATCATCCTGTGGTGCCTGAGCACAGAGCCAATAGAGGCAAAACACTTCCAATATTTAGCAAGTTTGGCAAATTGTTTACCTTGGAAGTTACTGAAAGCCATGCTCATTTAATTAGCCTTCCAGTGTACTGGCAAAAGGTCTAGTTTATCTGTGCTCAGACCCCCTCCACGATAGGTGGTTTTCAGGTCCCACACATTGAATTTTGGAAGCAACTTGAGGAATTATGAACATGAGGGATGGATGAGACTTGTACAAGTCAGGCAAGATGTGGGTGGGCTCTTTCTCAGCTGTCTGGCACAGCCAGTTCTTGACACTATCCCTCATATCCCACCTGCCATTCTAGGGCTGGGTTTTCAATAGGGCACAATAAGGTGTTTGGCATAAAATCTGCGTGCTACAGATTCTGAATATCATCACAGGAGTCTCAGTTTTTAGGGGATGAGATGTTCATTAAGAGGCAGACAGGGGTTCTGGGTGCCACATTCTGTGTGTGCCCATTTACCTTAGGACCAGAAATCAATAAGTGATTTGCATCACCCTAACCTGCCCACCTTGAACCACCAGTGCTGTAGAGTGCCTACAGAACCCAAATGAGGCCCCCCAGTAGCAAGATGGGAGATTATTAGGTCTTTATTCAAGTTCTGTGGCACTTGAAAATGGGGATCATGATTAAAAGATCCGATTTGTTTTTCAGAGGGAAGGACAGAGGATTTGGCATTTTCCCTGCTGTTATAATCTCCATTCTCTATTTGGGATGTTTGTGAGATAGAAAACCTTGGTAAGAAACTCCCTCCAATGAAAAATAATTAATCTTTCATCATCCCTCATTTACATCTATCTCACTACCAGCTCAGGAATGCTGGTCTAAACAGAGACAATCTCAAAAAACAGACAGGTAGACAGGGGGAGTAGCAATGTGGACTTCATCTTAGACATCAAAGGAATTGTTAACTGAGTTCTATTTATAAAGTTGGTAGATTTTCAATGCACTTTCACAGAATGAGATAGACAATTAAAGAGTGGAGGTTTTATGCTGATGAGTAAGTAAACGCTTCACTTCTAAAATGATTTGTCTTAAATGAGTTGCTGAAGGTTCTGTTTATAGTGTTGGAGTCCTGGAGTACTGTCACACCTCTGCTGGTAACATCTACCCTCAGGGGCTTGAGGGAATAGCATCTGGACACATGGTTTTTCTCCAATAACTTATTAGCAACCTTTGCTTCCCAAAGCACACTGGTTTTTTCTGACATAATGTGAAAAAAGGAACAACTTTAGGTCCCACATCTTTAGGACCTCTTGGCCACAAGACAAAATCTTGAATGATAAGATTTAATCTTTTAAAATTTTTTAATTCAACATTTACAGGAATTTTTAACACCAAACTTGTGTTTGTGGAATAACTCCGGGTGGGGGAAGCACAGAAACTGAGGTTTCCTAGTCCAACTATGAACAAAGTGGGGAGATGAAGGAGGTAGGACATGATGGGGAGAGAGAGGAACTGCTCACAGTAAAACAGCTTATGGTCTCTCCAGTTCTGAAGAGCAGGATTTTTCCACAGGGTTTGTTTCCCAACAGGGGAAATGTAACTAGACCCATCTGGGACTAATTAGTCACCTGGTGAAGGGAAACAGGAACTATAAACTGATTTAAGGGTCCTGCCTCTGTTGCTGTAACTTTTCTCCAGTGATGACTTCAGACCCACTAAGGGGAAAAAGGAGAACTGCTTGCAAGGAACACTTTTGCCTTTGTTTATCGTTGGTGGCTTCAAGGAATGGATTGGACCAGCTTAGAGCAATACCCAAGCTCCACTTTTCCTCCAGATGCTCATTTCCATCAATGTAACTACCAGCTTCTATGACTCCTGAAAAAAAGCTCCTTTTGTTTTTTTGTTTTTCTTTTAAGAGCCCATGTCCATCTCTCAGTGTGGTGAAGATGAGTTTAATGATGTGGCAACATAAATGCTCTAGATCAGAAAGCAAATAAAAGAGAACACAGAACTGCCCCTTGGTAATTTTTCTCATTGTCCTTAAGGCAATCTCAGGGATGATTCCATATTTTTGAGTGTTTGATTTCACCACAATCATCTCAAAACCTTTCTGCTTAAAATTGTGACACAGAACTGGGACTTTGGTTATTACAATGCCAGTAAGGAGCTCAGGTCAGATGATTTGAGCCATGTATGTTCAACACAAGACTCTCAATATACCTGGGAGAAATGGGTACTGAGGAGAAGAGCAGTGTGTTATAGTTAACAATAAACAATAGATACCTTGGGAAAAAAAACCTGGGAATAATCATACAGTGATATTTCCTCAAATACTCTCCCAGGTGTCAGTAATTTGCATCTGAACCAAAGGGGCTGCATTTGTGTTCTGTAGCCCTTGAGGTTTTTGATTTTCTGAATTTCTCCAGCTGCTCAGTGGACCCAGGTAAGCTATTGGCAAGGGTTTATCACTCTAATTTCTGGAGACAGCATTACACCTCCTGTCCTGCTGTGTATTTTCACCTGCCAGGTGCTTCTGGTAAGGCTGATCTGGTGTGCAGGAATCACAGCAGTGGGAGAGGCTTTGCTGCAGGGCTTTGCTGCAGCTGGCTATCCCCTGGCAGCACCCCACACTCAGAAAAGGTTTGCTGGAAGGTGTTTTCCCAACAACACCTTGGATATGGGGAACTTGGCCTATAGGATGCCTCTTTGGAGACCAGCATTACAGAACCAGTTCTGGAGTTTATTCACCATGGTGAGTAAGGTGGGTGATATGAAGCTCGACAGAGGCATAAATCTTGGGGGAAGTGTGTGTAGTAGGTGACAGGAGACTCTGGTCCTGTCTCCTCCTCCTATTGCCAACCCCAGCTGTGCCCACACAGTTTCCTGGGCTGGTGTGCAGACAGCAATTTGAACTCTGCTAGATAAAAAGCAGTCTGTTTCACACCTCTTCTTCCAAAAGCAGCACCAAAGCAGGAATGAGGAGTGAAAGACCTGGATGTAGATAAGGGTGGGTTCTGCCTCTAAGAAAACATGTGTGGAATCACAAAGTTGTTTACTTAATGTCTATATGAATTTGGAAGGCACTCCCAAAACACTCCCTCCACGCAACCCTGCCCCTCCCTCACCTCCTCAGCTTGGAAGATGCCTAACAGGAGGCTGGTGTGGACCCCAGCGATGCCAAAACCTATGTGGGGTGATAATGCCAAAGAAATATTTTCACCCCTCTACACATTTCTCATATGTACACCTCAACCCCGGCAGCCAAGGCAGCTGAGGAACTCTGCAGGTCTGAAGGCATTCCCTTTCCCTCTCCCATCTATCCCTATCAGCCCAGCATCTTGCTGGGAAGGATGAGGAGCAAGCTCAGGTGCCACCACAAAGGCTCTGTCCCCATCCTTCCTCTTGCACCCAAATAAAAGTCAAGAATGCTCCCTAAACCAGCCTCTGAGAGGAATGGGTTAACCTGGGAGGTAGTGAAAGCCACATGAGAACTACACAGGTGCAGCAACAGTTTTTATTTGGTAAATATCACCTCCCCAACCCAAGAGGAGGCCCATGAAAGGAGATGCCTCTTCTGCAATAGGAAGAGTGTGGTTAGGAGCACTTGCTGAGCTAATAAAGGCTGTTGAAGCTTCAGCTTCCGTTGGTGGTTAACCCCGTGACACTGCTCCGCTCCTCTGAAAACAGCACCTGAGCGATGCACGCCTCAATTTTGTCTGGTATTGACATGGTTTTTATCACATTACCCTGGCACTGGGCACACAACTGAAAGGCTCTGCTCAGTGGAGAAGGGGACAAGTGGTACAGAACGTGCTGAGGTCATGCATTGCTGCAGGAAATGGTGCTTGGGTCAGCCAGGGAAATCTGGGCTGCCCCTGCCCAGCGAGCAGCTGCTGGGATGGGTGCAGGCTAGAGAACCAGGGTGCAATAGGAAAATGGTTGCCCTTGTGGTTAAACCCCAAAGCTCAATGACCTATTTCTTAGCAAAAGTGTTCTTTTTTGGGTTTGTTGTTTTTCTCTGCCTCTCGAGGAGTGCTTGGATTGAATGGATGAGATGTGCAGCTCTCTCTCTGACTGAGATGGCGGTTGGACCCTGGCTCTGCATCAGAGCCACCTCAGTCTGCAACACCCATGGTTCCTCCAGGGCAAGGTTCTACAGGTAAATAGAAGTTGCAGAGCAGGATGGAGCCTGAGCACTGAGCTGATTTCTGCATTAGGAGCTTTATTGCATCTCCAGCCCAGAGCCCTTTTGCATCCACAGGACTGATTTTTGAGTAGACAGAAGTATATTAGCAAAAAAACTACCCACAGATTGTGCCCCAGCTCTAAAACTGTTTCACAAGCTCAAGGGCTTATTTTTTCCTCCAGGAGTAAGTAATGTCAAAATTAGGAGGATGATGTTACATGGAACTGGTATCACCCTATCCCAAATTAACATCCCAAATTACCATTGCATCCTCTCCTGAGCTGGGAATGGCTGCTCTCTCTCATCCACTGTGCAACCCCAAGCAGCTACGTGAGGGATTTTCCAGGTTCACTGTCCATAAATATATCTCTATTTTCTTCATCCCTGAGGGCTGCTAAATTATATTTCAGATACTGAGGAAGATGAGGGAAAAGAGGCTGCAACAGGCCCCTGCAAAGGTATTCTATTTAGGGTAAAATATGTATATTTTTTTTTTCTTCTTCAGAATTTTCTTAGTCTGCAAAGCATCACACACACCCCTATGGCTCTGTAGGTACACTGCAATTTTAATATTGCTTCAGTTCATGTTTCACTCACTCCACATCAGTGAAGCAGCGTGTACAGAGTTGCAGCCCACTTCCAGGTTGGTAAACAGCTCCCTGGAGGTCCTCCTTCATCTGGGACAGCTCTGCTCTGCTGAGGTCCAACACAAAATGATGGGTTTTAAGACTGTCCCCATGGCAACCCAGAAGAAATTTTCTCCTTACTGCACTAAGGCAGGATTGTGGTGTCACACACTGCAACAGACCGAGACTGACCCTATTTGACATCCCTGGAATTGTTCAAGGCCAGGTTGGACAGGGCTTGGAACAACCTAGTCTAGTGGAAAATGTCCTTGCCCATGACAGGGGGATTGGAATGAAATGATCTCTGAGATCCCTTCCAATGCAAACCTTTCTGTGATTCTGTGACTTTCATTCTTCACACCTTCACCACAGGGTCCATGGGCTGTGACAAACATCCTTTCCCCACCCCTTCTTTTTCTCTCTCCTGTCCTCCTCTCCCATCCAACACCTCCTTTGCACAGCTGGGCTCTTCACAGTGTTGGTTTCTCCAGGCATTAACTTATGTATGGTACAGGCAGCACTTTGGAAATTTACCCCTATGTGCCAACTTCCTGCTATGTGAAACACCTGCATTTAACAGCAGAGAAAGAAAACAACCACCACAGTAAACCTTGGGTAAAACTGGTTTCAATTAGGTGCCTTAATTGCAATGAAACTGAAAGGAAACAAAATGGGATCTCTGCTTGTATGAGCTCTCCTCGTTCTCTCTCCCCACCGCCCTTCTCATTCCCTCCAGCCTGGGTGAAGCATCACTTCTCTTCTGTTCCCACCCAGACAGTCATCACCCCCACAAATAGGCCTAGTACCTAAATCTCTGCCTTCTTGGTCATTTTCCCTCCTCACAGGTGGAGGTGAAATTCCAGCCACAGACTCTCATGGCTACAAGAGACCTTCAGACACTTTGGCAGAACTCCTTCAGTACCCCAGGCTGGTGCTTCTCACCCAGTTACCCTCATGGTGAGCCCAGTAACTTGTTTTTAACTAAATGAAAGACCCAGAGACCTCAGCTTTCTTTCCTTTCTTCCCCTCATCTTCCCCTGGTTTTGAGATGCCAGCCATCCCACAGAGAGTGTACCTGACTTCCTGACTGAGCAGAGAACAACAGGGGGCTGTGAATTTTGCACAAGTTTTTCCCTCCTCTTGTTGTAAATATTCTCCTTCCAAGAAGACTGAAAGCTACAATTTCTCCATTTTAACCCAGATCTGCTCAAGGTGTGGCTATTTTCATATTTCCATCAACACAGTTTCGTGTCTCTTGGCAGAGTGAGCATGTTGCCATATGCAGTATCGCGTCCGCAGGTGTTTCGGCCTCTGCCACGCTAAGGAGGTGAGAGGAGATGGTTCGGACCTGTCACACCTACATTTCAACATAAAAATGTTAATGGATCATTCCAGAAAGTCTCTGCAATCTTTTCACTTGCTTTTACTAGATGTTGTGTTGGACATTCTTGGCACCAGCGTGGCCCATTTGTGCCTCATTTCTGCCTCTAGAGAGTGGGTTATGTACAGTGTTTGTTCTCAGCTGCAGGGTTCTGCAGACTCCAGTTTCCCTTGTAATTAAACATTAAACTGTTGGGCTTTCTACTCTGCCAGCAGGAAATCTTGGTGATGATGGCCATGGTGGCAGGTGGTCTTCCTCCTGGTTCTCTGCATAGGTGTGGTAAATGACTACCAGCCCCAAGTGGCAGTGGGACCCCCCCACACATGGAAGGCTGAAATTCAAAACTCAGAGATGCCATCACCGTGTGTGAATCCAGAGTGCCTGGATTTGTCTTTCTTTGTTTTTGATGGTTTTGAACTATAAACAAAGCTATATATATATGTACTGTAACCTGGGAAAAAACCCTACATGATTGAGTTTACAGCTGTTATTGTAAGGTTGTATGGTTTGCTCAATAGTTGTGTTGCCCATGTTCTCCTTAGTGGCCTGTTCCATCCTGGTTGCTGACATTTATCAGCACCAACTGGTGAGAGCAAAAGTGAAGGTGGATGTTTACCCTGAGGAACATTCCCCTAGGAGAAGGCAGAATATTATTTCTGGAGCAAAACTCTGCTTTTCTTCAGCTCATGTCAGTACAGGACCTTGAAAAAGGGCAGAAGAGCTTAAGTCCCTTTCAGCAGAGATGTGTTTCATCAAAAATTTCAGCATGCAAGGAAGGGCTGTTAACTTCTAGCAGGGTTGAGGAGAGAGCAAGTAGCATCCCATGATTCATACAGACATTGAGGGAACTGAAGGACCACTCCTCCTCTGCTGTGGTCGGGGGGATGCCTGTCTTGTAACACAGGTGTTGCAAGGGGGCACTTAGGGGTATGGGATGCAGCTGGGCTCCCTATCCAGCATGCTCACAAGCCATTGGGTGGGTTGCAATTCCCAGTTGTGTTTCTTCATGCCTGCACCCCCATCACCTAGAGGAAAGTTCTTTTTCCCTCCCTTGTCAAGGAACTTTTTTTCAAGGAGGCAAAATGAGCCTTGTGTGAGGTAGCCAGGATGAGAGTGCCACCTTTCTCACAGCAAAGCCACCTGTCAAACCCTTCCTGCTCATGACACAGCCACAAGGGGAGTAGAACCAGAGCTCAGTGGAGCACTGGCTCAGGCAGAAAGTTTTATCTGCTGGTCTCCTTCAGCACTGGGAGTGCGTGGTAAAACCGAAATCCTCCTAAGCGTAGCTGAGCTTCCTCAGTGTGGTTGCTCTGCAGTGAAAGAAGGAATTGGTGTGTGTTTGATCTGTGACAGGTCCTGGTTTGCCTTGCACGGCAGCTGATGGGCCCAAGATGTGAAACTCCCATCCGTGCTGTGGCCGAGATGTGCTGAGCAGCAGCATGTGGCAAACGGCTGCCGCAGGTCATGTCCCTTCCTGGCTGTGACCTGCCCAGGAGATGGGGAACTGCAGCTGGGTTCCTGGCATGGTTAAAGCCACTACCCCTGCTCACCACAGCTCCCACTTCAGACCCGTTCTCTCTTCTCACGGTTGTTTCCTTATTTGCTGTAGCAGAGGTGGTACACACCGCACTGGGTTTTGGGCAGACACTGGGGAGCTGGAAGGCAGCCTGGCTGGCTTGTTTATGTGATTTTTTGCAATAGTAAGGAGGAAGTTTGGCACTTGGCATGGAAATGGAAACAAAATAGAAGTTTCTCTCTCCTCGTTACAGATTTCTGTGGCAGCTTTGTCCTACTCTTTCTCCTTGCTGTGAGACTCAACTTCTTCTCCTGGGAAAAGAGGAGAGATGCTTGTATTTTCATGCAAGATACAGATGGCCACTTGCTGCTGTGGCTCAGGTTAAGATTAGGCTGTGCATGCCATGGAAATAGAGGAGAAATGCAGAAGATGTTACCACTGAGTGAGTGGGCCTTAGCACTCGCAGTTTTCAGGCATTGAAACCAACCACCTACTTTCAGTGTGCACAACTTTCCTGTGGGGCTACATTGATGGAACTGGAAATTTTTGGGTAATCAAATTCAGTCCCTTGCTGTGTCTACCAGTCATTTTTACCCTTTTCTCTAGCAAACTTTTCAGGTTTTCACCATATGCACTGCTCTTACCAAAGTTCTTCCAGGTCCAGATTATATTTAGCCATCTTTTTCCACTATTACTTGGGAAGGGAATGAAAGAAAAGCAAAATAAGAAAGACTGAAAGTCAAATCTTTCTCTTTCTCATGGTATAAGATCCTGCATGTGGGTTGGAGCAATCCCAAGCACAAATACGGGCTGGGTAGAGAATGGGATTGAGAGCACTTCTGACTTGTGGGTGTTGATAGACAAGAAGCTTGAAATGACCCAGCAATGTGTGCCCAGGAAATTCTACCATATCCTGAGCTGCTTCAAAAGAGCTGTGACCAGCAAGTTGAGAGGTGATTTTCCCTTTCCACCTTCCCCTCATGAGAACCCTCCTGGAGTGCTGCAACCAGCTGTGAGACATCCAACACAAGGATGTGGACCTGCTGGAGAGAGTCCAAAAAGGGCCACAAAGATGCTTAGAGGTCTGGAACACCTCTGCTATGGAGACAGGGAGTTGGGATTGTTCAGCCTGGAGAAGAGAAGGCTCTAGAAAGACTTTATAGCTCCTTCCAGTACCTAAAGAATATATAAAAGACTTGGAGAAGGACTTTGTATACAGACATGTAGTGATAGGACAAGGGGATATGACTTTAAGCTGACAGCAGGTAGATTTAGGTCAGATATTAGGAATAGAATTTCTTGACTGTGAGGGTGTTGAGGCTGTTACTCAGAGAAACTGTGGCTGCCCCATCCCTGAAGGTGCTCAAGACCAGGCTTTGGGCAACCTGATCTAGTGGAAGCTGTCCCTGCCCATGGCAGGAGTTTGGAGCTGAATGATCTTTAAGGTCCCTTCCAACCCAAACCATTCTGTGATTCTATGATTCTTTTGAGTAAAGTGTTTTATATCTGAACAAAACAGAGGTGGCTGCACCATGAAAAACAGAATAACACAACATTAAGCAAAGCTGGAGCAGCAACATTAACTTCACTGCAGTGCACAGAAGGAATCCTTTTGGATTACACCAAAAGCCAAGCATGTTTTATTAACTGAGTATGCAGTTAGGTGTACAACCATTTGAGAAGAAAGGCCTTCCTGTAGGCAGATTATGGTGTGCAAAGAAAACCTGGCCTGGCTTCACCATGGACTCAGCCCTGTTTTCCCCACAGCCAATTTTGGTCCCCTCCTTTCTTGTCCCTTTGCAGCCAAGCATTACCAGGCCATGTGTTTTCAGGAACCCTCAGGAAGGTGAATGAGCTGAAGTGTGAAGTCAATGGGCACCAGCTAAAAACATCTAGCCCTTGTGGGGGTGCTCTCATTCAGGAATAATGTCACTTTACACTGCTGTAGCTAAATCCTCAGAGGAGGATTGACCACTAAAGGCATTTTAATCCTAAATGAGAACACGCACACGTGCTTTAATTTATGGGCACTGACTTCACACCTGTACAGAGCTGACTTGCCTGCACTTCCTTACATGTCCCCACGTAGGAAAGCTCTAATGAGATGCAACTGGAATTTGGGTGATGCTGTTACTAGTTCTCTTTTTGAGATTTCTGTATTTTGAGTTTCAGTGCATTCCTTGTGGTTTGAGCTGGGCTTTTTCCCCCTTTCTGCTCTTTTCAGATGCCCTTTCAATGTTGTTATATAGCATGTTTGATTAGAAGAATTTTCGATGGAAGAACTTTACCTTCAGAGAAACATGCTTTTTGGTCATCAGAACTGTTTTGAATCCTGATGGGAATTGAAATGAAGCAGCCTCCACCTGTGTCTTGGAATAATTCTTTGAATAAGAAGGGACTCCTCCTTTAAGTGTACACTTCTCCTTCATAAAAATTCATAAGTCCAAATGCTCAGCTAAGCTACTGAAGATACCCCATTGGACTTCTAATGCCCTGTCTACAAACATTGCAAAAAATAAGTTTCTCTGGGTTGGTTTGTATTAAAAAAAAATTGGAGAAGCTTCTTCCTTTGTTGGCTAAACACTTGCATGTAGAAACCAGGCAGCACAGACAGACACCTAAATTTTGTTAGTGCAATGATTCCACTGTGCTGGGCTGCTTTTTTGCTTCCAAGAAGGAACTCAGCCATGGCATTTGTAAGGGGGAACCAAGACCACCTACACTGTTTTTTTCATCAGCTGTAGCTCTTTGGCTCTGAGGTGACTGAACAGAATGTAATGTGGGCAGAATTAGTCCATGCTAATGCACCAATAACTTTCCTGGCTAGGAAAATCTGCATTAGCTTTCTAAGAGCATCCAACAACACCCATTATCCTGAAAGTTAATGTCTGTGGTGAGAGGAAAGTGAATTCAGTGCTGCCAGCCTGATGGAAGGTCTGGAGCACAGATCTTAAGAGGAGCAGCTGAGGAAACTGGAGTTGTTTAGATTAGACAAAAGGAGGCTCAGGGGGGACCTTATTGCTGTCTACAACTCCCTGGAAGCAGGTTTAGTATGGGGGAATTTGGTCTCTTCTCCCAAGTAACAAGCAATAGCACAAGAGAAGATGGGCTCAAGTTGCCCCAGGGGACATCTAGGTTGAACATTGAGTAGAATTTCTTCACTAAAGAGTTGTCAAACACTGGATCAGGCTGCCTGGGAGGTGATGGGATCCCTGTCCCTGGAAGTGTTGAAAAAACTTAGTACTTAAGGACATGGTTGAGTGGTGGACTTGGTAGTGATAGATTAATGTTGGACTTGAAGATCTTGGAGGCCTTTTCCAAGCTTAGTGATTCCATCATCATATGAATTTATCAGAAGACACCTGTGGCTCCAGATGCAATGGTATCCAACAGTCAGGATTTGGTTTAGAACACTGGGACTGGGGAAAAAGACACAGACCCTGATCCTCCTGTGCTTTGGTTTTCCCAGCTGTTAAATAATATCTGTTCTCTTTGCTTTGAAACCTCTGTTGATACGTGATGAATCTCAGGTATTTCAGGAGTGATGATTTAAATCAGGACTAATTTTGTCTCCTAGATAAATCTTTTTCCCTCTGTTGACTACCCAGGGAGCTAAAAGAGATTAAATTTTCTATTTAGACTAGAGATTTGCCTAGTACTAAGCCCCTGCTTGGTATTCTGGGTTATAAAGTGGATATTATTATAATAATTAAATTATTATTATTATTGTATGCTCAACGTGATACTTCATTCTCCATGTAAGGTAAGTGGATACACCTTCCCATTTGTCGTTATCACTATTTACTAATTATTCTTGTAGCCAAGTATGTTTCTTGCTCCATGAAACTAAAGGGAAGGGGCTTAGGCTGAAACTGCCTCTCACTCATAATCACTTTCATCCTCTAAAAAGGAGGGAAAATAGCCAAGATTCTCTGCTCAAAGGATTGTTTGGTTTTTATTTTGCTGTTGTTGTTATTATTCTATAAAGTCTTTAGGGCAAATGTAAAATGTTCTCACCTACACCCTGATACCTGGAAATCAGTATAACCTGGTCAATGACTCTGAGCTTTTTCAGGAGCTGATCCTCTTCTTTGCAGTGTATGAGTTGTTGCCAGCTTTTAAGTATGTGAATGGTAGTGCCAAAAACAGTGGACTTCACCTGCCTTAGAGCAAAGTGCACCCTTTCAAGTATTTTTAGAATGGGTTGCTCTTTATTTCTAAATAATCAGAAAATTTGAATTCTATTGTTCATCTGCAATTCTCATAAAGCTTTCTAAAAGCAACAGAAAAGCTCGATTTCCACATGAAAATGAAAACATATTCAATTACACACCAGAGAAGGAGAAAAACAATCTTTAAACCACTACAAGATGTAAGAACACACTCCCTTCATTAAGAGGTGACAAAGTACCTTTCAGGTGACCATCAGCATTTAGATATCAAAGCTTCCTAGGCCTTGAGGCATTTATACACAGACTTCCCCTGACTTGAGAAGTCTGGCACTTTCATTTTAAAGTAATAGTTAAATGAATACTTAAAGTAAATTTTGAAGAGACCTGTTGTTATGTTGCAGGATAAGCAGGTCAGTGTTGCAGGGAAATGAGAACGTGCTGTTGAGAGCATCACTTTTCTGCTCTTCCTTGTGTCAAACTCCATTCACTCATTTAATTCATAGAGCTCAGCAGACCTCAAAACAATTTACAAAGGAATTACAATAAATTACACTCATCCCTCTTTTCACAGAGAAGGAAACTGAGGCAGAGAGAAGTGAAGTAACTTGGCAAGTTCCAGCAGCAGGGCTGTTGCAGCAGCAGGCAGGATCCAGATCCTTGGGCTCATCATGGGTGTCAGGCCATGTTGTGTAACATTATGTGCAAAATGTGTATTTTCTAATTGCTACAGACTAAATCCTAAGGAAATAATAAAATGCAGTAATCCAAACTAATTGTACGCCTTACTTTTTTAAGTAATATGGGAGCTTTAGCTGAATACCATGCCCACTAAATCATATCACAATTACATTTGAAAATAAGAAAAAATTTGGGTTTTTTAAACATTTTCTGTATCTTTGATGTCACAAGTGGGGGGCTGTAAGTATGCTGTCTTTTGTTTTGTCTGATCCCAAGGTTTCATACAACCCTGGGACTCTGACTTTCTGAGGGGTGCCATGAGGTTCTTGCTGCCATCAGGCTCCAGAGCTTCTGTTGTTTTCAGCAGCACTAGTGATAAAATTTCTGATTTGAAAGACCAACCCAAATCTCTAGTCCTCAACCAAATAAATCTTATGACAGTGTAATAAAACATCCACAACCCTCATCTCCAGTCTCTCTCTTTTTATATCTCTTTCCTTCAAGGGAGTGAATTCTGCTCTAGCTTGCACAGATGTGTTTCACAGTGCAAAGCTGTGCTTAAAGGGAGGAGCATTTCTTCATGCCGTGGTGAATTTGGCCTTTAGGTAGCAAATTCTTCACTGTTACTCCACTACAAGCTCATGCACTTTTTCTGGGGCAGGGAATGTCTTTCTCTTCAGTGCATGTGAAGGGCTGGGTGCACTGTGGTTCTGGGCCATGGTTTGGGGCTTCTAGGCACTACCACATGCTGCATAATTAATATTAGTAATGAATAATAATAATAATAACAGCTATAATAATAATATTAATGTCTGAATAGGAGGGAACCCCATAACCTTGCCCTTGGGTGCCTGAGTAGGAAACACAAGCCAAGGCAATTCAAGAGAGACACCAACAACAGGGTTACAGCAGCCTGGCAGCTGCTGGGTTTCCTAATAAGCATTATAAATGTGGCTGGGAGAGAGAGAGGCAGTGCACAGCAATTTCCCATTACTGGGCTCCACGTACAAGGCAGTGTACCATCACCGATGGAGTCATTTCAGTCTCGACTGGAAAACCAGTGGGAATTACTGCTCTGGAACGTTTTTCATTGAAGGGAGAGCAGCCCCAGGAGCAAGCTCTGAGAGCAGCACTGGGCTGTAAAATGAATTGCAAACAACTCTTGCTTTTATGTCTTCTATACAAATGCTTGAGTGATGAGACTCAAGCTATTATGGAAGGTTGCTCCGTGGTGCCAGCCAGTTGGTTATCACTGGGACGATTAGCAGCTCTACCTGTCACCTCTTTATTCCGATGTAAGGGGCCCACTTTTGTTCTGGCAGATCCCTACTGACCCTTAATTTGTTGCAGTCTGCATCCTGAGGAAGTGCTGAGCATCCCCACCTCCTAGTGACGACAGCACTTCTCTCAAACAAGTTTCCCCTTGAGAAATGGTAACAAATGAATGATTGGAATTTGTATTTTTTGCTCCACTGTTACTGTTTTTATTCTGCCTTCATATCTAGACTTTTAGTGGTTCCAGAAGGCTGTTTGACACCTGGAGAGAGAAGGAACCTGATCTTTATGCCACTCTTTCAGGATGGTGTTCCTGGTGCAGAGAAGGTTTTTGATAGCACAACCTGTCCTACCACAAGCAAAGCCCGGCATAACATCAGCAGCTTAGCACATATTTAAGTCCTCTGGTAAACAAGAGCAAACTGAAGATTTGCACTCAGAAAGAAAAAAGGATTTGGCCTCATGTTCCAGTGACAATGTACCCCATGGTTTCCTTTTAACCTGGCATTTATTGCTTCTCCCAGGAAGACCCTTAAACAGTGGCAGCAAAAATATTGTTGGAGTAAGCAAATATTATCTGGGTAAAGGGCTTCAGCATGCCAAGCTAAATCCTGCCCACTTCCAGTCTACTGTAAACCCAGAGAAACTCTCTTGATTTTTGTGGCATTATCAGGAAAACAAAGTCCAGCTCTTCAGGGCTTCCTAGTTGTTCCTGGAAGGGTCAGTTCCTGCTCTGAAATCAACCACACCCTTGCTCTTGCCAGCAACCAGCTCCTAGGTCACAGCCATTAACCTACTGCCAGTGGGTTTCAATCAGTTTTTATGCCCCTGCTCCTCTCTCATGGAAGGCTTTTCCTGAACTCCACTCCTCTGATGTTTAGAAATCTTCAAATTTGCAGCCTTACAGCCAGTTTGTTCGTGTGCCAACATTGTCCTTTTGCTTAAATACCTCATTTCCCTCCATGGCACTTGCCCTCCTTCCCCTCCCTAGGATGTATTTATAGAGAGCAATCATATTCACTGCTAAGCAGTGCCTGCTCAGCACCTTCCAGTATAGGTCCCTGGCATCTGTCTTAAGCTTAAAGTGCTTCCTCTGTGTCTGAACGCAAATAGAGTTCCCACCCTGTTCCAAACATGGTGCTTGCACACGCTGGATCTGGTCCAGATGGCCTCAGGATTGCCTATATCCTTAATTTAAATGGCAACAAAAATAAATCTCAACCCAAGCAGTCTCATGGGATGGGCTCTCTGCAAACAATGCAGATCCATGCCCTTTTCTCAGTTCTCTCTGCCTTAGAAAAAAAGGGCAACTCTAAGTTACCGAGACTGAAATCCCTTCCTGCCTCGCTGGTGCTCTCCCCCTGCCCTGCTGCCGAGGTCTCACTGGGGAGGGAAGCCCCTGCAGTGGTGCTGATAGGACTGGAGTTGTCTGGCTGCCAGGGTGAATCAGAACAGCTCCGTCTCTAACATCCCACCGCCTGTTAATTAATGCATTAATGAATTGCCTTCTAATTCCTATAATCACCCTTATTTTGGGGGGTGAGCAGGCTTTCAAGGTTGCACAGCTTGCCCAAGGCCACGTCAGAAGTAAGTGGCAGAGCTGAGAGAGAAACCTGGGTGCCCTGACTCCTGGGCTGGGCCAAATTGCTCTCCTTTTGGTAAAACATCCTACGCACCATTTCCTTCGCTCCAGCAAATGCGCTCGGTGCGACGAAGCACCTTTTTTTATTTTTGCCTTACAGCAAGACTGCAGCAAAGCGTGTAACAAACTGAGATTTGAAGCTGCCTTCAGCAGTTCCTAATCTCTGCAAACGTTATACTCTTTGTGGTAAGGAGCTTGGGAAGCTCTCCCTGCCTCCTTTGTGAAGGCAGATACGTGGAACTGGCAGGGTATTGTTTTCACTTCTGAGTCAAGCTCGCCTTCTGTACGCAGATAAAACTTCCTTCAAAGTCAAGAAGAGTTTTGCTGAAGTGCATTAGCCCAATTTGTTTTTAACTTATGTATTACTTCACTGACATAAACAAGTACAAACTAGTGCTAATGCTATAGGCAGCCAGTACAGCTACTGCAGGGGGAACTGGTTTGTGATCTGCTAGTGCATTGATGGGAAAACTGTTCAGTTCTGATGATCAAATATATGTTTTTCTGTAATTAATTTTTTTCACTTGTTCACAGTAATGCTTATTTTTGCATGTCTAAGTTAAAAATAACTTCCCATAACTTCATGTCTAAACATGAGTGGGATTATCATCAGTATGTTTGATATTATTGTTATTATTTTTTGTTATTTTACTACCATTATTATTCAGAGCTCATCATAAACATAATATTTCAAGACAAATCAAGCAGAATTTATGTTGACCAAATCCATCCTAGAGCTGCTTCATCACCTTTAAATGTCTCATCTTGAGATGGTTTTGTGGACATTGTATATAAAGTGAGATTGACCTTCTTTTCAGTTTCCTGTGTAGTTGTTATTCACCAGGGCAGCCCATCAAATGAGAACCTAACCAATAAAAATATGCATGTAATTTATTATATGGATTCATTCTTTCAACATGTTAATATTTCCTGTGAGAGGTGGAGGATCCTCAATTTACATGTATGGTTTTGGGTGGGAAATTTTCACCAGAAAAACAACCTTTTGGAAAGAACCTGTGTATTTTAGTACTTTTTTATTCTTTTAAAACATGAAAAAATCTGGAGTGGCACCAGCACTGCCAAGGGTCTTGATTGTTTTCTGCTTATGACTAAAATTGAAGGCAGTCTAGATTTTGTATTAAAGTTTCCATAATACATCAAAATCCAACTCTTTTTTTCTCTGTATTGCAGAAGTAGGACTTTGAATGTCTTATATTCAAGGTAAAAACCAGAAATGTAAAGTCCCAACTCTCAAATGTGCAGATTTTAATTACTCCAAGATCTGCTCAGCCTAGAGCTTCTTGCCCAGAAGAGGACCACACTGGGGTGATGGGCTGAAAAGATCTCACTGCTTGCACTCCTGCATGAGAGAGGACATAGGAGGACCTTTGGGGAGTTATGGAGAAGAGTCCATGGAAGTCCTAAAGAAAGAGATCAGAGGAGGCAGAAGGGAGGCTCCTGCCTGGTGGTGTGAAGATTGCTGATTCAGGGCTGCAGCCCTTGCAGGAGTTAGTGTGCTCTGCAGTGTGAAGGGAGCCAAGCCACTTATGCAATATTAATATTAATAACTGCTTTGCACTTCTATAGTGCCTTTCATCCGAGGATTTCAAAGCGCTTTACAAACATTAATTAATTAAGGCCCATAACACCCTGTGAGGTAATGCAAGTAGATATTACAGCTCATGCAGAGGCCAGAATTGCCAGCATTACAGGTATAATCCTCTAGCAAGAGTTAACTTATTCTTGAGCAAGCTTTCTTACTTATAGGCATAAACAGGCTTCCCTTTAACACCGAGTGTGTCTGTTTTTTTCCTTCCTCCCCTTGATCCGTCAGTCTTCACACAAGCAAAACTCACACTATGAGGCAGCCAAATGAGGTGAATGAGCGGTACTTCCATCTCCCAGCTCACTGCTTCCTCTTTGATCATCTGATAAAATTGTAGGATATTGAGAGGCTGCAGAGTTGTGTCACATATTAGTGTCCTGCTTCTGTGGGGTTTCCCTGTTCTAAATATGCTTTGCACCATGGAGATTAAAAAAGGAAGTGAACTAAAATATGTTTTATGGCACTTGCTTATCAGATGACCTCCCAACAACCTGCAGACATTAGCTACTGCAGCCCTCATAGCAGCTGGTCAAAAATGTCATAGTGCCATTTTAACCAGGGATTTTTTAACTGTCCCCAGCTCCTGTATTTCAGGGCTGAGTTTGGGGCTGGTGAGGAAAAGGTGAGCTCTTAAATCTTCTACCCTGTTCATTGCAGACCTTCATTTAACACTGGTCTTGCATGTCATCAGCTCAACACTTGCACCTATCCTGTTTTCAGCCTGCCTTTTCCTCTATGGGAAGGTGTGGGATGCTTTTCTATCTATTCCTGTCCACTCCATGTGGGAATAAAGTACGGTCCAGCTGAATGAGGTCCATTCCAGTCAGCTCTGAGTGCACCTACAAAGGGGTCCTATCCCAAAATCCAGCCCTGAGAACACACTGAGACCTGGGTTGGCATCTCTGGCCATGTTGTGTCACGTCGTGCATTTAAATATGCTGGCAGGTGTACCTTGGCCCGTTCTGGCAGGAGCAGACCTGTCCAAGGGGAAGCCAGGTGGTTGGAAAAGCCATATTTGTGCTCTTATGTTCTAGTGCTCACAGGTACTCCACGGTCTGCAACACACAGAAAATTGCTGTTTATTGTATATGCCAAGGAAGACCCATTTTTCTGCTATGAGCCCATCTCCCATCATCTCCCCTTCCCTTCTTTTGGGATTGATGGAGCTGACCCCTCTGTCTCCAAGCTCTACACACAAGGGAAGTGTCATGTCCATCCCATCTGACCATTTTGGTAACCATCCACTGCATCTGGAGAGGTGCAAAGGGATCTTTGGGGGAAATTAGTGCAGAGCACAACTTCTCCAGGATTTGCCCATTCAACTGCATTCTGAAACTGCACAGACATTAGCTAATTAATGTGGTGAGTTCATTGAACCAATTAATTGCATTTCTTTCTGTGAGTGGGCTATCAGTCATCTTCATAGAGTGCCGTTTAGGGTGTTAAAAATATTCTCTTCATCAAATTAAACTTTATTAAATAATATCTCCTTCCAAATTCTGAGCTAGGAATGAACAACGTCACTCTAACCACAAAAGCTGTTTATTGCGCATAAACTTCTTTTACTGCCCTGCCAGCTGTGATAAAACCAATTCAGATGCATATTCTCAGTACAGTAAGCACTTTCTCCTCTTTCATAGTCTTGCATTAACCCAAAGACTTTTGTGCAGAACTCCCACTGAAATCAATGGGAATTTTGTATGTGCAAAGAATGCAAGGTTGGGAAGTTATACATCCTCATGTTGGCCAGCAAAGGCATTGTGATTGCCACAAGGGGCTTTTTGGCAGGCAAGAGAGTGTTTTGCATTTTTCAAAGACAAGCAGAACTGAAGAAACACTTAAAGGCAAGGGGGAAAAAAGAAAAGTAATAAAAAAAATGCCTTTTGATTTTGATTCTCCTTAATTCTAATGTGAGTCTGAAAATACCTCTTTTTATTTTAAAAGAATTTTAAGATTTGTCTTTTAATACAACCAATCTTTTAAGTTTAAAAAAAAAATCTTAATTTTATGGAACTTCTCAAAACTCTTGAGTGTATCTGTTAGAAGACATTTTTAGCAGGACTTTTTTTCCCTCAATATTTGTTATATGGTAAAGTTAAAAGGTGCTAAGATAATAATAATAGTAATAGTAATCATAATAATAGCAATAATAATCATAATAATAATAATGACAATTGTTTCTCAAACAATTCAACACAAAATTTTGGTTTTAGGTTTGAGTATCTAAATTTCTGCTTTCTAAATTTAATTTAATAAATGGTTTGGGGAACTTTTTATTTTTGCTTAAGATACCCACAAAAGTTTCTATTTGAAGATATTTTGAGTGTCATGCAGTGAACACTCAAAAGTTCATCACATATTAGTAATTTCTCTGCTGTAATTTCATCCTTGAAGATCTAATGGATATTGATTTATGGCTGCCTAGGAGCAAACAAAGGCAGCATTTCCAAAGCTTTAGTAAGAAAAAAGGACACAAATGTCTAAGTACCACTGCAGATGCCTAAGTGGCCTAAATCTTCAGCTCCCACTCAGCAGCCAGCCCTATTTTGTGATCCTAACTTGTGGATACCCCATCACTGGAAGTGTTCTAGACCAGGTTGTACAGGACCCTAAGCCACCTGCTCTAATGGAAGGTGTTCCTGTCCTGGCCAGGGGGTTGGAATTGGATTATTTTTAAGATCCTTTCTAACCCAAAGTATTCTATGATTCCATGATTCTATGATTTTATAATTCTGCATCCTCTAGTGTTCATGAGGTCCAAGAACAGGTCTTGGTGGCCCTGGCAGGGTGTCACTCCACATGGGGCTAAGGAGGGAGGGACATCTAGCATTCTTTCTAGCTGAGGAATGCCTTTGCCTACTTTGTGGGTAGTTGCTCCAGCCACTTGGCACCCATCTAACACTGTACTCAACTCCATATGCACCTACCCATTAAAAAAATATCCCAAGTTTAACTGCTTGTAGCCTTTGAAGGAAGTTAAAGGAAGAAATTTGTTGGAAATTTGTGTCTTCCCTTCCTCCCACCCCTTTGTTTTCCATGTCATGCTCCACATTTCCCCATGAAGGCTTAAAGCTGCTCAATGGCTCAGTTGTTCTGGCTGATCTGTGTTCCACCAAAAGTGTTTGACCTCCACAAGGAGAGATGAGTAGCCAAACTCTGGCTTTTGGATTTCTTTGGCCATCCCAAACACCTAAAATGCAGCCATTTACAGCATCTAGCTTGCACATACCTAAGCCTTCTCATTAGGTCTAGCTTTTAGTTTTATGGCTCTTTCAGAAACATCAGCCTTAGGTGGAAAAATCTGCCTTACTACATCTGGGATGTTTATGTCGAAACTTGATAACACAAAGATCCTGCTTCACAGCTTCTTTGACTCATCATTCCTTCTATTAATTAAATTAGGGCAATTTATATCGAACATGCTAAGATTAAATTGGAGACTCTTGGAAGAACTCCAACCAATTAGAATGAGAGTTAAAAATAAATTCATATCTAAAAGAGAAAGAAATCTGAAAGACCACAGCAGGCCACAAAACATTGCAAGAACTTGAAAATAAAGCTGCCGGGAAAAATCAATTGTATTGTTGCCAATATTAATATCCTATCAATAAATACCATATCTTTCACTGCTTATGGTAATTGCCCCAGTGATTCCCCTTAAAGTGATTCTTGAGTACTTAGAGGGCCTGTTGATAGCATCTAATCAGGTCTCAGAGCAATGGTGTGAAAGCACAAATAGGAATTGCAGCCTAGGCTGAGAAAAAATGTGGTCTTTAAAATGTGCTGACTTGACAAAAGGTTGTTGTTTGCCACAGACATTAGTTTTTATCTGCTTAGTGGATAATTCTTCCAGAGGAGTCTCTGCAGCATCTCTCTGACATTGCTGCTCAGCTTGACATGAGGCAGATTTTCCAGTAGAAGTATTTATTGAAGTAAAATAGGTCCGAACTCCAATTGCTTCTTCAAATGAACTTTTTTCTGGAATCACGACCTGTGTGCTTTGGGATGGCGTGTGACTTTTCATGGGTTCCTGCCTGGGGCCTGCTGCTTTCTTCAGCCTGAAAAATGTCAGGAAGGAGCTCATGCTACCGTGAAAATGTTGTCTTAAGAATGGTTGTCACACCAAAGGGAAGTGGGCTTGGTGGTTTTGTATTTTTTCATTTGGAAAGTGGTCTGAGTCAGAGCTAACATCCATGAAAGCTGATTGCTGACCTTAATTGCCTCTTGGGATGTAGGCACAATGTCACAGTTGTTGTGTGCAAAATGACATTCTCAATTTCCATTTGTTACCAGAGCCCATCAACTTTCATGGATTTTAAGAATTATCCAGCTGAATCTCTCTTCATGCTTCTTTTGCAGCCAGGACCTGTAAATTTCACGGGCCAGATCCTGCAGAAAATGCCTCAGTGGCCATCGGTGTGGAGGGCACTGTTTGGGTCTAGAAATTTTGCATGTTTTCACAACAGAAGAAACAATTTGCATGCCTATTTTGCCAATTCCTAGATGACCCTGGCTATTTTTTTAACTGAGCAGCTCACAAGATGCTCAAAGTACCTATAAATGATTTGTGGCAGAAGGAATTTGCCAAATACAAAAAAGATTTCTGGGATTCTGTACGAGTAATGCCATAGAAAGTCAGGCAGCAGAAGAGAGGCACATAGGGATTTTCAGGCAAGACCTTTCAACTGGGTATCCTGAAAATGATCTTGTGATTATGTGTATGTGTTATTCTTCCTGATGATCACACACAGAATTTGATGTCCTTTTGTTCACCCACTAGTGAGGGTTATATTTTGCTTATTATTTAGATTACCTTAGGCTTTAATGGCATTTTCTAGATTTTACAGAAATGTTCCAGAATTTATCCCTTCCAAGGTGGCATGTGCTGTTTGAAATTAAACTAAAAGACATCTCTTTGATGTTACTTTTCATTCTAAACTTAGCCATCGCATGCCAAAGCCCCACTTTTGATTGAACACAGCTTTCTTCATTTTTGTAAGTTTTTTTTTTAAAGTAAAGATCTCATTAAAAATTAAATTTTCATTCCCCTGTAATGTATCAGCAAGATTACAGAACTCTGATTTACTGTTAGGATCGGAAATTAACTTCAAAAGACAAGAAATGGAAAGTGGTGGCTTATTCTCCCATGGCATATTACAGCAGTAAGAGACAGTGATATAGTGATAGCAGAAATGTATTTTTCTCTCAAATGAAGAAAACTATATAAATTCATTTCACACTGTCATATTTACTTGCATTTCAGGACACTTTTCCACCCTAAGTAAACATCTGGGATAAGTCACAAACTGGTATTATTATTGCAAAATATGCTGGCAGATCAGAAGTTTCACTTTTCTGATGCATCCGCTGCCAGGCATTATTCCCTATTATATATTTTTAAGCTAAATTAGGCAAAGTATTGAGTGTTTGGGCTTGCATCCAGCTACACATTTAAACCCACTCTTGACAGCAAGCAGGAGTGGTCCCACTGAACCTGGTTACGTGCCATAAAGGAACTATGCATTGATTTGCCCAACTGGGTCTGAGCCAGGGTGCAGAACATTTTGAGGATCCAGGCCATCCCACAGTCGCCTCTATGGTTTCTGAGTATCTGCCTTAAGTCATTCAATTTTTGAAATGGCATCTCTGTTGTGGTATATTATCCCTCCTTCCTTCATAAAAACTTTTATTGAAGTTTCAACTCTGTCCTTAAGGCCTGATCCAGACCAGGATAGGAGGCATTACATTCCCAGCCACCCTTGGAGCTGGCTGAAATCTTCCACATGGGTTCAGATATCTTGCTGGAAGGTGCCCTGTGCTTACCCTGCTTGTTTTTAGCTCTGTGGATTTTTTTGAAGGGTAGAGCTGGAGAAGAAATCTCTCTGTGCTGAGAGACTCACCACCAGAGGAAGTTTTGTCACTTGCAGAAGGTGCTAACACAGGGGTGTTTAACACTTATTCTGAATGGGACAACTCATAGCAGTACCAAACTCTTGAGCACCTGTGCCCAGAGTGGACTCCCAACTCAGTGTTAAGACCTCTTGTAAGCATGTGATGTGCATATAATACCTTACAAAAGTCCTTCCAAAGCCCCACACTGAGCAGTAAATGGTCAAGAAAGAAAACATAAAGTAGAAGTGCCCAAACCAGGGCTGCAGGGAAGTATGGCTGGGACACGTAGGTCCCAGGCTTCACCTAAGCAGGTCTTCAAAGGACTAGGCAAAGTCAGCTTTGCTTTGCTCCCTTCAAAAAACACAGTCACCAAAGGAAAAGGAGGAGCCTCTCACCATTTATGTTGTAGTTCAGTGGTTAAAACCACTTGCCCAAGAAAAGCAAGACAAGTTTTGGATTTGCCTCTGCCTGGGAGGTTCAAACCTACGTCTCCCAATTGCCAGGGGAGTACCCCAGCCACAAGACTGCAGGTGACGCTGGGTGGAGAAAACATTTCTGCATTCCTTGGTCAAGCTGTGGTACTGTGCAGGAAAGATGAAGAGATTCCCACGACCCTTTGTGAGGAGAAAGATGCTGGGCTTCTGGGGCATTTCCCCTTTTGTGTCAGCCTGATATCTGTTTATCTAGACACAGTATGAGATTTGGGTTTGGGAAGGGGAAGTGACAATTCTGTGAGTGAATTAGAGAGGCATTTAATGAATAAAGTATTTTCTCCTAAAGATTATACCCTCTGAGATCCTTCAAATCTCAGTCCACAGCTCTGTGGTGCAAAATACTCGTGCAGCAAAAAAAAAGTGGAAACCGAAATTTAGGACAGTCCTCATTTTAAATCCTAGAACATGGACACATGTTCTGCTTGAAAGTCAGCTTGAGGGACCATGACTCCTTCATTGCTTTCTCTGTACTCATCGACATAGTTTGAAGGAGGAAATAAATACTTTCTCCTTCCCATGCCCCGGATCTCACCCTCACCCAATAGCTCAGAGTTTAGGATGGTTTAATGGAAAATGGGAGCTCTGAACCCCTGGGGCTGAGGAGGGCTCAGGACCCACTGTCCCAGTTCCCAGGTGACTGCTTTAATCCTGGGGTTATTACAGGAACAGAAGGCACTGTCTCTGCTGCCTCTTCCCCTGCCAGCTGCATTAGAAAGAAGAAAGTAACTATGAGTGCATTCCTGAAGGGTGTGATCTTGTGAGTGAGAGGTAGGTGTGTTCCCAGAATTTCTCCAGGATTGGGTCCCTCAGGGGACTCTGGTGCCACTTTGCTTTGCCATGCTGGGTCACAGTGGGGCTGCCCAAGCCAAGCCAGGCACACAATGAACTGAGGCGCCTCCAGGGTGAGATAGTGGAAAGAGGGGCTTGGGGATTGTGATATTTTGATTGTTGAAATTCCTCCAAGTCTTTTCTGTTAGATATCATCAGCAAGCACTGAGTTCCTTTAGGAAGGGCAGCCTCCATGGAGCTCTTTAATGGACACCCAGAATTTCCCTTCCAGGATATTCTCTTCACAAACCATATAGAGAAGCTGCAGAAGTGCCTTAATGCAGGGTCCTGTTCAATTCAAATTACATGTGGGCTTCAGCATAATGGCTTTACTCTGAAAAGGGTAGATTTAGATTAAATGTTAAAAGGAAATTCTTTGTCAGTGGTGAGACACTGGAAGAGCTTGCCAAGAGAAGCTGTGGACACTCCATCCCTGGAAATGTTCTAGACCATGTTGGATGGGATTTGAGCAACTTGGCTTAGTGGAAAGTACCCCTGCCCATGGCAGGGATGTTGAAACTGGTTGATTTTTGTGGTCCCTTTCAGCTCAAACTATTCTATATACTTGGACTAAAGTATTTGGGCTTAAGCATTGGACTTAAGTATGTGCTTAAGTGATGTGCCTCAGGTAGGCTAAAGGCAGGTTACTGGGAGCTGCCTCTCAGGCTCCTGGCCATTACTTTTAATTGTTTTCCTCTGTTACTCCCTATGAAACAAAAACAGTTCAGTAAGAATGGTTGCCTGTGTGTGCTAAAGCAACAAGGAACATTAATCTGGCAAACAGGGCCATGTCTCCACTGAGATCACATGGGATCCTTTCTGTCTCACCTAACGCGATTTCCCAGTTTACAAGATGGAAATAGCTTTCCTGTGACTGAAGGCGTCTTTCACACACTGTTTCTTTAAATTATCATTTGCAATCCCTCAAAGAGAAAGAGGCAAAGGAAACTGGGTGGGAATTAGTTACTCCTTCACGTACATTGCACTAGTTACTGTGTGGGAGGATCATTATTTCTAATGATGATGGATGGTTCCTATATGAAAGGGTTTTTGCTTGTGTTTCTCCCCCAGTTGGAGCAAGAAAGGGTTACTATTTTAATGAGAGAAGTTGAAATACAATTTATTGAGAGGGATGAAAAGGAAAAACCACAAAAGCTGAATCAAAACAAATGGAATGCTTTACCTGATCACTTTTATGGCATTGCTGCTTTCGTAAGGTGTACACACACACACACACACACACACACACACACACACACACACACAGCCACTGAGCTCTGACTTCAACTGTTCTGTACAACCTCCTTTTCCCCTCGTGTCTTCAGAAGACAATTTTCTCCAAATAAATATTTCCAATGCCTATTTTTACTCAAAACACAGAGGGGAAACGGTGACTACACAAATCTCATACACTGACAATTTGTTCTTTTTTAACAGTCCCCGACAGAGACCGTCTCTATTGCGTAACGACAGAAACCCGACACCTCATCACACCTATGTGCCACTAAGGTTCTGCCCAAAACAATGGCAAAAAAATCTGCTAAATGCGTTCAAATGCAGCATAAAAGCATCAGTTTATTCCCATCCGTACTCAGCTGATTAAAGCAAGGAGTTGTCATGAAGATGGGTAGATAAATAGATTGATCATATCTTTTTTTTTTTAATAATTGCAGCCTTCAAACTTAACATATTTTGACAGTGGAGTATATTAAAACCCATTAAAACAGCTGTTTTGCTGTAGGGAATATTACTTGTGGGTTGAATGCAGAGATATGTGTAGGTATTTATTCAGTAATCAATCATAGAGAGAAAAGACCTCGAATTTCAGTTGGAAGTTTTTATTTTTATCCTTTTCCTTACTACTGGTCTTTAAACCTGCTCTGAGGAAAGCTATACATGCCCGGCTGGTGCTCATCAAAAGCAAGCAATCACAGCTAAATCAGCATGCAAAATGCCACTCAACCTTGGGCCTTTATTAAAATTTGCTGGGACTCAATTTGAGATAGCGATCGTTCTTATTAAAAAGCAAAATGTAAGATAGTTTTTTTATATAAATCTCTGGATGGAATGGAATTGTTAATCAGCATAGGCTGATGTGATTTCTCTGTTGCAAATCCTGCCGAGGGCTCAGAAGTGGCACATTACCATAATTCCTAGGCTAGAGCTGGCAGCTTGAAAAAGACCTGCAAGAATCTTTAAAATGCTTAAGCAAAGCTGTAAGTCACAGCAAACAACACACACTGGGGATGGTTACCACAGGTTCCTTGTGTTATATAACAAAGTTTCTTCCTTCTGTCTGTTTGCTCTTACCACAATTTGCTGTTTTGTGGGGTAATTGTTTATGTTTTCTTGAGAAAAAGGGCAACAAAACCAAAATTCTAAATCTAACCAAAGCTCTGTTATTTCCTCTGAAACCCAACCTGTTTTTATCCAAACCCCTCTGCTGTGTATGATATGAACCATACATTCTTACTTATCATATGAATTTGATATGTGGCATCACTCAACTAAGTATATATATATACTTACATATTTAAACTAGCACCAATTATTTCAGGATATCACCTTTTTATTTCCCTGACCCTTTCCTGCTGGTGCATTTCAGCCCTGAAGTATCTGCAGGAAATAAACATATTTCCATGACTACTTTGTATATTAATTTTAAAATATTTTTGAGCTGTTTGTTATCCCAGGCACTAATAAAATTGAACTACTATTATAATTAATAACGAATGCTAAGTAATGCAAATGACAATTACTTTCTATGATTGAAAACATGATGCTAATCACTGCAGATAGAAAACTCCACAGCTGAACTCTGCATGGCCAGTATGATTATGTTTTATCTTTAATATTATTGCAACATTCAAAGTCCGCTGTTGTGCCTATATTAAACACTGCACAAATGTACAATAAAGAAGAACTGTTTTTCTACATATATTTTATTCCATCTGTAAATATAAAAAGCCAGGTGTAATAACCAGGAGAGCATGGTCCACACAAATGTCATAGTAACTCACTGGCAATACATTCTGGAGGCTGTGGCATCAATAAGAAATATTTTCATTGACTCGGATGCTTTTGGCTTGGGATCCAAGACCAACGGTTGGCTGCTTTCTTCTGGTCTTTAATTAGGAATGCACAAGAGGAAAAGGAAACAAAGAGTCTTTTAATGAGGTACTTCTACCTTGATATTGCAAGTCCAAATTTCATCCAGGCCAGTAATGGGCAAAAGTAATTTTTTCTGTTCTAGGGTATGGGAAATAAAGATGTTACTCATGGGCCAGTTCTCATGGGACATTTGTCCACCAAAGAAAAGTATCTCCTCCCAGGACTTTGTTGAGATGTTCTGAGTTAAGACACTGGAAACTCATTGCACAAAGGGTGAGCTACCTGTTGACCTATGGGACAGCCTTTGCAAACTGATGCATATAGAAAGAGAAAACTTGTTCTGGTGTTGATTCTTCTGTACCTGCCTTGAAGATTGTGAGAACAAATCGGTCATAGACTGCTGCCTGATAGTCATGAGTGTATTTTAATTCCAACATGCAGGCACTCCCTTTGGAAGGGAAAGACAGGCTCAATTGCACATGGAGAGACAGAATTGCAACCTTGCAAAAATCAGAGACTTTGTTTCGAGAGCCAAACAAAATTGAATGTGTTCCCCCCACACACATACATACACTATCATCAAATATTATCAATTTAATTGCTCGACTTCTGCAGCTGTGAGCACAATATATCAGCTTGACTGGAATGGAATTCATAATTCCATAAGACACGTTCGAAAGTAAAATATTGAGCTAAATTTTCAGCTAATGAGAATCAGCATAGTTCCACTACCCTCAGATAAGCTACTGAGCAAGCAGGAATTGTTCGAGTTCCTCTGACTTAGTTGGAATGCCTTCACTCAATTCAGCAGAGGAATATGAATTGACTCCAAGAATTTGTGTTTCTGCACCTTTTTGGGGATCTGATCTATCCAGTGCTTGGAACGAGCCAGCATGATGTGCTACACCCAGCAGATCTTCCCCCAACACCAGCGGCCGTGCCGGGGAGCTGTGCTGAGAACTCACTGTCACAGGATGCTGTCGGTGCTCAAAATCGACACAGCTGAGGGGGGCCACTGGAGAAGTTAATGGAAGAGAAAGCTATTTCAATTTGTTAAACATAAGGACGTGATCTCTGGCTCAGAAACTCTCAAACTGCAAATTTCTGGCATATTTGGGAAGTACCATCATGTGCCTGCACTTTTCTTATGTTCAGTGTGTATTTGGTTTTAGCCTTTTTTAAAACAGGATCCTCAGCTGAGAGAACCCTTGCCCTTTACTAATATTGGTTTTTTTTAAGTTCCCAAAAAATGGATTATTAACCAGAACTTTTTTCCTTTCTTGTCAGGATTTTGCCTCCTTTTCCCTCACTCTAACACACAATTTCCCCTTTATTTTGGGCATATAAATAAAAAAAAAGATTGTTAATAAATAGAAGAACATAAACTTCACATATCCATTTTTAGCTATTCTAGGAACAAGATAAGATTGGGAATATTTACCTCAGGCAAATTTCCCACTCCATCCCATCCTACCACCTCACAGAGTTTAGAGACGGCACTTTTATGAATTAGGTAGAACATTTATCTTCTATGCCTTAGTCAAATTATTATCTCAAAGATGAAGTCTCAATTGTCTATAACTGATAGAGATATGTACACATAGATATGTATACATATAGTGGTATACATATATATTTATATGTATATATATTACTAGAAAAATGAATTATTTTATCTCAGAGGTAGCAATTTGTGCCTGCACAAAGGAGATGAAAATACTAGCACCTTTTCCTTGTTTTGCTAGGCTATTATTGATTTACTTAGGTGCAAAGCCATGGAGAATTGGACCTTTTGCATTTAATTCTGTTTGTTTCCCAACTATTGCCATGTGACCTACTTGAATGAAAGTTTAGCATTCTTGAAGGGTTATGTAAATGTATATGTTAGTGAATAAACAGATGGTTTTTAATGAAAAACATCTTTTCATGTGCTGTGTCACACTGATTTGATTTTTTATTTATAGTATCAGATCTTTAATGTAATGGAAAAATGCGTAGAGCAGAGTTTACAAAGTCCAAATTTGGGTGGACATCCTTTAGAAAGGTAGAAAAATGTACACTGCATCAACTAGTGGTAGGTGAACTAGCACAGCCTATTTTTTATTGTTAGTGCTTGAGAACAAAAAGATGCGGATTCTGATCCAAGGATCTTTGGCTGCCCAGCAGATCTGTTTTCCGGGTATCAGAAATGCCCTGGCAGATCGAGGAAAACAGCCTCATTTTTCAATTTGAAACAGCAATCAGGTTGGAAGAGACAGAAATTATCTCCCAGGAAAAAAAAATAAAGGAAAGAAAATAAAATTTAAAAAAAAAACAAAGCAAAAAGCTAAAAAAACCCCAACCTAAAAACTTAAAGGGATATTTTTTTTATTTCCATTTGCATCAAGTCAAAATGGAACAAGAGGTTAGATTCCTGTGCTGCATTTATTTATTTTTTTGAATGACTTTTTTAGAATCAGGTTACGCAGCTGGACTTCACATTGCATTTGCTGCGGCTGCTTCATCAGAAATGCTGGTAGTATTTGTCAGCCTGGAAGTGTCTTGAGGCTGCTTCTGAGAGATACAAGGAGGCAACTGATAAGGAGAGCATCAGAAGGGCAGTTAATTGCCTCCAGTCTCTCGGTGCCGGGGAATATTTAAAATCTATGGGATTAAAGGCAGATTAAAAACTGTGGAAGCAGGAGCCCAATAGCGCTGAAAGATCATAATCAGCAAGGGTAATGGCAGAGCAAAAATGAATGTGGCAAATAAAATGACAGATAGGAAATTCAGATCCGCTTCTAATGCTCGAAGTTCCATCTTGTAAGCACAATTCATCTACGTGTAAATCATTTTTTGGCTTCAAGCTTATCAGCCAATCGGTGAATTAAAAATGCTCTTTCCTTGGAGGATTAAAGAGGTTGATTGAAGTCAGTGTGAAAACTGGCTAATAAGTCTGGAAATGTCAGGAGGGTGCTTCATAGGAACTCAGTGTACTTTTTCTATCAGGGCTATGAAACAGGAAGTTTGAAAAGCTCTGTAGTTCTGTTACTTTGAGAAATGCTTTTGTGTTGGTTTTTTTTTTTTTTTTCTCCCTCCTGTGTGTCAGAGTGTCATGCAGAAATATTTTAATTTGCAAGATGAATGGCTATAGATGCAAATGTTGAAAAATGAGATTGGGTGAATTCACTAAAATATGCAGAGAAGTAGGAGAAATTTCATTTCAGAAAGCACAGTGAATGCATATCATGGCCATGGGAAGTTCTAGGTTCCAGGCCATGAACTGCTTAGACATGTCCCACTTTGGAGAGGATGTTTAAACTTAGCTTCTTTTCCATGCCTAAAAATCTAGTGTAGGTGGTGAGGCCAGGGATTGTGTTAAGGCAGCCTCTCTGCTAAACAGGAGCTCCCAGGGCTTCTCCAGACACTGTGCATATATAAAAACATTCCCTCCCATAAGATATGGAGGGTTTACATCAGCACTGTTAAAAAGTGACCAAGTTTCTCAGAGCTTTACATGCAAGCACTGTATTGTTAGTGTTTCCACGGGCAATGTTTCCATCTGCAATGCCCACACTGGTAAATACAGATACACTCCCATGAGAGTATTTGGAGATTTGGACCATAGTTGTCTGAAATGATTCCTCATGTTTATTTGTGAACTAATATTCTTCCTTTGTTTCAGCCCAAAATCACAAAATGGTTCAAAAATGCCCTCAAACAGGAGAATTTTCTGGAGGGAAAGCTGCTACCTGGGTATAGCAGGTTCTCTGCTCCTGGGCTCACATCAGAAAGAAGTCGAGGGATGAGTTTGTGGGAGAACCCACTGATTAATCCTATCTTTCATTAGTATAGGGAGAATTAGCCCTTGGGGTTGTTAGAGCCATGAAAAACAGCAAAAAACTGAGGATGGAAATAGGGTAAGAAAAGAACTGATCATTAAAGTCTCAGCAACTGAGACTAAGAATTCTCCAGCTCACTCTCAACTCCTGCTCCACACAGGTAACTGGTGTCCTAGACAATAGAAATGCAGCCATGTCCTTTCTCACCCACCCCATGAGCCAGATATGGCTGATTGGCCCAGTCTGTTAGTGGACACTTGCTGGGAGATCCGTGCTTTGGCAGCAGCTTGTGCTGGGGTCCAGCATTTTGCCCCAAGTACACGACCCATTTCATGATCTCAGCAGGACCAGATGTCCCCAGCATGTCCTTTTTATCTCTCCCATGTGATTCTGGGGAATATAGACCCACACAGAATTTAAAGGAAAAAAAGAAGGTAATTTGCTGTAAGGAAGTCTTGCTTATATTTAGTTTACAGGGCCCAGAAAATATAAAAAAGCAACATGAACGGATCTTTACCTGCTTCTAGTCTCTAACGTTGTTTACTACATCCCCTCCTTGAGTTTGGAACACCAAATTAGCAAGCTGGCCCATATTTTCATGCATTGTTTTGCTTGCAACCCCCACCAAAGAAACAACAAAGATGCCCACAGATTCAAAAATGTTATCTCACAGCTCTCTGCAGCTCCCTGATTCCCGGCTCTTTGACACAGGCACCTCTGGCAAGGAGAAGCAATGGAGACACTGGATTCCTCTCCCCGCTGTGAGATGTGGTTCTGTTCTTTTCATTCATGACTGATTTTCATATGAAAGGCTCTGACTAGAGCAACTCTAACCCAGAGCCCACGCTGGCCAGCTGAGAGTATAACCACGAGATTGGGAGCGATGGTCTACGTGTGTCTGGGTTCCAGGAGGTTCCTTTGATCTCTGTATGCCCCCCAGAGTGCACTTCTGTGCAGCTTCAAGAAGAAGAGACGGTTGCACATCCTATCTCCCCAATCTCAACCTCATTTTACCCCCCTTGGTTTGGGCCCTCTCTTGGGAGGTGGGAAATGTGGTTTGGATCCCTCCAGGGTGAAGAAAGCACTGAAGCCAGATTTCTCACTTCATGGGCCAGCGATTTCTCTAACTTGTCTCCTGATTAAAAAAAAAAAAGGTGTGTGCACCCCTGTCTTGGTCCGTGTTTAAAAAGAGTGAGCAAATCACAGCTCTGAGTGCTTCCAGATGTCTTCCCTCGGGAGTGGGCTCGGCCCTCTGGAACCTAAGTGGAGGGAGATATTTTACTTTGCAGACCTGATTCATGTGCTGTAGGATGGGTTGGAGTTGGGCACACCCTTTGTGCTCAGCATTTCCAAATTGGCTTGCTTTCCACAGCTTCCGATGCACCCCATGGAGTCTCGCCCCAGGGCTGCTCGCTGCTGGGGCAGACTTCCTGGTTTTAAGCCTCCAGGCTTGAGGCTGTAGTAGGACCAGAGAGGAGGTGTAAGGAAAGGCTCCACTCTCTGAGATCCCTAACACTCTCTATGCATCAGGCAGGGAGAGCCCGAGGGCCTGATGCTGTGCTTTGGGCTTCTGCTTCAGGGTGAGACACCAAAAAAAATGAGCACTTAAGTCCTTTGCTTGGATCTGGTGTTAGTTTTTTAATTTGGGAGAACGCTGTTGTAAACAGTTTCCTCTGACTACTGGGGCTAGATTGCTGAAGATATTTAGACTTAAAATAGAGAGGAGAGCTTGGAAAGCTTTCAGAAATCTCACAGATATAGGCACTCATTCCTTGATCTTCAATAGCACTGAGATCAGCAGGACTTTAGATAGCTCATTACCTCTCTGCACTCACTTCTGCAAACCCCACTGGGGGCCTTTGTAGATGCTCAGTGTCCCTGGCCACATCTCCTTGGTGCATTTTTTATAAAGCCTCAAGTTTACACCTTCCTCATACAAACTGTGCTTTGTGTCCAAGCCTGTGTTAATTTTGGGGTGTGAAGCCTACCATGGGTGACCATGCAGGCATCTTGTATGGCCTAGTGGTGGCATCTGTCATCTTGGGCTTCTCTTGAGCAGTTTTGGGTCTGCTATCCATAAGAGTAGACAGGGATTTTTGATACTGTGTTGCTTGGCAGTCTCTGGGTAGTGTGAATGTCCATGGCTGGACTATGGGCTTCTTACTGGCAGAAGACTCTTAAAAAGACAGGATTTCTTCAAGCGTTTCAGCAATTTCAGTTTGGAGTTGGCCTGTAACTGTATCATAACTATGCAGGCAAAACACTGTCTCTGTTCCCAGGGCTGTGGCCAAACAGCTGTTGTACCAGTGCTCATTCTTGGCTGCTGTGTGTCTGCTTCTGCATCTGCCAAAACAGAGATGATCACAAAGGCATCAAACTTTTGTTTTCCTCCCCACCCTGGAATCCCTGCACAGCATCATGTCACTGTTGTTTGCAGGGGACTCAAGCCACACAGACAGAACGTGACTGGGGCAAAGAGAGTTGAGGGTTGATGGGCAGGATGAATCTTGCAGAAATGGTTGAAAGCTGTGAGGAATGAGAGATGCTGCTAGCGCAATTAGCTAATTAGCATGAGGTTGGATTCTTCCTTCAGACAGTCTCAGACACTTCAGTACACCCCATAAAAAAGATAAATTGTCTAGCAACATCAGAGAGAGGGAAGAAATAGGAGACCTTCCCTAAATCTTCATGTGGAGAAGAAAACATGGTGTTTCTGGTACCAGTCTTCTCCAGCAGCAAATCAGCTGGGTTTTTAATGGTGTATCCCAAGAAGGAGACCAAACCAGAAATACTAATGACTGCCAAGGTGGAGATAAGTAGCTCATGTGTGATGTGACAGAGCCAGAGAAAGGATGCACAGAGCAGGGTTATGTGGCCAAAACAGCACACAAAGGAAAGGGTCTTTGTAGCTGGATTTGGGCATGAGGACTGGGGTAGAAAGGCATGGTTGGGAAAGCCTTTTCCATTCTTTGAGTGGTGTATCTCAGTTCTTTAGAGTTATGACTGAAGCAGCCAAAGTCTGCTTCACTCACAAGAATCATCCTTAAAGCAAAGTCTTGTAGTCTTTAGAGAGAGTGAAAATAAAAGTCTTTAATTGTAGGTGATGTTAGAGTAAATTATCCCAACTCACCACTGTCTGCAAATGCACACAAACATCTACTCCTTCAGCAAACATCTATAGCTTAAACTAGAGGTGATTTGATTTGCATCATGAGAAGTAAGCTAGAGGTACCTCAGGGTCACCTCAGGGTACCTGTCATCTTAAAATAAACTGAGCTCCAAAAGGCATAAATAATAATAATAATAGTAATTGCAACTCCCTGGATGCAGCTGGTCTTACGTGTCAGGAGTCATCCTTAATAATGATGTGCATTCATGAAATTATTATCTAATAACAGTGATTTTCCATACACCTATTAAAGTGAGTAATCACAAACCCCAGAAACCTGAGGTTTTAAAGCCCTCCTGACAAACAGGAACTCCTGACTCTTTATCTTTGTAATCACAGCTCCACAAACAGCTCTCTGGGGCTGGATTTTCAAAGAGGAGCACTGGCCTCTGGAAAACTAGAAGGACTTCTGTTGGATTGGTAGTTAAGCTGATGTTATCCCAACCCCGGTATGCTCATAGGGTTGAAATCCACCTGTGGGTGCCATGAGAGTGTATTGAGAGCAAAATTTGAAAAGTAATTTGTATTTTATGTCCTGCTGTTCTCAGAAGGAGATAATCTAATGTACCTTTCAATGACCTGTACATGTCTATGACCTTCCTGGGATTTGGTGGGCAAGCTGGCCCAGCGTTTCACAGCTTGCTCAGTAAACATGGTTGATAAATGTTTCAGTAACAAATGGCGAGTGCCACAGTCCTCAGGGTTGTTTGGTTAACTATTCCTGGCTTTTCTGTAAACACAGGGCTGAATACTACATTTATCTTTTATTTTTTTTTATCATAACCCTGGCAATGTGGTGTGAAGGTGGCAACCTGGCACAGAGACAAGAATGAGATTTTGGGGAAAATGCTGTGGCAGGTGAATTCTGCACAGTTCCCTGTTGTTTAGCTTTCCCTCCCTCCTCTTCTTTATGTTTTCCTCCTCACCATGGGGAGATACTCTTCTTCTGAGCTCTACGTTTGTATTTCAGCCTCCATTCATCTCCCTGAAGAGAATAAACTGCAGTGGGGCTGATTGCAACAGCAAAACCCATAAAGAGATTCCCCTTCTCCTCCTCTTGTGAGGGCTTTCCTCGCTCAGTCGATCCCAGGGGGGTTGAATGCCTTCTGCCACCTCACTCTTGAGACATTAAGACCTTGAAATTTGAAAGAGGAGTGGTGTAGTCTGGAGAAAAATGGACCTGTGTCCTAACCCATGCAGCTTGTGATACGCACATTGTCGGGTGATAACAAAGGATTTACATAGGATTTACATTTTTCTTAGGGGACGTTCAGTGGAAAGGGAGCAATCAGCAGCAATGACAGATGAATCCATTTGGCGGCAAAGGCTGCCTCTTTCACACAAATAACAGGCTTTTTCTTAATCTACAATTTGTCACTGTTTATTCGGCAATGCAAGCCTTTTAACTGCCCTGCGGCATCCTGGGTTTGTGTTTCCTGGGAAGAAAGGAAGGAGTTTGGGGGAGTTAGAGGGCATTTGTGCCTCTGGTATAAACCTATAAACCTGAATGAGGCTCTCTAGAGTTCAGACAGTTTTTCTGGGTGAGAATATAGGTGGAATGTCATCTGATCTGTTGTGATTTGGTCGTGGACGTTGTGGGGGAGGAAACAGTCTGGCTCCCACCAGCAGTGGGCAGGTTGGCATTGGTGCTGCTCAGCACTTGCTTTGCTGGGACTGATGCTGAAGGGGATTCACAGCTTTTTATTTGTCTTCTCAACTCCTGTTCAGGTCTTGACATAAGAACTATGAAAATCTGTCGAGTCACCAGTTGCTCCAGGGAGGCAGAGAGGACAGGAGAGGAACTCCAAGCCCACAGCTCCCCATCAGCTTTTACTCACCATGTTTATTCCCAGTTTGTTCCCTGGTGATTGGGATGCTTTCATCCTGGCTCCTATTCCCTGATCCAAATATTATTTCTGCTCCAATATCTATTACTACAGAGTACTGATCCAATTTCTATCTGTAAAGGAGCGTTTGGGAATGGTGATTCCTGCTTTGGAGTTGTGGATAAACTCTGGGAAATCTCCATGATCTTTCTAGAGCAATGAGCTCCTGCTGAACACAGTGGATCTAATGCTATATAGCTCTGGATGTCTATGTTGTTTTCCTCAGAGTCAAATCCAGAAAATCTTTACTGAGTAATGAAATCAGTATAAGAACTATGGTTCTTTTATTTAAATGACCACTGCTTGGTTTCGGCCTCTCCCTGCTCCCCTGTCAGCTTGATTATACAATTCCATTTTGGGGTATCTCTGGAAGTTGACAAATATTATTCAGGAGATGGTGTCTAATAAATAAACTGAGTTGTGTGTCCACATGGAAGCTGATATTTATTCTGAGCGAGCAAAAAGTTTCAATGTAGTTCAGGTTGGGTGGCCAAGCATTCAGAAAGCAGGAAATGCAATATTAAGGTTGGAAAGTCATACACTTCATAGAATCATAGAATAGTTTGGCTTGGAAATGACCTTAGAGATCATCCAACCCTCTGCCATGGACAGGGACACCTTCTGCTACACCAGGTTGCTCAAAGTTCCATCCCTATAAATGCACCCGTACAGGATTAGATAAACTTTCTTCCATTATTTTTCTGAATTAGAACAATTTCTGGGAATGTAGTTTATTTCAGAGTAATGAGAAATGAAAATGCCCTTCAAAGCAAAACTTAGTTCTGGAATAAAAATATCCTTTCAATGTATAAGTGAAAAGATAACTCAGTTGCAAACTTAGTAGTAACCCCAATTGTCAATGTCTGCAATGGACTTCAGATCCTCCTCCTATCCAATGCCTTGGTCAGAGCCTACATAATTCACTCAAGTGGATATAGTTGTTCTATCATGGCAGTGGTTAATTGTCTATATAAAATTAGAAATATCAGCTTCATCAAAACTTGTATGTGGTTGGAAACCATCTACAGAATTGGTGATAATTGTGCAGTGAAGTTCATTGCCACAACAGGGACAATGAAGCCTTTTTGTTTTCCCTGTTTAAAACCAAAAAATAAGCCAAGATTTCACCAGAATATTTGTCTCATATAGGAATGCTAACACTCCTCTATTTTTTTTGGATGTTTCCAGGACCGGAGGCAATGGGCACAAACTGAAACACAGGAGATTCCCTCTCAGCATCAGGAAGCCCTTTTCACCTCGAGGATGACAGAACACTGGCACAAGTCACCCAGAGAGGTTGTGGAGTCTCCTTCCTTGGAGATGTTCAAAAGCCATTGGGACATGGTCCTGGGCAACCATCTCCAGGCTGCCCTGCTTGAGCAGGACCAGGTGATCTCCAGAGATCCCTTCCAACCTCAGCCATTCTGTGATCCACTGTTCAAAGGCAGGGGTAAAGCTCTGCTCCCTCTCTCTGGTCCCCACACTGAGGACCTTTGTCCTTTTGCTTTGGGGCTCCAAAGGGGGTTGGGGTCAAGCTAGGACATCTCACATGTGCCTGTGGAGAGCTGCTCTGCAGGTGCTCCTCCTCTGGCTTTGGGGATCTAAGGAAAAGCTGTGGCACTGGGCAGGGCAGCTGCTGGCCCTTTGTGAATCACTGAGTGCCTGGGGGCAGAGGAGGGACCTAACGGTGGCGCCTGAAGCTTCCTTGGGCTCCTCCTTAAAATCAGAAAAGATGGATCTGAAAATAATGGTCCATTATTTTTTATCATTGCTTTTTGGTCATAAGTGAAAGTTTCCTGATATTCCTTGAACATTTGAAGTTAAATATCCTGGTAATTTCATTCCAGAGAGTCTTTTTTTTGAGTAACCAAAAGCTGAAGGAGAAATAAGAGTAGGATACATCTTCTCCATGAGATGTTTCTCAGCTACTGGCATTTTTGTGCAGGAAGTGGGAAACTCAGCTTAAGTATTACTTTTTACTTAGAGAGTGCCCATACTGTTGGGTGAGAAGAAGAATGAATGCATTCCATCCCTCCTGCCTAAAAAAAATTATTTCATGTGAATATGCAGTCACAGAAAACCCACAGACAAAGTGCTAACCAGCACCCTCAGGAATTAGTGCATTTGCTTTACACATTGACAAATATTAAATTTTTTTTTGAGATTGGAAGAGATCCAAGGGAAAGAATGAAAGGCAGCATGCTCCCATAGCACTCCCCAAGGAGATGAGTAGGATATTTGGTGAGGAGACAGCTGAATCAGGAAGAAAGTTGATTTGAGCAGATGTTTCCCAACCAGCTGCTGAGTGGTCTAGCCTCTGGGCTGGAGGGTATCCGAGGGCAGCGGGATCTGGAAGGCTCTGGAGCCCTTCCACCTGGCAGGCAATAATTCAGAGCTCACACAAAGAGCCAGAGTGAGTCACTAGTCTGCTGATTAGGCTGCTCTCCTGGGAGGGAGGCACCTGGATCCCAGACCCAGGTAAAGGCTGCAAAGTGGAACAGCATCAACTGGGAGGGATTGGAAATACTTAATGCTGCCTGGTTAGGAGGCTCTTCATGTGTGGGAGGTATGAGTTTGAATCCACTCAGAGAGGGTAGAGAGTTTAATGCAGGTCTCCTAAAACCTAAAGGAAAGGTCCTATCATTGCCTTATAATTATGGGAATGGGATGGCTCTCCTTCAGCCATTAAGTATTGAGGCAGACATTTTACTTTGCATTCTTAAAAGTGATGGGTTTTCATTCTGCAGAGTTCTACTTTCTGTGGGACCTTTTTTTTTTTTTTCTTTTTTTCAATGGTGTAAGGTTTTTACCTGCAGAACAGATAATTATTCACACTCCTGTGTCTGGCAATACCCTAACATGCCCTGGAAAGTGCCAAGAACATGCTTGTATGTGCAGCTGGGGACATTATCACTGGGAGTGGTCTGCTGGACTGTGAGTCAGGGATGGCCATAGAAAAGTGTGATGGGTCTGGCAGAACTTCTAGCTATGAAAAGAGAATGAGGAATTTTTCTATCTTAGGAAAGTCTCCACAATTTTCTCTTGAATGAGAATGTTAGTGGTAAGCAGTAGAGATTTAGAGTCTTAGGGATGGAGTCATCTTCATTTACACCAGGTTAAAGCTGAGGATGATTCAATTCAAACCCAGAGTGTTATTCTGAATTGACTCTTCCACAAAAGACACAAGAAAAATGGCCAAAATTATTTATTTATATCAATTGTATAAAATGTGTAAAGGGGAGTCTCCCTGCCTTTACCAGAAGTGATCTGAAAGATCCTATCTGGTCTACCTCTGTCAGCTTGGCATCTTTGCAGTAGTCGGTGGTTGCACAAATCTGGCCAAACTTTCCATATATAGGGTTGCTAAATTACCCATTCTGGTTTGGTTTTATTACCCCCTTGGAGCAATGATCTCACCCATCTGTGTTGTGTTGCTCCTCGGGAGTGGCAGGGGTGGAGTGGGGTGGGATGAGCAAAGCCCTGAGCTTTTTCCAGAGTTCTCTGCATATGCAGAACATTTCATTGTCTTCTCTAACACGCCCTCACCTTTCACACAGACTGGAATTTGACACACCAGGTTAGAGAAAGAAAGCAAGGTGGGGGAAAAGAAGAGAAAAAAAGAAAGCACAACACAAGAAAAAACCCAACAAACAAGATCTTATCATGCAAAATATCCATCCACCCTCCTGATAATAAAAAAAGCCTCAGGTTAGGAAAATAAAAAAATTACTCTAATGAACACTCAAAATTAACATGCAAATACATCCATGGTTCCTGGCAGAGACGGAAAGACGGAGCATAGACCTCTTCCAAAGAGGTGGTTTTTACACTTCTTGCAAAAGAGAAGTTTTATCCCAATTGTTGTTGTTTTTGCATCATCTTGAGAAGGTTTTCTTCTCTGTTGAGGAATGCTCTCCTTCTTCCCTCACCCCACCCCATACCCCACATTCATTTCACCAGGTGGCATGACGAAACCCTCCAGATCAAGGCAGGTTTCATCAACAAGGCTTCATGCCATGCCACCCATAATTCATCCCAGCCTGCTGTGGCTTTCTCCCAACAAGCAGCACCTCTTGCAAAACCAGCCCCTGTCTCACACTCCTTCCTAACTCGTGTTCCTGAGCACCAACAATAGAAGAGCATGAATCACTAACAGAGCACACAGACCTTCGCTCCACTCCGGCCAGTTTGTGTCATTGCCTTAATGTTAATTACACACCATAATGTGTGCATTTAATTTCCGTGGTGTTTCAATTAAATTAATCAGGCAATTAAAATTAATTAAAATTACAGAAATCACCTGCAGAAGTGCTTGAAACGTGGGGGAGGGGAAGGGAGGGGTTGGGAGGGATCTGGGAACGTAGGTGGCTGTGTTTTCACAGACCTTCCTTCCCTTGATTAATTTTGGGGATAGACTCTTTCAGAGCAGGTTATTTGAGGATTTAAAGACTGTTCCAAGGCCCATTGAAGCCAATGGTAATCTTTCTATTGGCAGTGATAGGCTTGGGACCAGGCCACTAGCCCCAAGTGCTCAGGATGGAGATTCAGGGGGTAGATGATGAAAGTCCTGATGCTGAGCAGATACTCCTCAACACCTTCGGGGAACAAGGCCAAAGGCCCTGAAGTACCGAATCAAGGTCAGATTTTGAAAGGAAGGTTAAAGACGAGGATGACGTCTGTGGGAGTTAAGCACATCAGTCCTTCCAAGGATCTGGGCTGGAGAGGGATTCTAAGAAATTTCATGGGTTTGAAGAGTCAAAGGAGCTTTAAAACATGACTAAATGTATCCTACCTTGAGGTGTCACTGATTTCTGCAATCAGTGAGAGAGGGTCCTAATTTCACAAAGGTGCTTCATGAGTCCTGAATTCGTGAGCAAGTTACGAAGTCTTTCCAGGACTTCCCTTCCATTAGACAGGGATTAGTGCATTCAATTGCTTCCCAGAGGGGTTGTATCCTGCTCTGTGGAAGAGTTTGAAGACATCGTGTCAACCCAGACAGTTTTCTTACTGCTTATGTCTTTTTACCAAGCAAGCACAGCTCCACACTCATCTTTTAGCCAACCCATATTTTTTTTCCCTGGCATGGAAGGTTCGGCACTTTTAGTTTCAAACAAGTACTTCCTCTACAGCATCCTACCAGTCAACCCCTGCCCAACTAGTTCCTGTGTCTGGGAGACAGGCTGGTTCCTTCCATGCTTTCCTGGAAAGACTTTGCCTGGCACAATCCTCTCTTAGTATGTGAGTCACCCGTTCTTCGCTCTCGTTCTTCGCCCCAGAGTTGGGGATGTTTATACTGCAGTCACTGAAGTTCATGCAGGTATCCCCAAGCTGCCTTTAAATTAATTTGCTGGAGTGCCATTGCTAGGGTTGCTGTAGTTCCAGGGAACACTGTGTGGGCTGAAAAACCAGGGGATGAAGCAAAGTAAATGCTCATAATGAGGATGAGTTGCTCTGCACTGCACTGGCCACTGGAACCTGAGCTCACTGTTTAAAGACATAAATGCTTTTTTGCACATTATAATTTCACTCACACTGCCAGATAATCCCTCAGAGCTCCATAGGCAATTACCCATGCTTGTGTCCAAGAGGGAGTAAAGCCTTATCACCTCTGCCCCAATGGAACCTGCTTTTTCTCCACTCTCATGAGCCACCTTTTTCTCTCCAGTTGTTTGGATGATTAACATAATTAAGTTATGCACACAGCAAATGTTTAAGGCTTCTAGTTAGACTGAAGTGTACTGCCAGCTTCAGATCCGAAAGATTTGAGCTAGCCAAAACTTGTTATTTTTTTCCAACTATATCAGTTAATATTTTCTCTTTCTGTAAATAAAGCCTCTTTTACACTCTCAAGTGATTGGGTCACAATATTCCCACTATTATTAACTACTTCAACATAGTTTTCTGCTACCCTTCGTCTTTCCTAATTCATAGCAGATTGTATTGCCCACTTATACAGAATATTTTCCCGTCTTTAAGATTTTTTGATCTATATCATCAATTTGTGTCTTATGTCTATCTTTCTCCACTCCCTTTTCCAAAAAAAACCCCAAAAAACAAAGAGTTAGAAAATAAGAAACAGAAGATACGGTAATGAGAATACAGAAAGAGAAGGAAAAAACCCATCCAAGAACTGAAAAACTTAATTTTGGAAATCAGAAATTTTAAGTGGAAGATAGTATTTTACTGCCAAAGAGCCCAGAATTTTAATTAAAAATCTGATGAACACTCATTCTCCTCCCCGAAATTTTTTAAATGATGAAACACCCCTCTCTCACTTTGTTAATCCTCCTCCATCTGAATCCTTTGACACGTCTTCTTGTGTGGCCTTTGGCACGTCACTTCACCTCAGTTTCCTCATCTATAAAATGGCTGCTAATCCCTATATAGTATCACCCACACAAATTTCCAAGGCTTATGCTTGAACAGGGCTTTGAAGATAAGTGAGCAAAGTTTCAAAAGGACCTAAGAGATTTAGGAGTGAAAGTTTCATTAGCTTTCCATCAGATTTGTATTCTTATATCTCCGAGAGCCTTTTGAAAGTCTGCAGAATTGCAAGACTTTACTCATCAGAGTCATATTCCTTGTTCTCCTCAAGGAAAGCGATTGCTCCAGGCTAGTTTTGGCAGAAGAGCTTGTTCCTCAAAAGAAGCAAGGTGAGTCTTGGGGCTCTCCAGTTTCTTCCCCAGTTTCAGATATGAAACCTTGGATGCGTGCTCCAACCATTTCGGGCAGAGTGGTATCTCTCACTCCTGATATCGGCAGATCTTCTTGGCTTGTTTTCTCTTGAAGAAGGAGGGAAGGTGCATATCTCCAGCTTTGAGCTGGATTTGAGATAGTATCCTTCAGCTGGGAGGCAGTGGTGAGCTCCTTTGGGTGGTGGGGAGGTGTTCACCTCCTCAGTCAGCACCACTGCTCCCTGAAGAGGGAATAATGTCCTTTTCTCTGCACCTGCATCAGAATGGAGAGGCCTTTCTGGTGCCCTGGCAATCCTGGACATTGACTAAAGAAGAGTTATGAGATTTCTCTAGTGGCAAAAGGATGATCTTACTGCTCCATAGATCCAGAGAAAGAAAGGAAATCCCCCACTTTCTTTTTTATTTTGTTTGTTTTGGTTTTCGTTGTTCTTTTGTCTTTTTTTTTTTTTTTCCTAAAAGAACTACAGCATTAAAAAAAAAAACAAAAAACCCAAAATTCAGGGAGACACAGTGAAAAAATTTCAAATATCACCCTTTTATTTGCCTTTTTTTACTTTTGAATTTGCCACTCCAAGTTCCACTTTCTTGTCTATCTCAAATACTATAAAAAGAGAAAGAAAAAGAAATTGTTCAACCAAAAAGCCGTGTAGATGCCAGTGGCTTGGTGGCTTTGCTTTGTTCAGCTTCAGTGGTTAAACCACTGTTCTGCAAAAGCTGGGAAATTATGTTACTTTTCTTGGTGGGACTTTCCTTATCAAAATGAAAATAAAAAGAAACTTATGATGATAGAAATATTTTCCTTGGCCATAATGAAATATTTTGTTTCAATTTTTATTTCATTGACATACTTAATTCAACTGAATTTGAAAATGAAACAAGATTTGAAAATGGGAACCTGGAAGGTTTTGTTTCCTAAATTTTAGGATAAATTGACTTTTTTTCCCCTAAACTGTTTTACTTGACATATTTGCTGTTGATTTTGATCAATTAAACATGATATTTTGCTTAAAATAAACCTTTCTGCAAAAATCCCAATTTTACTGAGTTTGGAAAATGAGTCCTCAGGAAAAAAACAGTAAATGTCATAATAATAATAAAAAATGGTTAGTTTCTGCTATTCACAACACAAAGCTCTGAAGTGGACTAACAATTCACAATAGATCCTTTCAATCTGAACTATTCTTTGACTGTTATTGTCAAAGTATCTGTCTTTAGTACCTTTAGTATCTAAAATTCATCACCTTCCACTTTAATACATTCAGTATTTAACATTATGTTTTTCTTCAATTTCCCAGGAATTGAATTAATTCAGAAGCAGGTCACAGTGAAATTTTCTGGCTGAGTAGGTAACCAAGCCTACAAGACTCAAGTCTCAAAACATCATCACACTGCAGGTTTCCCATTTTCTCTTTAGCTGTACAAAATATAATAAATTTCAAGTTCTCAAGAAATTTCTCTAAAACACTTGTATGGAAATGTCTGAACAAAACTGGATCTCTGATGGATCTCTTGGGAGATTTCTAGTTTCCATTTTAAAATTTCTTCAGCTACAGTGGAATGCATTGGCCTAGAAGTTATTTTTCTGCAGGGACATTGACAGTGTCCATACCTGCTGTCAACAGCAATTGGGGAAGACAGGGAGCCCAAAAACCCCAGGAGAATTTATTTTGTGATGGAAGGTTCTTGCAATGCAGCAGAGTTTCTTTTCACCTCTGGAATTGCATGCTGCATACTAATTAGATACATTTTGTTAAGACAGATTGCATCAAAGGTGAAGCATTTTGGAGAGAAGTTTTGTTGAGAGATTTTTGAGGTTCAGGACTAATCAAAGGGAGTATTCCAGGAGAAGCAGAGTCTCAAGTTTTTGTTACACTGGTAGCACAGAAGTGTCATTAAAATTGCAGTGTCATTTAATTTGACAGAATATTTGAAAATATTTTTATTTTCCTCTCTTTTTTTTCCCTCCACTGTAGAAGGAAGACAAATTTCAACCCTCAAAAACTGTGGTAAAATGGAATTGCTGTCCTGCGGACTGTTCCTGTAACAAAGCCAACAAACTTGTTATGCAACATCCAGTTCCTCCCTGTGGAAGCCCAGCAATTCATTTATGCAGCTTTACCAAGTGTCCAAAGTGCTTCATGCATTGCTAATAATTATGGGCACTTCTTGGTGGTCATATTGAATTCAATGACAATTTTCCTACAGATTTTATCAGGAACAGAATTCATCCCTATATACTTTAATTGTATAACTCACTTTGTGTTATTGCTTAAGACTCCCCAGACTGCACCAGCATGTGAAATTCTGATGAAGTTTTATGTTAGTGGCTGCTGCTAACTGTTCTTAATTATTTGATAGTCATCTGAGGCCTGAATTTCATAGATGTGCAGCTTCTCTTATTCATATTCTAATGAGTGGTAATTTGGATACTTTGTCCATCTCTAAATCAGACCTTTGAAGGGCAATCCCAATCCCATTGTCTCTAATGGATGCAGGTCATACTTCCAAGGCTAAACCTCTTTTCCAGTTAACAAATAACATACAGCTGGTTAAAAAACATATAAGCTGACATTTTGAGGGAAAATACAAGAGGTTTTTTGGGGGGGCAGGGGGAGAATCTCAAATGTAGGGAAAAAACAGAGTATTTTTCATAAAGCTAATATTCTGATACAGCAGCACTGAGCACAGCCTTGATGTGAGTGCAGGATGGAGAACTGAGTGGACAACAGAAACCCCCGATGTTCCCCAGTGCTGGGAGACACAGACATGGGATATCTACCCTTGAAATTCTCACAGCTGCTCAGCACTGTGCTGAAAGAAAGTGCTGGTTACAGCTGAAAATGTATTACCTTTCTTTTAGGGATCCTACAGAGAATGCTTGACTTAAGTTAGGATACAACCTAAGGCACCTCAAAACATTATTTTTAAAAGCATTTCTGTACTTAATTTCCATTTCTCTAGTACCAGATTTCCAGGGCTTTTGTTTTCTCCTTCCCTTTTGGGGAAAGATATCTATCTATAGCAGTGGGGTCACAAGAGGTGGGTCCTCCCAGGGCTGTCCTCTTGTGGCCAAGGGCAAGGCTGGATGAGATACTTTGGCACCATCAGTTTTGCCAAACCTTTTTCAGCTTTGCAAGTTCAAATAACAGGATTTTCTCTCAATGGGAGCAGAGAGTAAACTTGGTTTGAGCTGCCCTACTGAAGAGGTGCAGTGGCTGATCTAACAAATTGGAAGAGAATATTTTAGTCTCTTCTCACTCAGAAACCACTCATGTAATCGAACCTCACATCTAGGCTAACAGCCTGCCTTGCCTCAGCTTAATTGAAAAAGAAAAAGAAATCTCTGTATGCCAGAGGCACAATGGTTTCAAAAGTCTAGAGTGGAATACAGACATTTTTGGATTTGAGTGCCCAAATGGGGGTATCTAAAATGTCTGGTATGCAGACAGCCAATACTGGGAAGTTTTTGAAAACCAGCCCTTAGAAATACCAGAGGAAAGCTCCCAAATTTAGGAATCCTTCTGTCAAAAATCATTTCTTGCTGGGTTATTTTGGAAAAACTCACATATCATCCCCACCCCAAAATGCTTTCTGAAGGTTTGTGTGGCGATGAATATCCTTTGTACTTGGGGTCAGACACAAAACTACCCCCAAACTGACACCTCACCTACCACATTCCCACCCTGGCAGGAATACTGCCTTTGAAATGGAAAGGTTTATGACACAAACCTAAATTGGAGTAATGCAGGTCTTAGGCAGGAGTGTGAGGGAAGAGTTCTTTGAATCAGTCTTTCTTCTAATCCTTGGGAAGGAGCTGTAGGAAAGATTAATTTTGTATATCAAATTTCATTCATTGAAAGGATTTTGGAGATAAAACTCATAAACCATGGAAGCACAGATACAATGTGGGTGAAAGGGTTAAAGGAGTGAAGAAGACTCAGTAATTCTCACAAATGGGGACCAGATGTTTTTGACTTTTAAGAAAACACTCAGTCTCTTCCACCCCTACTCACCTTTCTGATACTGTGAATTATTTAGTTGAGATCAATGAGATATTACTGAGGAGGTAGTTTATTTTCCATGGTTTCTCCTGTTTGTACCAATAAATACAAGGTGGGGGGGAAATAACAAGGGTACATTAATAACAGCAAGAGCAGTTCTCACCTGGTATAAGCTGGCAGAGCTCGATGGAAGAGCTCTGATTTGCCACAGATGGGATTTGTCCATCAGTATAGCTGCCTATACCCTGTGATATTGTAAAAGCCTTTACAGACTATGTCATGTTGCTCAATATTCTGTCTATCCAAGGCTGTTCCACATCAAATGCTGTGCTGAGAGGTGTGCCAGTGCAGAATCAGGCCTGCTGCAAACATGGCAGCTCTGAAATCCAAGTGGGAAAGAGCAGTAGACCTAAGAAGGGGAAAAGATGTGGCAATAATTTGGTCAGTGCAACTTAAATGGGTGAAGATCTTCAGCTATTAGGAAAAAAAAATGGATTATGCAGAACTGAATGACTGCTAAGCAGAAGAAAAATTTGTCTAATTTGTTGTTTCATCTCACATTAAAATCAGCCAAAAAAGAAGGATGAAGAGGAAACAGGAGTTGGGTTGCAGTTTACCTATAAGAGATAGGTCACATCAAACCTGTTCAGTCCAGTCTGATTCATTCCCTATTGTGACTCTCTTGTGCATACTCATGAAGGGGTGCTGAATTTGGCAGGCAAAACACAGTCACATCCTATTTGATAAATCCAGTTGGCTCAGTTTAATCTGCATCCATAAATATTGTCTGTGTGATGAACAGGATGGGCTGAGAAGTGGAGGGACATTTCAGTGCCCAAAATGATTGCACTCATCACCATTATCTTGAGCATCCCTACTCACTCTTTTTGTCCAGTACCCAATGTGGACTGATGCCCTCTTTCCCTAGGGTTAGGAAATTCTAGCAGCAGCAAAGAGATAGATTGAGGGAGGTTTTGCTTTGTATTCAGACCCTGAGCACTTTGGGAGCAGTGTGGCTGCTGGGTGCTTCCCACCACAGACACTTGGAGCAGCCTGGCAGTGAAGGTGTGGGAAAATTGGCCAAGCAAAACCCTTGGGTTGCATTGATTGAAGCTGCCCCTCTGCCTAATGGCTGAGAAATTTGTTTTAAACAATGTGAGATAGTCCCAAAGGGATGACATGCAGGTGGCAGAGGGCAGAAGGAAACAGCATGATAGCAAATCCAGAGCATTATTCTGGTCTAGGTTGGGATGCTCACTCAGTCCTGTGACACACAGCTTTTCCTATGGGACAGCTTTTTCAGGGAATGCTCACCATTTCTGAAGCCTCTTGCTTCAATGGTAACAGAAAGGTGACTTCAGAAAGAGGGGGCTTAAGCCAGAGCTGGCAGCTTCTGAAAATAATTATATCTTTATAACTTACCCAAATACTTATAATTTTATACTTATGGTTAAATTATTGAATTTTTATAATTTTATAATTATTTTATAATTTACTGCCTACTTGGGTGACCTGATATCTGAGTATGCTTTATCTTCCTTCATTTTCTTTTGCTGTGTTCACCCAGGTATTTTTATTCTGTCATTATTCCTTAGGAAGATATATCACAGATGATTCCCTGCCACTGAATACATCTTTAACTGATGTATATTTAATGTTCTTTTTCTAAACTCTCTTGATTTACTGACTCTTTTTATCCCCTGTGATAATAACTAGTCAATGTATTACCTTGAGATTTTTCTTCCAAAATTTTCTCATTCCCTTTACATGAACCTAAATATAGGTTGGCCAATGGCCAAGTAATTTTCCATATCAGCAACCTCTCTGCTTGCATGCAGTCAGGAGAGATGTGCCTCTTGTAAAGTCTGCTTTTCTCTAAAATCCGGACTTCTTGTACTCTGAAAAATCCCTAAACTTTCTATTTAAAATTAGTTGGTCAACCACGTGCTGGCTTCCTGCTTTTGATTTCATTATTTTCATGCATCTTTGTTCAGATTTCCCCACGACTACTTAATACCACTTAATACCAAAGTAATAAGTTTTTTCTAAAATTGTTTTCAGTGAACTCAATGATAAATTCATGATGTCAAGTATCATGAAGATGAAGGGTGGCAAAATTTCATTCCAATTGATATGGATTTTTTCCACCACCTTTGACACTACTCTAGGAAGCTCTTGAATATGGATTGGTGAGCTAAAATGGATGATTTTGTTGCAGTGGTCCATGATCCTGGAAAAAAAACCCTGAAATGAGCAGTTATTACTTGCACCACCTTATTTAATTCTTTCCAAATTAAAAAAAATTCCCCCCTCTTCTGCCCCCAAAAGTTGTAAGCAAAGTTTGCTGGTAGAGGGAAGAAGATATTCAAAGGATTAAAGCAAATCTCTTAGGATGAAATGGTTGAAGTTGTTCTGTGTGCTCTGTTGTAGGCAATTCTTGAGCATACACAGCAATAAAAGGAGGCAGAAAGCAGCAGTGGAAATCTCGTTGAAAACATGTGCAGCAGGAAGGGACTTTTGGCACATAATAGCACGAAAAGGTCATACCAGTGTGTGTGGGTGGTGGAAGACACCACAGAGACCAGCACCCTCACAGAGCTATAGGGGTGATATTTATCACCAGGCTCTGTAAATACCAAAACAAAAGCACAAAAGGAGACAAAGGGGATTGACTCTTTCAGAAGATAAGATCAAGTGCAGAACAGGGGGAGAAAAAAGGGGCCAGTCGAGGTGGGAGTTACAAGGTACAAATAAACTCCTTCAGTGAAGGGACATTAAGGACCTCTGGTGGCATGGCCATGATGACAGATGAAGGACATATGGTAGGTCTTTTTCAAGGAAAAAAACCTGTTTCCTCAGGAGTATAAGATTGTACTTCTCTGGATTTTCAATGCACCACATTAAAATATCTGTAATGTATGAGGTTAAACAGGCCTTAGCCTCTTACAGAAGACCCTTCAGTTGTAACTAATCTATGATGAAGGGACAGGTACACTTTTATCACTGCTGAGTAAATGATGGAGTCAATAACACCCTAAAATGCAAGGCTTAATATAAGTAGAACTCGGGCCCAGAGAATCTGAGGGGCTTTTTAGCATCTTTCCTTTCTAAATAGTGTCTTCCTCAAGGCATCATGCGAGGACACTTCCAGCAAAGAGCAAGTTCCCCAACTAACATGTGCTGGGAAAATTCCAGGGTCTTCTATGGAGTTTCCAACCATATATCCCAGCAGGGACTGGAGCTTTCTGAGTCCAAATCATTAGTGGAAAGCAAGACCTGTGGCTATTGCAGAGGAAATGATATTAATAAAAATATTTCAGAAAATTCTGGATTCTGTCCAGTCAGACGGATATTTTTATTATGTTTAAATACTCATGTCAGGGTCTCATTTACTGCAGACTTTTAGGAGAGCAAGGGCCATTCCTGAATGTCAAGTTCTGTATTTTTCCATTCTGTCTCAGACACATTTGATTTAATTTCATCAAGGGAGACACTATTCTCCATAAAAGTTAATCTACTGTCACTTTTTACAGTGCTGTTTTTCCTTCCTGAATAATAATAAAAGTTTCTACCTCCTCTTTAGAGAATCCCATGAGTCAGTGTGAAGGACTACCTGGAGGAAGAGCACAGCAACTACATTTGGCAGATAGGACACTGAGGCAGAGGGAAAAGATTTATTCAGAATCACCCAACAGTCATCCCCTGAAGCAGAGCTGGGGGCAGGATCCAAACCTCCAAAATCTCAGAGCAGTGAGCAAGCACATAGGTATCACCTGAGCTGAAAGACAGGGGAAGGCTAGATTTGCATAGATTTTGACTCAAAATGTGTGTTTTGGAGAGAAGCTGCTTTAGGTTATGAGTTCCCTCTGATAGGAGGGGAAACTGTTGGACTTCAGAGTCCCCCTGATAAGCCAATATAGAATATGCATATTTACATGTGCATATTTACACGTGCATTTTAAGCTGGGTGGGCTATTAGGGACTCCTAAACTTGGATTTAGCAGTTGGCTTCTCTCCTCATATGGTGAATGCCATCTTCATGACAGGGTACCTGAGGGAAGAGGATGCCCTGTGATGTGATCTGATGAATGGATGGGTCCTTTTTTTGTTTAACCCCTTTCCAACTAACAAAACAAAATGCAGAAACTGCTCATAAAACAATATGAGGTCAACAGGTAAAAAGCTCTCCATACAAATATTTAGACTGTGTGGATTCCAATACTCCAAGGTATAATGCATTCCAGTTCCAGAAACATCTTCAAATGTTGCAGTACCAAACAGAAGAAATTACTCCTATTGCGTGGGAAATTCCAGCATTTCAAAATTTGTTTTGGTAATTAGAAATTGTGATATTTCATGGAATGGAAAAACAAACTGTTTTAAAGGAAACCTAGAAATATGCTTATCAAAAGGGAGGTCACTACTCTGAACCATTTGGCATAGGTGGGGAGTCAGCTGGCTTGAGGTATGCAGTCCTGACCACCACACTTTGAAAAAAAATGTAATAAACCATTTGGAAAGCATCCAGAGGAGAGTAACATGAAGGAAAAGAGGTTTAAGAAAACATGACCTATAATGAAAAGTTGAAGGAATTGAGTTTGTTTAGTCTAGGAAAGCAGTGAAGGAAGGGAGGCATGTTACTAGTCCTCAAACATATAATAGGGTTTTTAAAGGAGGACAGTGATCAATTGTTCTCTGTGTCCACTGCTAGTAGGACAAGAGGGAATGGGCTTAATTTGCAATGGGAAGAGTTTAAGGTTAGTTGTTCTTCTAACTCCAGAGAGATGAACAACACAACCTTGATGGGCTGAAGAATCATTACCACTGGAGGTTTTTCAAAGCAAGTTAGACACATATCTGTCAAGGATGATCTAGAAATACTTGTTGTTATGTCAGACCAAAGGGTCAGGGTGGAAGCCCTCATGAAATCCTTGCCTCTTTACTCTCCCATCCCACTGTGAAGTGCTTTGGCTTGGTAATGCCCATCCACAGTCATAGAAATCACAGAGTGCATAAAACATCTTGTACTATTGTGCACCATCATTCCAATTGATGAAGAATATTTGCAAAATATCAATATTAAGAGTCAAAACAAGGAAAAAAAAAAAAAGGAAAAAATTCAAAACAAAGGAAAGAAAGAAGGTCAAACTTAACATTGCATTTAATTTTGGGGTCTTCTTGAAACATTGCCAACAAGAGTATTAGCACAGTCAACTGGCTCCCAAGAAACATCTTGATTTTGAGAAATCAGGTTGTTCTGATAGAAAAAAAAAATTAGAACCAACATAATATTAACAAATACTGCTGCATCAGGAGGGCTGCTGGGCCTTTAAAACCCTACTGGATTTTACTCCAGCTGCATACAGAGAATATTATTTTTAGAAAAATCTTCACTTCCAGCATGGTGGATTTGGGATGAGGAATTGTATTTATAGTACAGTGTTTTTTTTCTGAAATTTCAAAGGGTAGTTCTTGCAGAGGAGTGGACAGATGAGGAGCATTTTACCTCACTGCTGTTGGAGCTTCAAAGCTAAAGCTAATGAAATCTTGGCAGCAGCTGAAGAAAGATGAGCAGCTGTGGGGAACCAGGAAAGTTACCATCTCTCCAAATGGGACTCGATGTGTTAGGAGTGATGCAGCCTCTGATAATTTCTGTATGCTTGGATGTGAAGAAAAAAAAATATGACTAAAAGTTTTAGAGAAAAAAGACCTAATTATCTCTATCTTCTAAGCCTCTGCAAGTTGCATGGAAATTCCTTTTGGGTCAGAGACGTGCAATTATTCAGTAATCTCTGGAGGGATGTCATAATCACCTGATGTTTGTTTACCAGCAATTCTCATTAAATTTCCTTTAATTAAGAAGCAGTTACATTGTGTCTGGGGCCCTGTGATTGTCATTGACACTTTCTGAGAGTGAGAGCTGCTCTAGGTAGTAGAAGTGGATGTGCCCCTACTAAAACCATTAAAGTTGGCTTTGGGATGTTGGAAGTGAAAGATGGATCTGATGGACCAACATTTCTTGCATGCCTTAGGATTCTCAGGTTTTTGTTAACATGAGGCTTTATTTTACAGACATTACAGCAATTTCCTGGAAATGACCTTGACCCAGTAAAATTTCAGACTCTGTTATGTGACAACACACTTTGAGGTTGTGTTTTTAAGGGGATCTGAATTTAAGGGGATCTGAGTTAGATGAGACCATACTCATCCTTGGAAATGGGCACTGTGGGGTTACTACAGCTTAACACCAAGAGCTGACCCTTCTGTGTGTAGATGTTTTTGCATAAATCTGTGGGGAAGCCCTGAGTGGTGCATGAGATATTTGAGCAACTCCTTGAGGATGGAGCACCAGACCTGTGCTGTACCAGTGTCATCACTGCTGGTGACTGGACAGAGCAACACCTCATGGGCATTGCACACAGACAGTGGGGAGTTCATCTGCAAGAGAAGTTGGTGAGAAAGAACTGGCCAGGGGAATGTATAGTGAAAAGCTATTTTTTTATCAGAACCTTTAAGAAGATGTTAAATAAACTTGGGGCTTCTGCCCAAGAACTGCAGCAACAGCTGAGATGGACACACACAACTTATGCAAAGACCCTTCTGGGGAAATTATTTTTCTTCTTTTGACTACAGTAAAAAAACCTTAAGTGTGGCTGAATGTTGGATGTATAACCCCCAAAGCAAATAATTCATAATAAATGCCCTATCCCATTTTAATTCATTTGGTGTTGTCTCTATATGGCAGGATGTCTAGAGGCCAAACACTGTTCCCATAATGTTGGTGCAGTCCCATTGATACATTGATTTCAGGAGGTCACACCAGATTATCATAATGGCTCCTTCAGGCCACAAAAATCTATGAATACGAAAGCATGGGAGAACAAGTTCAGGAGTATATAGAAAACTTAACTTTGTATTTTTGTGTGGAGGAGAGAGGGGAGTGTGAGGGACTTTTGAACATGAATGTGAGCTTTTCAGGTTGGTACATGTTGAAAGCTGCTACTATTTGATGGCTCTAGGGTAGTTTATGTGAAACCAGCTGGAGACCTCAGTACAGTTCCTTGGAGCTAAAAGTAGTGAAGTCAAAAGAGAGGCTTCACTGACTTCAAAAGGTCTCAGTCTGGTACTCAGTGGCTAAATATCCACAACAACATCAAACTGTCCACTGTATGATGCCTCCTACTTTCATTTTAACCCTCAAGTTTTCTCCCTGCTAACACAACCCAGCCTTATCTGAATATCCACTTTGAAACACAGGGAGAGACAATGACACCCTTTTAAAAATGGCCTTTTGAATGGGCACCAGAGTAATAAAAGATTGACAAAATCAAATGTTCCAGGGAGAACTGATTGAATTTCCTCCATAAAACTCTCTTAAATACCCACATCCCTTCCCCAGGGACAAGTTTTCCATAAACAGGCAACATTCTTTTGTTGTTGTTGTTGTATTTTTAACAGTCTTGTACAGTATCTTGTCAAGATGTCATCAATACAATTGCTTTGACATTTTTAGTGCAGCATTTGGAAGGCAGGTTGGGTTTTTCAGTCTGGCAAGCCAATATAAGTCAGTCTCTGGTACTTAATTTCTCTATGAGATCCTTCACTTCTATTATAAACAGATCCAGCAGTTGAGAGATAAATTTCTTGGTAACAGTTTGGACTTTTTTATGAACCACCTGCAAGTTTTCTGCAAACAACATGTTTTATGGGAGCTCAAGGCAATGTTCACCCATCAAGACCTGACAGTAAGAAGTGGATGAATGAGGCCTTATCTCAGCCACACATGTAACCTTCTGTGTCCCCTGGCTTGACCTCCCTCTGCACTCATTTATGAAAATGATTCATCTTTAAAGAGCTTCCTTGCTCTGCCTGGAGGCTGTAGATCTTTCTGCACTGGACTTGTGCAGGCTGAGGTTATAAACTTCAGCATGGAAGGCATACAGAGGGCTTAATTTTGAACATTAGGGGGAAAAAATGTGTACATTGTGTACACACTTAAAGAGGCAGGTTAAAATACAGACAGGTAAAAAAAATCCCAATTTGGGAATACTGAGAATTTTAAAAAGGGGATGGCTGGAAAAGTGGGTTTCTTGTTAAGGTCATGATAGATTTTTGTTTATAATCAAACTATTTTTAAAGATATTTGTTGTCATTATTTTTGCATCTTACTTTATGTGCGTGTTTTGGTTGTTTTGTTGGTTTTTTTTTCCTGTGGAGAGTAAGGAATATAAAATAATGCATTTCTAGTTATTATTGCTTTCTGGCTCTCAGACATTCACACTAGAATGTACCCCAGATTCAACAACTGGGGAAAAACCAGAACAGCACAATCTTTCATGACAAACTAATCTCTTGTAGCACTAAATAATAATTTTAAAAGTCAGCAAAAAAGCAGTCTGCTGAATTTTTAGTAGTATTTAAATATCTGAAATACTAAACATGTATTAATGAAAAACTTCCCCATGTCTCAAGCTTATTTCTGCCCTTTCTCTGTTACAGGAAGTAAACTCCTGCTCTTCTCGGCAAACCTGAACTCCTAAGATTTAGCAGTAAAAATAACCTTTAAAAATAAAAGCTGGTGTCAGCTTCTGAGTTGTTACATGTTCGAGTTTCTTGGGTAGAATACTTTTTGTATTAATTTAGGATTTTTCTCCAGCATATAAACAAGCTACCCAAACTGTAATCCCAAATGCTTGATCATCCATGCAGGAAAAAAACCCAGCCATCACCTATTCTGGGGTATCATTTAAGCCTGAGAGCATTTATTCTGCTGGGCAGAATTTGGGTTGGAGCCTGAATTGAATTTGCTTTGAGGTGAAACCTGTTCTTAGGGCAGGCATGAGCAAAAAGTTCCTCCAGCACAGATAGTCCCCACACAGTACCCTGTTCACAGTTTCTTTCCTGACATCAGGGCAAACCTTCCCACCACTGACACAGCAAAGAGACACAGAGTCCAAGAGAATTTAAGCTGAAAGCCCTTGAGCTGTGTCCTCAGAAAGATGTAGGTGAGGGCACGTGGAAGCTGGCCATGCTCATTTGGTAAAACTTTTCTGTGGGAATACAGATCTTCAGGTCAGGCAGACCCAGCAGCCAAAAACTAGGATTTGATGAGCAAGAAAAATCCCTGGAGACCTTGCCTTTGCTGTGAGATGCTGGATGTGGGCCTGAGAGCAAAGTGGAAAGTGTCTATGGAAAGTGTCTGCCCTCCCTGACTTGGTATTCACAGTGATGATTGTACTCTCCACATTGTACTTTCACTCCATGAAACAAGAAAATCCTGGTTAGCCTCACAGCCTAGCACGGAGGAACTTCCTGAGGAGAAATAAAAACATTACAGGAATATCATTGTCATTTCCTAGCTGGGTACTATAAATTCTGGAAATTCACAGCTTATGTTAAAACCCCAGAATTTCTGACACCTTTGACATCCCTCAGTATGGAAAAGAAGTTCCTCCATAGAACTTCTGCTCTGAAGCAATGCAGAGAAGTGTACACATGCCATTCTGGGGGAGTGTTTACTGTTCCAGAGTAAATAGGACACGCAATACATCTGTGTGTTGCAGCACTTTTTAGGCAGCTGGGACACCAATACCTTTCACCAGCTGATCATTTCAAAACTCCTGCTGTCTTTTCTGTTCCCCCTACATGACTGAAGCTTTGTAAACCTTTTTTTAATTGTAATCTCAGACATTAAATCCCATTGACTCTGGTAAGAACATTGGCCATTAGCTCAGAGAGCTTTTGTTACTTTCCCTTGTTTGTGCCTCAGTGTATTTATACAGGCCACTTCTAACCCCAACAACCCTTGCTGAGCATGTCAAAGTCAACAAGCTGTGTTCAGACATGTTGCATTGAGGTAGCACTAAAGACACCAGTGAATAACTGATATATCAGTGTAGGACAATGTGTTGGACTTCAGCAAGATGATCTGAGCCCTGCAAATCACTGTCAGTGCTATTCTGGTTCTCAGCAGAGCTGGGTCAGCTGGATGTGGGTTCTCTGTGCTTTGACCCTCAGACCACCCTTTTGTTTCCTCTTTGGAAGCAGATTCTCTGTCTGATCATCCAAGCATCTCTTCTCTATATGTCACTTAATACACAATCATATATACATAAATTGTGTGTGGTTATGCATGTCCAGAATATCCAGGTGAAGCTGTCATTAAACCTCCAATGCAATCTATTTCTCCCAGCTCCACAAATCACTAAGGAGCTATAACAGGTTTTTTGTTGAAAACTGGTGAGGTTGAAGATATTTTAGGTAGGGTTTGTTGCTGGGTTTTTTTGTTCAGTTTTTGTTTTTTGCAAAATCATTATTGAACATAAATCTCAGCTTCCCATCCAGCACTTCACTGGGGAAACCTGGTTTATTTACAGACCATCTGTCATTAGCTTTGAGGGTTAGTAGTGGAACTCAGAAGTCTTGTGATTGTGCTTATGGTACTTGACTGGGTATATTTAATACACTTAAGAGGAGGGAACATTTAATGTATTTGATTCAACTATTTCCTAGGGAGAGCTGATTTTCAGCTGGAGGGAGGGAGAGACAGAGACAGACAGACAGCAAAGCTCTCGTGTGGAAACCTACTTGAGGAACAAGAAGGTTGGCAGCTTTAACAGCTCAAACGTGTCTCAGGAGTGTTAAATAAACTAAACTGATTCAGAGAGGCTGCAGATATTAAAGATCCTGGATACCCATGAATAAGGATTAAAGCCCTTATTCTTGTCTATTCTAAACTATTCCAGCCCTTCTTTCATTGGTGTGGTAGCAAAGATCTACATCTACCAAAGGACTTGCATATCACAGCTCTGAATTCAGTAGTTTCTAGTTCTTAGGAGCTTTTGTGATATAGTTGCCCAATTTAGGCAAGTAAGCTTTTTATTTAATACATTGAGAATCAAGCACTTCTGACAGGGTTTAGCATGTGACAGCACAAGGAAAAACCCAGTGTGAGGGCAGGAAGGCCAAGGTAGAGGCTTTGTGCTCTTTTCTTCTCAGAAGCCAGGTGCCCAGTTCCAGATTTGGAGGCAGATATTGTCTTTCATTCAGGTTCCACAGGCTTCTTGTCAGTCCATGGACTACATCTCCAACAGTCAGTTGAAACACTCACTTGATATCCTGGAAACTCTTTTTCAGATGTTCCCATTCTTATTGGAACAGTTCTATGTCTCCAACTTGAATGGATTAAAAGTTAAAACACAGGGTCATTCTGTCTTCTTTGGACATTTCATCCAAAGGTGGAGCAGAGAAGGCACTGCTGACCAGAGTAATCTCTGCATTTCTAGCTTTACCAAATAAAAAATAAGAAGTGAAAAACCTAGATGCAGCTCCTTCACTGCCTATTAAGGATATAGGGGGTTTGAACTGGGGTCAAAGCCAGCTATGCATTTGTACATTTTTATACATATTTATACATATTTATACATATTACATATTTGTGTATTTTTGTATATTTATACATATTACAAATGCACTTGATCAGCCAGCTATGGACATTACCTGCCCATGCAGGGTTTGCTGAGAAGACAACTACATGATTTCTGTATCTTCCCACCTCTTATTGTTGATTTCCTCAGTCTTTGTGCCTGTGCAAGTTAAAAATCTGGAGCACTACAACATCAGTAAATTTGTCAGTGATTTGCAGCATGTTAAGGAGCAACTCTCTCTTTTCCAGAACTGGGATAGTGCTACTCAGTGGTGAATTTTGATGCTTGCAAACTGACACACAGAGAGCTTGTGAATCACCTCTCCTTTCTTGTTTCCCACTCCTAATCTGAGAGGTGTTTGGCAGAAGCAATGGCATGACAGAAAGGACAACAGCCACAGGGCCTTTTTTGGGCACAGGGATATTTTCTGCCTGTTTCATGTTTCATAGAATACCAAACCTGAACCATGAGAAGAAGGTGGATGGCCGCTGAATGAGTTTCCTGTGCCTGATTACCACGCAGGCTGGGAGTTTTCACCCTAGTTTGTTTAGATCAGCTGCCTCTGATCATCTCAACTTTCTTATTTATTGGCACGCTGACAGCATGCCAGTGGCAAGACAACTCCCTCCAGGAGTTCCCATCATTTGGATCACAGCTTCCTCCCTTTCCACCTACTGCAGCTATTAGGCACAACCAATATACACCTCGGCATGCATGCACTAAACTGCCTGGGTGAACCCAAGGAGCAGCCAACTCTGAGTACAAAACAGGCTTCCAAATAATAATAATACCTGTGGAGCCTGAAGAGTTGCCTTCCTTGCCCAAAAGGCCTTTAGGGGTTCTGGGAAGGGAAAGGAAGGGCTTTTGAAAGCCAGGTTAAATCCTGCAGTGGAGATTTTAATTTTTGAGTGCCACCACACTTTTGGGGTGCTCAGTTTGGAGCATCTGCAATGGGCCTGAAGCTAAGCTCCCTCTCAGCTGTTGTATCCCATGGGATGGGGGTGTTCAGCACTCAGCCAGACCTCATTTTGCTCTGGCTCCTCACCACCAAAGCGTTAATTTAGCCCACAAAAATGGCTAAGCCTGCAGGACCCAGGGGTTGGCTAAGGAGGGTTTTAGCCCGTGCAGATGCAGGAGTATTCCAGTGCAGGACAGGACTTGTTCTGTACATTAACTCTCCTCAAACCCAGCTGCTAGTAAATGGTAGTGAAGGGGGGATATTTTTCCCTCTTTTCAAAAGGACAGACTATCAATTAAAGCATCAGGCAGTGCTTTCAGGATGGAGGCACTTTTCCTAGACTTTTTTCCCTTTTTCCTCATTACCAGGCAAAGTTCTGGTCAGGGAGGCACTGGTAGGCTTGCCAAGTGCCAGAAGTAACAGGAATAAAAAACTTGGGGGATTTCCCGGCCAATTTTCACATAGTCAAGCATCCCAAATGTGTGTTTCTGCTTCTGAATTACTGTTTAGTACTGGGATGGTTATTTAGACAGCCCAGAGAGTTTAAAGGCTGTGAGAGATACCCCATTTTTTTACACAAGACTGCCCATATCACCTGCTGGAGTATGAGGAGGAGAGGTGCCTCTGAGAGCCCACTCTGTCCCCTACCCAGGCATCCAGAAAGCTTCAATTTTCTGTACCTTCCAGGCAGAAAACTGGGAAACTGAACTGCCTCAAAATAAAAGTATCTAGCAATACACTAATTTTCAGATTACTTACTGCTCTAAATGGGGTAAGAGCATTTGAGGTGAATAGTATGAAGTGGCCATCACTTGATCTGCTCTCTGAAAAAGACAGCTGTGCGAAATGAGGACATAAAAAGAGCTGTATCAGCTATACAGGGATCCATCTAACACATGTAGCTCTTTCTGACAGGGGCCAAGAATTAATACACGCTTGGGGAAAAGTAAAATAGCAAAGTGAGACTTCCTCAGAGCACTCTCACAACATCTTGAGATTTGCATTGCAGCGTCTTCCGGAGCCAGAGGTAATGTCTTTGTGTTTAATAGCTCTTGAAGAATTTTTCTTTCATGAACTTGTCCAGTCCTTTCTGAACCCATGTAAATTTACAGCATCCACAACATCCTGTGGCAAGGAGTTCCACGGCTTAATTATACATTGTATGAGGAATCATTTCCCTTTGTCTGTTTTGAACCTGTCTCCTCCATGTTCCATTTGATGTCCCCTTGCTCTTGTTTTGGAAAAGACAGAGAACAATTGCTCATCATTTCCACGCCTCTTTGATTTCACAGATCTCTGTCATCTACCCCTCATTCACAACCTGGTCCTTAATGAGCAATCTAAGGCTATCACACTGACTCTTGATTGCTTAAAATTGTTCTTCCCAGCTAATGGGAATCCACATTGGGCAGAGACAAGTGAAAGGGTGTTTAGAATGGGGAAGGATAAAATGTCTGGGTGGATTTGTAATATCAGCAACCATCACCATTTACAGGGAGCAATCTTTGATCTGTGGATACTTGGGAAATTCCTCTCAACCATCTGTCTGAGGAATTATGAAGGAGTTCCCTGTCTTGCAAGTACACTGCAAAAGCAATCAGAGGATAACATCACATCTAAATCTGCTTATCAAAACCACTATCAGGAAGAGATGACAAAAATATACTATATGTTTACCAAAAGATCAGCTCTCTTTGTTAACTTTTGGTTCAAATTATATAGCCAGTAGACACTTAACATGTTATCTCCTTGAGATATCAGTGATATTGTATTACAACATTACAGAGAGCTTTATAGACTAGTGACAAGAAGCTGAGAGTTTCTCAACTGACATATAATTATCTAATGTGCTTGATGTGCCAAAAATTGTTACTCTACATGGGCGAACAGAAAGCTCAGAAAGAGAAACAGGAAATACCTGAAGGATTTGGAAGGAAGGGAGAAAAACAATCTTTACAGACAGGGTTTTTTCTCAGAAAAAAATACCTCTGGAAAATAATAAATCCCTATTTTTTAAATAATAAATATAATTTTCATCTTTGGAAGTGCTCATCAACTTATATTAAGCATGAATTCATTGCTAAAGGTCTGACAGATTCACTTTCAGAAAACCAACCTATTCATTTGTTCTGAGGCTCACAGTCTAGAAGGAATTTCTAACAACAAAAGCTGAGCCTGTGTCCAGACAATTTCAATCTTTGGGATCTTTGGAGAAGCACTAGGTGGAGGAGGGAACATGTGAAATATTTGGTGTTGGGACAAGTGGTGGGAACAGTTTAACTCGTGCTGGTCTGTTGGCACCGTTGTGTTTGCAACATCGAACGATTGCGTGTTCCTGCCTGGCTCATGTGATTTGCTCCCAGGTTACCTCAATCTCACTAATTGCTGTCCTGAAGATTTAGCAAGATTCCAAGAAACAGTTGGAGGCTTTTCCAGGTGGCTCGAGAAAGGAAGGGGAAGGTACATTTCTTTCTTAAAGGCCTAAACTTGGTGGAATTAAGAATAGGCATTCAATAAAAGCAAAGATGGGTTGGTGGTCCTTTTTCATGAAAATGACTATATTTTTTTCACATGCACTTGAACCCAGTCACTGGTAGAGAAGATATCACATTCCATATAAACCTGCAGGTGGATCCAGGAGGTCAGTGTTTATAGTCCTGCAGCAGACTGACCTTTATCTTAATGCTCATCAGAACAGAGTGAACACGAGACCTGGATTGTCAATGGTGTTCAGATGTCTCTCCCTGTTTAATTTGCACACTTGGATGCATTCTGAGATCTGTGTACAAATATTATGGATTCTTTTAAAGGGAAAACAACATTCAATTTTTTTTTTAGGTGAGTTCAAATGATCTGAAATCCAAAACGATAATCCAAACTTTTCACTTTATGGCAAATCATTGAAGAGTTATATGTTATATTCTATGCCTAGAAACATGTTTATCTTTCTGTAATTTTGCCCCTATCCAATGAACCTTTCTTCCAATTTTGATACAACTTACTGTCCCGGCTCCTCATTTAACAAACTTTATTCATATAGTAGACATATACAAGAACCTGACATGTCTCTCATGAGAAAACTGCCTTTTATTCTGTATTGCCCTGCTCTTTCCTTGTCTTTATCCAGAAGGAAGGACTGCCTTTCATTGCCTGCCTTCTGCTTTGATTGCAGCCCTTCTGGAGCAGACCCTTTCTTTTTCTTCCATGTTTCTTTGCTCTTTTAAGCAGCACCCAGGGATCTGAGAGCAGTTTTGTTTTTCAACATCCTTAAGATTTGCACGACAGCTGGGCTAGGAAGTGCCCAACTCCTAAATATTGCACACATACAGACAGTAAATCATAGTAACAATAAGAGCACCTGGTTCTTGGAAATTGCTCATCCTTACCTGTTGGAAAAAAGAACTTTAACTGTCTGACATCTTAAGATATAAACTTGCTTGTCCATGGA
>JACBWW010000049.1:2161379-2214068 GCA_020086605.1 Lanius collurio
GGACCAAATTTTGCAACTTTCATTGAATATACTATTCATGTATCCAAAGGCAAAATTTGTTCCTATCTATCAATCTACCTACTATTTTATCTACTATCTGTCTGCTTAACTCTATTAATTAGTTAATGTTTGTAAAACACTCAAAAGATGTAAAGCCCTATAGAAATGCTAAGTATTATAATTATTGTTATCTGACTGCTGTATCTCTTTACCTATCTAGCTATCTACCTTCTCTATCTATTATAATAACAATAATACTTAACACTTATATAGTGTTCTTAATCTTCAAAGTACTTTACAAACATTAACTAATTAATCTAATCTAGTCATCTTGCAAACAACTCTTTTAACAAACCAGTGGTTGTTTCTGTAAAATAAAATTCTTTGCAAAAAGAAGAATCATACTTTGGGGGGGTTATTTTGCTTAGGTTTGGCTATGATAAGGTAATAAATATGTATTAAAGCAAAGCAGCAAGAAGATAGATGAGAAAAGCTCTGTCACTAGGTAACGTAGAGCTTATAACGTGTTGCAGTTACAGACCATGAAGATGTCTCCTGGTCAGCATATTCCTGAATTCTGTGCTTACTTTTAATAGAGAGAATTCCTGCTACAGAATTGTGATTTTTTTTTCTATTTTTTTTTATAAAGAGCTGTGAAATGCTTCTTCAAGTTTCCTTTTTCTAGATTATTCTCTAACCAGAAGCAAGGCCAAGGTTGTAAAATGGAACAGCTCAAGCTGAGCTCTTTAGCCCCACATTTGCAACTTAGGCAGCTTTTTCTGTCCTTACAGAAACTGTGGTGATGGTGATGCAGAAATTTCAAATTGTACTTAAGGGCAATGGGGCAAGGAGTCCAAAACCACTGAGGGGAAGAGACCAGCTTACTTTTAAAACAAATGCACCCTGAATAGCTCTGCTGATCTTCATCTAGACTCACACTGGCACTGAGAAAAGACAGTGCTCAGTGTGCATTTTCACAGCATCCTGGAGGTGCAAAGTGGAGATTAAAAAGTGTGTGAATGGTTTTGGGGGCAGACATATGGGTTACCTTTGTGCTTCTGAACAAATGGAGGACATACATTCAGGTCAAGCACTGCTTTGACAATGGTCACCCAACTGCCTGACTTGGTTTTAGACTGTAATTTTCAAGAAAAATCTTTTACAGAGAGGGGTGAGAGAGCTGTCCTCTGCTATTTGAATTGGGACTAAGAAACAGCCTTGGCTCTGTTACTCCTGAGATGGAAGGCACAGACTTAATGAAAGCTTATTCAGACTTTATGTGGCTTTTTCAACACCACCAGCACCAGAGAGAAGAAAATGAAACAAAAACAAATAGAAAAAGATTCTGTTTTCCACTTGATGAAAAAGTAGGTTTTTCCTTATATTTTTTTTTTACTCTGTATTTTTTTCTTCTTCTTCTTCTTCTTCTTCTTCTTCTTCTTCTTCTTCTTCTTCTTCTTCTTCTTCTTCTCTTCTTCTTCTTCCTCCTCCTCCTCCTCCTCCTCTTCCTCCTCCTGTTTTTTTTTTTTTGATATTTTTCTCTCTGTCCTACGTATTTATTTACATAGACAAAATGTCCCTGCACAGTTCTGGTAAGAGCTGACCTAAAAGCCATTTAGGTTTCTCCACTGAGCTTTCCCAAGGCAGCCAGCCAGACAAATGGCAAAACTGTGACCACTATTGGACAGATAATTTTGTCTCTATGAATTAAAAAAAAAAAAAAAAAAAAAAAAAAGAGTAATTTTTCAGCAATTCATTTCTCAAGATCTCTTTCTCCACCAGCTGGATTAACATAAATCATACCTCCTCCAACTGAAAGAACCAACAAAGTTTTTTATTGCATTCTCAGGGTCTCTTGCAGCTATGGATACATTTTTCCAGGTACAGGATCAAAGAACCTCTTTACCACTGCAGAAGATTTCAGAAGTACAGCTGCCATTCATGGAGCAGAGCTGTCATCCTGCAATAGGTATGTTTTTAAATGAAAAATGAAACAAAACAAAACAAAAAAAAGTGTCATTAAAGGCAACGACACAGGGCTGAATTCAGGCTGTGCATCATTCATCCTGTCATCTGGAATAGAATGGCATATTGAGTTGGAGCAATTACAGGCAAATCAGGCTTCCAATACAATCAATGCAATAAGCAGCTGTGCTGTTTGTGTTACAAATTCACAGATGATCTGAATGTGGTTCCTGTCAGTCAGGCATGACAGCCAGCTAGGCTGAAATCCAGGTGATACGGGCTCAGCCACACACTCCCCGAGTCACCTTGTACACAAAACCTAATCTAACCCCAACCTTCACATCTCATTTTTTCTCCAGCAGTACACTTCATAAATATAGTGCTTTGATGGTCTTAAATGTTATACCCAGCAGGGCTTGAAAATGAAAGTGTTTAGTTGAAGCTATGGTTGCAAATGAGAAACATGTACCCAGTTGACATCTAATAGTAAGGGGTGCATTGAGGTGTGAGGCGTATATAAACATATAATTAAAGGTTGAGGATGGAAAAAAAATTGGGTCAGGAATCCAGGAGACTTTGTCTAGAAAGGGTGAAGATATCACTCAATGTTTGAAAAATATTAGACTCCTTGGAACACACTTGCAGAAGTGACATATCTCAAAAGTAGACAGGTGAAGCTGATGCAGAAGAGACTTGGATCCTCTTTAGAGCAGCAGTAAAGGAATTATAAATTATTTAACTTGGGATAGGTGGGATGGGGCTCCCTGTTCTCATTTTGACCCCTGCATTCACTACAGAGTGTCCTTAACAAATACAACCACAGCTCCTCCTCCTCCCACCTCCTCCTCTCTACTCCTTAGAAAGGTTCCTGGAATGTTTCTTAGAGATGGGAAAAAAGCCCCCCTTAGGCTGAGCACACAGAACTCCACGTGCAGAAGCCCAAACCTCCTGGTTTGTGTGAATTCAAGGCACTTTTCAGAGCAACTGTTACTTACATGCTCCCTTCAGTGACGCAGAGGAAGACAGAACGTGTTTTTAATTGCAAACTCAAATGGTTATGCATGGGTCTTATCATGCTTGTGAGAACTTGTTCTCCCCCAGCCATCCCTCTCCTCCCCACTGAGACAGCCTTGCCAAAACCCTGCCTGAGAGTGGTCACAGGGAAAACACAAAGCCTCGCAGGGATTTGGGGAGTAGACACTGATCTGTCAGAGGTGTCACCAGAACTGGATATATCTGCTGATCTGTTACCACTTGCTAATTACGGATTCGGCAGCTAATTGTCATAAATCTTGGTAAGAGATGAGGAATGAGGCAGAGTTCTTAAAGCAGCATGGCCTGGATTGGTTTGCATCTGCAGGAATGATCGTCCTCATGCCAGGGCTCTGCTGCTGTGTGATACCTCAGTGAATACCTGTATTGTTACAAGTGCCAATTTGTTCCCAACAGCATTTCTGACATTCCTTTGCAGGAATGGTGAGTGTCCAGGACTGTAATACACTGACTTGTTGAAGGATTTTGTTTAATAAACCCAGAGATGCTGGCAGTCACAGCCAAGCAGATGTTTTACAGAATGAAATCTTGCACCCTTCGTCAGCCTGACCTTCTGGTCCACCATTCAGAAAGAAAAGCACTGCTGTGCCAAGCAGGATTGAGGTCTCATGCCTTGACTGTGCAAACCCACAAATCAGGCACTGCCTCAGTGAGGGTAACACTCTTTGTATGTGATTCAACCTGTCAGAGTTTGAACTTGGAAAGAGAGGACTTGATTCAGCTTTAGGTATCCTTTCCAACGTTTCAGCCATGTCTAGTTCCCCACCATCTTACTCCACCTGATTTCAGTGTTTCTCTGAGTCTTGAAAGCTGCAGTTCCAGTGGTGGAAAGGGTAAAACCAAGCCTTTCACATCTCAAAGGCATTGAATCTACTCGAATGTTAAGCAACTTCTCAGGAAATCAAGTCCCTTCAGGGTATGTGCAGTTGAATATACAAAAATAACTACTTGAAAGATTCTCTGGGTCTAAGGATCACAGGCTCTGTATTCATGTGAACCAGTCTTCAGATAAAAGATCAGAACTAAATTTCTGTTATTTTTTGACTGGCTTTTCATTTGGAGAGAGTAGAATCAAGGTTGTATGCAGAAGAAATATGTCTCTTAACAACTAAATCTTGGTTTTTAGAAACTTTGTTCTGCTTTTTATTTCCTAGTCCTTTTCCTGTTTTCAGCCACTTTTTGTAATGTTTTCATCAAGTCCAAGGTTTTATCTAGACTAAGATTACCAACTGCTTTTGGAAATAAAAACTAATATCTGTCACATATTCCACTGAAATCTGCCAAATTTTCCAGGTAGAAAGACACAACAATCTATTTTAAGACTGGTTTTCACTAAAGCTGGCTGAAAGCTTCCACAGTGGAATGTTTGTTTATTTTCCCAGATGAAAAAGCTGATTCATAGTAATTCAAACATTTTGCTGAGATGGTTCAGTTTTGATTCAAACTTCAAGCAGGGCACAATTAACCTCTAATGAGTAGATTCCTGCCAGGAATTAGACTTGCAAGGTGCTGTGGCCTGGTGGGAATGATCTCCTCTGGAACCCGTCAACACATCAGGGTGGTGGCCAGCAGGGGATGAGAAACCTGAAAATGTTTAAACAATTTGTATTTAAAAGTGGTGATGTTTTCTGGTTGATGGAAAAGGAGACAGATGGAGGCCAGAACAGCATTACTCAATTCTTCCCTGAGCTTCCATGTCTGTCCATCTAGCTGTCTAAAAATCAGGATCAATTGCTTTGTCAGGATAAAGTAAATATAGGGAGTTTATTCTGAATGAAAAATAAATTCAACATTAAAATATTGAAACCTGGTCTACAGAGAATGATTTTCTTATACAAAATACTAGAGCTCATAACAATTCATGGCCATTAATGTGCATTAATTGTTTAATTAAAAAAGGGTTAATCCTTCTCTGGGAAATGTAAAATTATTTCTTGGGTATGAGGGGGGAAATTTTTCTCTGTATATTATTAAGCACACACAGGTGAAAGTATTTCTGACTAAATTCTCCAACATACATTTTCCATTTCTGAAGGCAAAAGCATTTGTGTACTGCATCTATCTTGCAGAAAGCAGAGATGCACATCAACAGACACCAAAAAAACCCAAGCAATGAAAATTAGCCTCCCACACTTCCAGACATAAAAAAAAGGTAATTGAAAACAAAAATTGGTTGCAAAATACCTGTTTTGAAATTTATGCCACTGTGATTTTTCGGAAAAACCTTGAAAAAGACCAGAAATACCTTCTTTGCTTTAGAGTGAGATAGTTTTTAGTTCTGATTTCACCTAAAAAACCTCATAGGAAATATTTTGGGGTTGACATAAGGCAAGTCAACTATCCTCAGCCATACTTCCTCTTCTTTTTTGGTAGTAGTCTATGCCAGCCCTGTAATATCAGGATTCATGCAAAATGTCAATGAACTGGATCAGTAACTTTCCACAAGAGAATAACTCTTGACTTATAAGTAATCTCAGAATCTGGACTAAAGTACCAGAAAATTTAGTTTTGTTGATGCATTAACCCTCCATTTAGTGCTGAGCTCCCACCGGAGTGAGGAAAACCCCAGGAAACACATTGTGGCCCAAAGAACTTGAATCTCTTGGTTTGTTCTTGCTGCTCTGGGGAGGCCAAGTGAGGAGCCCCAAAGCTTTCCCTGCTGCAGGTGGTTTCCTTCCAGCACGGTCACATCCCTTCTCCCAAGCGTGTGTGCAGTGTGACGGCGTGTGCAGGTGGCTGCATGCCCCTGGAAACCACATCACCCACAGGCTGACATGTGCTGGTCCCTTTGGAGCTGGCTGTGCCCCACCAAACACCCACGTGTCCCAAAAACCAGAGCTGGGCCTTGTAGCTTCCATCTCTGGCAATCCTTTTCCTTCTTCTCCCCAGATCCAAACCCAGCCTCTGGCGCTGATGACAAATGCAGCAGCCAGGGTGAGACGAGTGGTTAAGTTAAAAATGATTTAACACTTTGCAGGCTGCTGTCCCAGGTGATTATACATTCTCTGCATTTGTTTGGCTGGAAATATGGAAAATTAATTAGTAGCAGAAGGGTATAACTTTGCCAGCCATTAACTGAATTATAAGTAAGTGTTTTCTTTGTCTGGCAATATCTTACCTTGTCCTTGTGCCAAAAATATCTCATAACTTGGTATTATATTCTCTGAAGACAACCTTTTCAATGACTTTATGAGTGAAATACTGTAATACCAGTAGGAATGGATTTTTTTTTTCCTTCTTTCATTTTTTTTGGTGTTGATGAAAGGGGATATAGCTACATTTCTGAAGGTCAGATGTTTGGAACCAAAAGCTGCTTTCTCATTCAGTTTTTCTTTTCAATTGTCAATGAAAAATTAAAAAAAAATCCCAGCTAATGATAAAAATCCCTAGGAAAACAAGAAAAGGAGAATATTTTTTAAGTCTAACTATTGTTTACATATTTTCTGATGGAAAGTAAATGTCATAGATATCTTGTAAAGAAGAGAGAACCAGGTTTGTCATCTGCCTTCAATATTTATTTCATAGTGAGCAGTATTACAGCTGTAGTGCCTTCTATCTGCAAATTTACTCTAGAACAAAGATTGATGTAGCCTGATATGTGTTTCACTATTAAAAAAAGTGAAAGACAAAACAAGAAAAACCTCATCTCTTGCTCTACACTGTTTTTAGAAGGCCTTTATAAAGCAGTCATCTCCTAATTGGCCTGATGTCCATTCAATAACAGAGGTACAATCACATTATCTTTCGTCCACTTAGGCCTTAATGCTTGGTCAAAGCTTCTCTCTTCCATCATTTCTGGAAGTCTCTAAACCCAGTCTGCTTTGGATGGCAGGTGGGAGCTGAGGCCATCTCCTGCTGACTCTCCTGGTTCCCTGGAGCAGGTATTTTCTGGCTTCTGGACGTTAAGCTGCACGTGCTTCTGGCCATGGGTATAAAATGCAACTCATGGGAACCAGGGGTGAATTATCAGAGTGACAAATGTGGGCCAGGCAGAGCATTTGGTGCCTAATGGATCACCCATTGTCTCACAGAACTAGGGAATGGTCTGAGAGGATGTCTGGGACGTTCCTTGCTCCCCTTGCATGCACAGGCATACACCATTCATCAGGCTCTCTGCAGCAAATCGCCCACGAGTACCTGCCTGCTTTCAGAATTAATCAGTGTTGACTTGGAAGCACTTTCATCTGCATAAAAAATCTCTCCCCCACCCCCTTTCCCTTCCTTGTGCTGAGACAAGCTACCATGGGTGCTGCAAGTACAGTGGAGGTGCTGTCTAGACACCCAAGCACCTCTGAGCATGAGACTTGCCATGCACTAAAGGTTGTTGGCAGGCTCATCACCCACTCCCTTGGCCAAGGCTCCAGCCACAAAAGCCATGTCTAGTCAGTTGAATGTGCTTTCAAATGTCAACATTTAGACTGATTAGCAAATACAAGAAAAGATCTCAACGGTGGCAAAACCCAAAAGTGTCTAAGGGAGAATTTGCAAAGGGTTTGAGCAAGTTGGTCTGCGTAGAGCTTGCTGAGTTTTCTTGCCTTGCAACACAAAGTGAGCCAAATTCCTCACTGCTAGTGGATCTTTGTGGTGTCTACTCAGGGACCATGGGAGAGCTGCTTGGAAGGGATTTCTGGAGGTCACCAGCCCAGCCTCCATCCTGCAGATGGCCCTTTTCCAACGCCAAAGAAGGCCAGTCATGGATTTATCTAGATGAGTCTTGAAAATCCCCAAGGGCTGAGATTTCACAGCCTTTCTGGGCTGTAACCTGCTGGTCACACTCCTACTAATGTAGCCCAGCAAAAATTTATTGTATGTGTTGTTATCTCACATTCAGTTTGGTGCCCTCTTTGAAGCAGGGCTGTTATTTAGCCCATCTCCTGCCTCTGTTGGTTCACAGGGTAATTCTATCCCAGGTGCAGAAATTAGACTATATTTGCTGTACTTCATGTGGTCTCTGCTGCCGCAGTCTTCAAGTCTTTAAAAACCTGCCTGTCTTGAAGATCTGCTGTTCAGGTTATCAGCTACTTGTAATATGCTCGTTACCAGCCACTAAACAGACATTGAGCTGCATTTGACAACCATTTGTACTCAGAATCAGACCAATTTTCCACTTGTCTGGTAGTTTATTCCTTCTCCAGCTTCCTAATGATAGTGCTGTGGGTGACAAAATCCTTCTATATTAAAGATATGTAGTATCTGCTGCTCTTTCCTTGTCCTTACAGCCAGTCAATTAATTACAGAAGGCAATCAGGTTGGTGAACAATGATTTGCCCCAGACAAATCCTTATTTGTGATTGCTTCTTGTCATTCAGTAGATTGGAAATGGACACCAAGAGGATGTGCCCCCCGACCCTTCCAGGGTTTGAGGTGAGACTGACCAGTGTAGAGCTCCCTGGTCTTCCCTTTATTCGCATTCTCATGGAATTGCTCTGATGCCTTTCAGTGATTTTAGGCCCAGTGAGCTTCAGCCTTCGTGACATTACCCAGACTGAAGTACCCACTCCATTTTGACTCAAGAAAGAACACAGGAAAGGCACAGGACTTCTCGAGACCTCTGCCTGGAGCCCGCCATGCGTGCTCTTGCAGCTCACCCTGAAGGTGCAGGAAAACCCACCAGGCCTTACAACTTTACACAGAAGTTTTTCAAGAGGTTTGTTTTATGGTTGACGTGTGAAGCCATAGAGTTCCTTCCCCCCTCTGTGCTCTGTGTGTTGGGAAGCCACCTCCCCTCGGTATGGTGCAGAGAATGTGTCTGGTTGAGGGGGAAGTGGGCTTGCAAATCCTCTTTTGTGCGAGGCACAAAGGAAAAGGGGTGGCTTGTAGTGTGCAGCAAAACGAGAGGAGGCTCTCTGCTCTCTTCAAAGGGCTTCCTCTTCCCCTTCTCTCTCTATTGTGAATTCTTTAAAAAGACCACCCTTCCCTTCTGCAGAGTGAAAACATCAAAAAGAATGGTGTGGTGGGGTATTTCCTTGTGAGCACTGACTTACCTTACAAAGGTGAGGAGTTCACAGGAGGTTCTCTCTTGTGAAGCATGTTCTGGCTGCCTGGCTTTGAATGCTGAGCTCACTGGGAAAAGGTTCTTACATCTTCAGGCAAGCAGCTTTGCTACAAAGCCAAATCTCTCCCTCCCACTTCCTACTTACCCAGCAATTTATCATTTAATTTAATTTTTAAATTTTATTTTTATTTCATTTTATTTTATTTTTATTTTTTCCATTTAATTTCTCTTCAATTTTATTTTTAACTTCATAATTTTATAATAATTTATTTCTTTTTTTCATTTAATTCAACTACATATTTATTTATTTTGTTTTGGACAACACTAAAACATCTTAAACCTTCAGGGTTTTGTGAGTTTTTATATGGAGGTAGCGACAAAACCTGAAGTGCAACAGAAAAATAAGATTTCCAACAGAAATCTGATTTTGAAAGATTTTTTCTTTTATTTATTAAGGTACATTTACATGTGAGGATGTGAATCTATCCCATCTCAGGATATGGGGAAGAGATAAGTTTGCTCATGCTTGTTTCAGCATAAGATTTTGATTGTTTTATTGGCTAATAAGCTTAGCAAGAACAGTCAGCAATCAACCAGCTGTATCAAATTCTTCAGTAAGTTGGAGTTTAAGTTTAATGTCATTAGAATAGCTCCAAAAGCCTCAATTTCCTCTGTTTTAGGGCAAACTTGATGGCAATTAAACTGTGAGAGGTTTTTTTTTCCCCTTTTGTGTTTTTATCCTTAAGGGTAGAACTGTCACCCAAAAATCAGGGTCTGTGGCCAAGGATAAGGCAGAAAGACCCTCTTCAATCCATCAGTCCACATCTTTTAATGCTTGCTCTATGGTACAAGACTGTATATATGAATAAAAATATATTAAATATACATGGTATATATATACATTATATATATGTGTGTGTGTAAAGACAGACAATGGCTAAAAATAAATTTTATCCATTAAACTCTTGAGGATGAGTCTCCATGGCTTACCTTGGTGCAAGTATATTAGTTCTCACATCTAATGGGTTTTTGGATGTTCCCTGTCCTGTTGCAAGGATCATTTGCCTCCTCATGAAGCCACTGCCTCAGCACTGCATCATGTTGGAGGGCAAGCTCAGGCTGATTTTCACAGTGGCAAAGTTTTGAAGAAGGGAAAAAGAGACTGGAAACAGATGGAAATTGCTAATCAACTATGAGAGTTACCAAAACCACCCAGGATTTCAGCTCAAGCATGTTATCCTGGAGCAGCCAGGTGAGGATGTCAGATTCAATACCACGTGTCCCTGAGTACCAAAGTGACATTTGGAATTTGGTTATCTAGACCTAAGAAAAAGTGTTTCCCCTTCACAACCCCCCACTACTCCTACCTATCACAATATCTATCTTATTCACAATCAGTGTTATGTCAATGGTTGGACTCAAAGATCTGAGAGGACTTTTCCAACCTTAATTATTCTGTGATTCCATGATTCTAAACTTGAGCTCCATCCAAGATGCCTCAGAGCCCAGAGAGTTGCTTCAAGCTAAATCCCAGCTGTGACTCAGTCTCACAGCAGAATTCATATAAATGTGTGGATCACACTGGGAGCCAGTTGTGCAATAGCAGGGGGGGAAAAACTAAGAACAGATCCTCTCTGTTCAGGTGGCAGTCATGAACCTAACCAATCCATCTGGGTAAAGCACAGAGGAAATCCTTAATCAGGGGCTAAATGCAAAGGATCTGATTTTAACCCATGTCATGGAGGTTGGCCAGAGCATGTGAGCATTTCTGAACTCAGAAGTGCTGAATGGAGAATCAGTTTCTGCCCTTGTCAGCACTTTGGTCTGTGTGTGGTTTCCCCATTGCCATTAGCTCCAGGCATTTTGGAAATTGTATTCCTCCTGCAAGGCAGAGTGGGAAGGGCTGACAAGGTGGGTCAAAATATTGAGTAATGAGGATAATTAATCAAGGGTCTTCTTCAGAATTCCTATTTGATGTTGGATTTTTTTTTTTTTTTTTTTTTTTTTTTTGGTCTCAGGACAATGAGCAGCCTCCAGTGGGCCTCTGGTGGCAACATGGGCACTCACAGGTTTTCTGGTCAGAGTACTTGACCTCAAGAGTGTTATCTCTTCAGGTGGTTTGCTTCAAATTGTGAAGGTTATTAATTGGGAGGCAATCTGAAGGTTGCTTTGTGATGAGGTAATTGCCAATAAGGGGTGGGAGATGGTGCCTGTCTGAAGACATATATAGAGTAAGAGGATGAGTAGCAGGAGGAGAGAAGTAAAGGTTATACAGCTTTTTAGTCCTCAACACCTCTGAGTCTCTACCTGAAGCAAACTCAAGGCTTCCTAGAAAAAAAGGACAAAAAAATGTTATTGGCTGTCCAGCAACAAGCCATCCTATAGCCATCCAGCTCATCCTGAGTCAGTCCTCAGCAGGGACCTCGTCCTGTACCTGCTCCTGGATGCTGAGCCCTCCTTCTACATTCGAGGGGCTGCAGACAGTGACTGTTCCCTTGGCATGCAAGGACTAAGCACACAGCTGCTGCTCACTTCTAATTTTAAAGGAGAATCACAAAATCACAGAATGATTTGGTTTGGAAGGGACTGTAAAAATCATCCAGCTTCAAACTCTCTGCTGTGGCAGGAACATCTTCCACTAGAGAAAGGAGAAATTATCAAAATGACAAGGACAAATGAAACACTTTGAGGAGCAGAATACAGCCTTCCTCTTCCCCAGGTTATGTTTTCCTGCTGTTCAGGAAATTCAACTAACCCTGGTAGGAAAAATGGTGAAGCGTAGCTGTGAGATAAATAAATTATTCAAGGACTGAGCACTCCTTCAGGCATTTTACCCCTCGGGGCTGAAAACACTTGACAAAGTCTCATGTCACTTGCATATGATATTATTGCTTTTCCCAAAACACTTTTCCTTCCTCAGAGAAAACAGTTTTTAATTAATACTCTGAACAACATTTCTGCCAAGTCTAACTGGTCAAATGTATTCATCAAATTCCAGCAGCACTCAGACTGTGTCTTATAAAACTTGTCATGACTGATTTTACTCTTTTTGCACTGGTTGTAAAGAGATGGATTCAAAGGCATTCCTTCTCATGCAGGTCCAGATTGAAGCACATGTTTAACAAAAGGCTGTAGTGATGCATTTTGCTGAATTGAGACCTTTTATAGGACAGATGAATCAAGCCCTTTTTTGTCATTCTGTTTTTGAGTAAACATTTCTGCAGTGTAACATTAATTATGGATTCTCCACCTTGATTCAGTATCGCGTTTAGGCTGCTATTCCCTGTTAAATCATCTTCCTTGACATGTGAAATTCAGGCTGCCTTTGTTAGATTAAAGTCTTTTTATCTGACCTGCCTTTAAGCTTCATCTACTTAGTCATATCACTGGGTAGGTAACAGAAAATTGCCAATATGTCACCCAGTGGGTAAATCAATTCATGAAAGGAGGCCTAGTGCTTTTAGATTGACTGCAGAATGGCTCTTTTCTTTTTTTCCAAGCATATCTTCCTCAGCACACCTGGGTATTCCTCCTGAGGGCTCAGGAAAAAAGTTTGAATTGCCTTGTTCTTTATTAGCTACATCCCGTCTCCTTTATATTCCAGGTGAACGTGATTTGCTCCACAGTGCAGTGTATTCCTGAGAGAGGGACTGAAAGGAAAAGGGCAAATTATCCTCCCAGTGATGTGGAAAGCAGGAAAAGAGCTGGCAGGGAAGTTATCACTAGTAAAAATCTGGGATGTTCTCTGCATATGTTTGAGAAGTGGCACCCTCCCGAGTGGGGTGAGCTTGAGGCACAGGTGAACCCTCCTTGGAGAAATACAACCAAAAGTCTCTTAAGTGACAAGACTTCTTGGGTCCTAATTCCAGAAATCTTTGGAGAAAAAAGGTCTTATTTTCAGAAAGCCCTCAAAACCATCTATCCAGGGAAAAGAATTGGCTAGTGAAGTGTTGGAAAAAAGAGGAGCATTTCTTATCTGTCCATTGCAAAGTGTACCAAACCTCCAAGGGCTCCATGGGGAGAGGCTCAAGAGAGCAGGGTGGAGATGCATGTTTTCCTTGGACAACAACAGTTTTTTCATGAGAATATTTGGGGAAACTGAGTCAAGAAAGTGCATCTAATGTCTTGCTCTTTTCTTTTAACCTATGTACATAATTTATGTCTTACAAAATAGAGTGATTCTTTAAATCACAGAATGGTTTGAGTTGGAAGAGTCCTTAAAGATCATCCCATTCCAGCCTCCAGCCATGGGCAGGGACACCTTCCACTATCCCAGGTTGCTCAAAGACCTACCCAACCTGGCCTTGAACACTCCCAGGGATGAAGCATCCACAGCTTCTCTGGGAAACCTGTGCCAGGGCCTCACCACCCTCACAGTGAAGAATTTCTTCCTAATATCTGTTTTATATCTGACCTTTGTCTGTTTAAAGGAACTGAAACTCTTAGAGATTCCTTCCTGTGGCTGCTATTGATTGCTGATTTCATGTCCACTGGACAAGGAGCTGTCAAAGGCTGGTGCTCTGTGAAATCTTGGCTTCATCTTCTTGAGGAGATACTGAACAACTGATCTGAAGGGTTTTGGTTCTCAATAGCAGGGCTGCAAACAGCAAACTCATGGTATTTAGAATAGGAGACATCAATCCAAGGGTGTCCAAAGTGCAAGAGGCACAACAAATCCTCCTGGAGACTTTTACAACAGAGAACAAGCTTTACCAGGACCACACACCTGTGTGATGTGCTGGGTAGAAGGAAGAAGAGATAAGACTCCTGATCTCCCTGGTCCCTCCAATCTGCCACAATACAGTCTACGGAACAAAACACTGGAAGGCTCAGTTTTCCCAGGCGACATCTGGACTCTGGAAGCAGAAATCCTGAGCCAGTGGAGATATTTCTGTCAAAAATGTTTAGCTGCAGCAAATTGAATTCTCAGTTTCAGAAGGCTTTATTTTTTTTTGCACTATTTAAAAATAATGCTTCTCTATGTACTTTGATTTAATTTTTTAAGGAAAAAGAGGTCTTCTCCTATCTTAGAATATTTTAAAAATGCCAGAAAGCAGACAAAACACCTTTTGGGCTAAAACCTCAAAATTTTTTTAATAATTACCTCTGATTCTGAGATAACACTTCTTGCAAATGCTTTGAAAATGTGAAGAAGCAGATTCCTGGTGCTGTGCTCTATATGTTTATCACAGACAAGAAATATAAAATTTTTTAAATTCTTCTTCAGAAAGATTTTTGGGGACTGTAACCCTTATTGTTCTCTCCCTTAAAGTGGAAAACAAGAATAGCTCATTATAATCTATGTATTTTTTTTAGTGTAAGTGAAAGGAAAAGCAAACTGCATGTATCTGATATACATTAACTTAAAGTCTGTTATTAAACCACAAGTTGTGAAAGACTATGGGAAATCCGAACCCCTTCTGATTTTTGCTAATTCTATAAAGAGTCTATTTAATTTCCTCAGGAAAACAAGGCAAATCTTCCCTTGAGGGCATATGCATTTTTGAATGGGCTACAAGTGAGTCCCTGAGGGCTCAGTTATCACTGATCACAGTTTGGTCTGTTGGATATTGCTAAGGGAAATTTAGTGTGATTGTCTGTGATCACTGGCATGTGCTCATACCCATTAGGAGACCTATTCAGCCCACTGACATTTGGTTCCTAGGAGAATTGGGTAGCTGCTCTCAAAACATTTTGAGTTTGCAGTATTTTTTTTCCCTTCCCCTCCCACTCCTTCCCCCCCTCCCTCCCTGTGGCTTTTTTCAGGCAGAGGAGCAGATGTTCAAGATCAGAAAAGAGCTTGTACAGGGTGCTGTCACACTGGGCAGGCAGTGCTGTATTCTAAGAAAATCCTACATAACAAACCACTCATCTTCCAATTTGGTTAATTTTCCCTATAACTCTTTTCTAGGGAGTTGCAGGGGTGACACAGAAAAACAATAATATCATCTCCATCTGCATCTCTTGTGCAGAGAGGTGAGCTTTAGAGACTTTCCTCTAAACCACAAGTGCTTTCCAGAGGTCATAGGTCTGGACCCCAAACCACCGGTGGCTTCAGGACTGTGTGTGCTGCAGTGTTGCCCTTATCACTCTTTTATAGGTCATTCCCAAAAATTTCACTTTCTCTCTTGGAGATTTGCAGTCTCAAAGACTAGTCTCACTGATATCACAGATTAGAGCCAATGTAGACATGCAATGGGAACTGGTAGTGGCACTTGTGTGGCTGGTGACAGGAAATACAGGGCAAGTTATAGACCTGTGAGAAGTGAAATACAGACTTTTCACTATTGGAGCATTCAGTCCTTTGGATGCAAGTAGGAAGCAAGGACTGGTGTTCTACAGCCTCCTGAATGACAGGCTACATATTCACAGAGGTGTCAGCTGGGTATAAAATGGCAAATTTGCTTTCTTATCTGTAGATTTTGGATCTAGGTCTCACAGCAACCTCCTTTTCTCTGGGGTTTAATTCAGCACAGTTCTCATAGTTGCTCTTTTGTCAGATGTGTAGAATTACAGGATAAGACTAGGGCAAACATCCTCTAATAAACCTGGCATAAACTTCCAAAACTTATACAGCAAGGAAAAAAAAGGAAAAAAAAATAAAGGAAAAACCAGCAATTTAAATTTTGATTAAACAACCAAATCCATTAAACAATCTCTCTTCATTCTTTGTATAACCTTCTGGTTTTCACTTAGTGTTAGACCAAAGAAACATACATTTTTTTTCCCACTCCTACCTCACCAGTTTTAATGATTTAGCAATTTCTTTCCATAAAAGACAGCCAAACCCAATGTGGCTAATCCCTGCTTGTGTGTTTGCCTCCCATAGACTTGCCAGATCCCAGTGCTTTGCCTAAAGACTCTCTCCGTTAGGACAGACTGCAAAGCAACTTGTTTGCTTCTTACATGTGCGTCAGTGAGAAGTTTAGGGCTGGTCTCCAGAAAGGGTGGGGGAACAATCCAGGTGTGAAAATGCATGCATGTAGATGCTTGCAATTAAACTGTAACCACAGTTGCAGACAGCGTTTTTGTTGTTGAGTTGTTTTTTTTTTTCCTCCAGTTGTAGCTTTGCCATTAGCTGGTTTCAATCCTGCCTTTGGGTGCTGCTGAATTTCCAGCATTTCTTTAGGTGCTATTTTGCTGGACATTTGGTCCAGTAAGCAAAGGAACACGATGGTTTCTCACCCCTATGCAGCTGGACCTTTGCATGAGTCTCTGCTCCTTGTGGAGGCCATGGCAGCCTCCATCCCCTGGAATTTGGCATGACTTGGTTTTGTTCCTGAAAATATTTAGGCCAGATTTGATCCTGAGGCTTTTCTTGTGCATGTACGCCTTTTTTCCACCTCACCTTTTTTCCCTAATCTGGTGCTTGATGAAAGTTGGGTAATACAGCTGTAATGAAAGAATAAACTGGGAAAACAACTTTAACCATTAAATGTTTTGGTGGATAAAAGAGGAATCAGCTGTTACCTGAATGAAAGGATAAGGACTTGCAGCTTTAGTACAGTCCAAGTCAACAGTTTTAAGTTGTCTGTCACAGCCAAAACTACTGAAGCAAGGGAAAAAAAATTGCAAATGGAGAAGTGGTCTACAACTGTTTGGTCTGCTCTGCCATTCTGGGAAAATTTGTCTGAACCTTTGGGAATTACAGGAACTCACAGGGCTTGGCTCTTGCAGGTGATGTATCATGCCATTAAAATCCCATGGCAAAGTGCTGTGGAGGAGGATTAGGAGAAACATCTAGAGAAGAGTCCAGGATATTTTTGCAGAGGTTTTCTCTTTATCCTCAGTATCCTGAAAAAGGTGGATACCCACTTCATGTTCAGGACAAATATGTGATCTCAGTTTCTGCATGGTTCTTTGGTTTATTATGAAATATTCTGAAGTTCTATTTGTGAGACCTGACAGTGTCTTTGTAGGTCATTGGGAGAAAGGTCTTGTGTGGAAACACTAAAAATTTTCTATCCGGAAGAGAACACCACTGCAAGAAAAGAGAGACATTCCTTAAACATAATGTGGTTTTCCAGTGGGATTGCTTCTCATATTCAGAGTATCACCTGTTGCATAAATACATTGCTACAAAGGTAACAACTAGGAATAATCTTTTTTTAAAAAATCCTTATGTTCCCAAAGGCAAAATAGTTCTGTGGTGTGAAGATACGACTCTCACCTGACACAGTGCCATTAGTTCAGCTGAAGAGAATTGCCTGTGGGCAAACATCAAACCATGATGGATTAGGTTTTGTTTTTTTCCACACAGGTGTCTCTGAGTAACTTTTCGTAAATCTTTGGAGATGAAATATCAGAGAATAACTTAATCATGTTGTGTTATTAAAAAGATTTACTGAAGCATCCAGTGCGTTAATTGATTGGGTGGTCCTTAAAGAGCCTAAATTTGGGGCATTGCTGTGGTTGTAAAACCTCTCTTTGCACGGTGGTTTTACAGGGAGGGATTTTTTTTCCCCTCTATTCCATCAGTGTGGGGGTGATAACACTGTAAAGAAGAATATGTTGTTGGTGACTTATCATAATTTTAAATGACTAGTAACTGTCACATACTACATGCTACTACAAACAAAACTGATCTGTGCAGTGTGTTGGATAATGGAACAGTGCTAATTAGGAGACAGTGAGAATTTTATCAACCCCATATGACTGTCACAAGCAAAACTAAGAAGCAGCCCAGGGAATGCTTATAAAAAGAGAATCGTAGTCTCACCATTGCCTGAAGGGGAAGTCTCATAAAGCTTCACTATAAAATTTATCTGACAGATTTCCAGGCAGTAATTATTACTCTGATTTATATGTATTTAATATCACTTATGCTATATTATTTTTTTTTCCTCAAAAGACTCTTGGAAGCTTTTTGTTGTACAGTCATTCTTTCTTTCTTGAAAATGGAACCAGGTACCTGTAGTGCCACATCACTTTCTCAGCATTCACATTAGATAAGATTTGGGGTTTGTGGTGTATTTTTTTAAATTTTCCAAGCATATTACAAATCATCTTCAAGCAACAGCTCTCCAGTTTTCCTGTCCAATGTGCTCTAGAACAGGCTGACAAGGGAAGTGGCTGAGCCACCATCCCTGGAGGCATTTAAAAGGCATGAAGATGTGGCACTTGAGGACATGGTTTACTGATGGGCTTGGCAGTGCTGGGACAACTGATGAATTTGATGACTTTAGAGGTCTTTTCCAACCTAAATGATTCTACGCCTATACAAGATATTTAAAAACTTCTTTGCTTTAATGACATCTATGAAGAGTCATGAATTTAACAGCACTCAGAAAGGTATCTGTGAAAAATCACCCAGTGCATTTAGTCCAGATCTCTTGAGCTTTGAATGTGATCATCGAGACTGCCAGACCATGAAAGACAGGAGGGATGTGCAATTCAGCAATCTGCCTTCCAACAGAGCTCAGTTTGGGATCCCAGTCTTCTTCCAAGTGTGAGTCAGCATTCTGGTGTCCTTGCAAGCCCCTGGGCATGTGCAGCTGTGGTGGCCACTGACTGCCTCAACACACAAAGCTCTAGGGCAGGAGAGGAGATGCAATCTGAGGATGCACATGAGTGACTGGTAATTCCCTGGGAATAACCCAGGGTGTGAGGTGGGAATACCTCAGTGATTCTCAATTTCAGTGGCACAGGCTTGCAAATGCCACTCATAGGGGTAAGATGAGGGCTGTAGAGGGAGAGAGGCACTGTGAGAGTGCATCCTCCAATGGTGTGGGAAGGAGAAGCACAGAAATGCCATTGACTAACTCACCTTGCAGGAACACAGGGTCCTGAACACCATGCTAAGATGTCTCCAGGACTTCTAAGAAACAGAACTGGCTGATTACCAGGACCCAAAGGGCTGTATTTACCAGATTTGACATTCATGTGAGCATTAAAGTATTTTGAAGGGGATTTAGACACAAGAAGGGAACAGGGAGATCTAAACATTGCAGGCAGCTCTGTTTGCTATCTGTCATTTTGCTTCACATCCGGGCTTCTGGGTTCCTGGGCTTTTTTGGTGAGAACCAGAGTTCCAGATAGTAATGTCAAGTTTCCTGGGTTTTGGGCTTCTGGGGAAGGTTTCACAGGCTTCTTCTCTCTTTCCAAGAGTAAGTTTTTGCCAAACTGAGAAAAATTATTATGTGTGGACCTAAGAACAAAGCTGAGTAAGGTTGCTATCATTTGTGATTAATGTTAATCTTGGTGACGAAATCCCTGACATTATTTTAAGGCTTTTGAAGTAGTTTTCAAGGCAGAAGTGCTCCTTGGAGTGTATCAATATCCTCAGATAAAGATGAGACTTTTTCAGCTTGCTATTATAGTTTTGATGATTTTTAGCCTACAACTCTCCAAAACAAAATAGGAAAGCACATTTGCCCCATCAACAAGTGGAGACATGAGAAGAGACAGAAGAACTTTTCCAGGCCAAAGGATCTCATGTTAGACCAAATTTAATCATAATGCTGTCCATGCAATAGGAAATTTCCTGGTAAAAGTAGATGGAGTTTGTACATTAAAAACATACCCAGAAACTCCAGCTAATGCTAAATAAACTTCTGCTGTTCCAGCTTTTGGAGAAGCCAGTCTGGAAAATAGAGAGATGCTCAAACACCTCTGCTCTGTCTGGTATTCTCACTTGCTCTGAGGTCAGGCTCCATGGAAATATCAGAGATATGCCTCTCACCCACTCATGGCAGCTGCTTGAAACTGTATAGCTGAGGTCAGTATTGTTTTCATACCCCCCACCCTCCCCCCATTTTATGGATTTACCAGCAAGATGTCTAAAGAGTTTGTGAAGCAGCTCCTGAATTAATGCACTATTAGGCCCAATGGAAACCATAAAATCAGCCTGGTATAATAAAATACACTGAAATTGTGCATTTCAGTGTTGACATGCAAGCTGCAGTTGCTCATACTCTCAGACTGCTCAGACTCTCCTGCTGATGAGCAGCAATCTTGGAAGAGGGACAGTATGGAGAGAGGGGAATTTCAGAAATTCACCAGCTAATTTTAATCTACACTACAGGAGAGTCAGAGCTCGTGTAACTTTGAGGCCAGGCTGCTGCAGCTGAGCTGAGCCTGTGTCTCAATGATTTTGCATTCACGTTGCCAGCAGACTTTATTCTGCACTGGCGAAACACCAGGTCTTTCCGTAGTAAAACCACCCCGTGACATTGCTTCTGGAAGACAACCACAAACCTAATCCCTTAATCCCACTTGAGAAAGCTGTTTTAAATGGGAAGCAGAGTTGTGTTCACTTCCATGCTCACATGACTGATTCTGATCTCAGTTCTGCCAGCACAAATTGAAACACACACTCTAACATGGCAAAATTTGCTCTCGATCCGGCCCCGATACTGTAATTCCCATCTGGGCATGAGGTGGCTCCATGCTGCCCTGATAGATGCATCAAAGGCATCAGAGACAATCTGTGTCCCATTATGGGCAGAGACATGAACTGAATTGGGAGTTATAATTTCAAAAAACACTTTTTTTCTTTTTTCTTTTTTTTTCTTTTCCCCTAAAACCAGATAGAGGTGAGGCCATGTACCTGCAGTATTACAGACTCCTGTACAGGCTCATAGTGGAATGTTTTTGAGCTGAAAAAGAGGAGATATGGATAACATATTAGAAAGAAATTCTTTATTGTGAGGGTGATGAGACCCTGGCACAGGAATCCCAGAGAAGCTGTGGCTTCCCCATACCTGGAAGTGTCCAAGGCCAAGTTGGAAGGGGTTTGAAGCAACCTGGGATAGTGGGAGGTGCCCTTGCCTCTGGCACAGGGGTTAGAACTGGATAATATTTAAGATCCCTTCCAGCCAAGCCATTCTGTGATTCTTTGCTCATGTGTCCTTGCTTTGGAAAAAATTCTTAGATTTTAAGCATGTCTTAATTTGTAAAACTTTCTTGGATATTTTATAACATTTTTTCCAAATCAATATTCTATATTATATAAACTTTATGACAAATTTCATTTTGCTCCACAGCAGTGATGTAGAGATCAAAAACCATTACTCTTTTACAAGTTGTGCAAAATGGTGGCTGCAGACGGTTTGCCCTGCATTTTGGGTGAGAGGGTTGTGCAATTGAGAGCATCATCTGTTCATGAAAAAGACTTTGAAGGTCTGGATCACATGCCAGGAAAAAGCCAATATAATTTTTGAAAATTAAAGGTGAAACCTCACTCTCTTTGTCTCAGAAATAAACAAAATCTTTGTGCTCCACCTCACCACTTTGGCATATGTGTGGATTCATGGAGTGGATTTCCCTCCTACTCCCTGTGCTTTTTCCATCTATGTAAAGGGCTCGTGTTGCTCACTCTGTGTGTTGGGTATCATGGGAAGGCAGAGAAAACTGGAGAGTCCCCAGGGAGAATCAGGAAATGTCTGCTGTGGTTCACAACGGCTTCACCAAATCAGTGATGACATTTATATAGTTTTTATAAAGTGTATTTAGGTCCTCAGGTGAAGTGAAAAGACATTATCATTAATATATTAATATCCTGTGGCTTCTTATGAGGCTATGTTTTTTTAATCTTGAATAGAAGTGGTTTTTAATAGTTTTTCCAGAAATAATCCTTTTTGTTTTTTTCCCTCACCTGTGGAATTGACATTTTGTCTAAACAGCCTCCAGCTGTCGTCTTTGCAACTTGGTGCTGACACTGCCAGGGACATAGCATGACTCCAAGAATGTGAATTCTTCATCTCAGGAAGGAAATAAGAGCTAACACTGTACTTCCAGCAATATATGCTTGGTTTATTATATTTACTGCTTTAATTCCATTGTTTTGGATTAATTTCCCCCTATTCTGTCCATCAAAATTGGTGAAATACACATCTCCTGATAGTAACTGGAAATTGTTTTCACCTAATTTGAAGCCATCTATTAGATTAGGAGGAATCCTTTCCTTTCAAAGTATCTTTTTAAAAGCAGATAGATTTGAACCTAACAGTTTTAAAAAGAGGTTATTATTTGGATTAGTGATGCAAAATGGTTTCATAACTGGTTTCCACAAGGTAAAACACAGTTTCATGGAAAATAGCACTTATTAACACTAAGGGCCAGATCTGATCAGAAGGCAGGGGAATGCTGTGACTCAACTGGAAGCAATCCCAACACTTGGTGACTCGACCTAGTGCAGAATCAGATTGCTAGAAATGGGATGAAACTCACTGGTTCACGCTGCCTCCTTGAGACTGCTGGGGTTTTTCCTTGGGAAATGATGTTTTGACTTCTTTATACGTGCTAAAATACAGCTCTTTCACTGCTGTTTTGGATAGACTCTTTACAGACAAGGTGATTTCAAGATGAGGAAAGGGTTACTAACACAGGTCTGCTGCAGGACAGTAAATGTGGGACTTTTCCTCCTCAGTAATCACCCATTTTATCCAGAGGGGCTTGCAAGGTGAAACAATATTCCATACATTTATATCTGCACTATTTAGTCCTGATAGAAGCAGTACCAGCACAGAATCACACATTGAGACTTGTAGAATCGCTTATAAAATGTTGCTGTCCACAGATGTCCATTTTAGTTACCTTAATTATCCCAAATCCTCATTAGGACTGTTGGGTTCTGTCCTGTCCTGTTCTGTTCCATCCTGTCCTATTCTATCCTATTTTATCCCAGCCAAGCCTAGCCTGGTCTAGTCTGTTTGTAATTCTCATGCAATAGGGAACTCCTGAAATTTTGTTGCTGGTCTGTTCTTCTTGTCTAGCAGATAACTGAAACACCTCAGTCTGGTTTTGTAAAGAAATGACGTGGTGAAAATTAGAAGTTATCAAAATTAACCCTTTGCAATTACTTTCCTTGCTAATAATTTTCAAGTAATGTCAAATGGGATATTGTAAATCATATGACCAGGCAAGGGCAGATTTGTGGGGGAAACAAATAAAGGTGGGCAAAAATTTGGGCAATTTTTTTCATTGATAAATGAATTTAAAAAATCAGGAAAGGTATTTGTAAAAATTGTTCATACTCATACTTTTTATTTTCATATTTTTGCATGATTTTATCAGGAGCTGTAAACAGCTTTTGTTTTAATTATTATTTTTATTTGTTTTCTTTATATTTGACCTTGTATGACACCAAAAATTTATTTTCTGTTAGTAAATTATCAATTAATGTTTTATAATCAATTTTTATTATGGATCCTATATAATATTGATAAAAAAATCCAAATGAAATGTAAGAACTGAAGATACAACTTCTCCCAATTCTGCAGAAGGTTTTATATACTATTTTATATAATTTGCTTCACATTTCCATGACTTTATTTTTGCAATTTATTTAACCTGACCTGTAAAATATGATGGAATGAAACAAATAATCTCTCAACATTGTATAAAAAGTAGAACAAGCATGTTTGTTTATACTATTTGTACAAACCTGCCATTTGTCGTCACATTAAATATTGAAAATTTGAACTTTTGTTAGAAGGGTAAATGTAATAACACATATATACACCCATACACAGTTCAGTAATTTCCCAAGATTTCTAAGTGTGAGAACTTAAGAAGTAGATTAATAAATATGTATTTAAATATTTAAACATAGGAATTCTTTTCAACAGTGCTGAGAATATTACATTTCCCAGGTATGATTGTGCTCACTCCTAACTTTGGGAAACCAAGTCCCTCATTAAGACAATTAAAGTATGAAGGGCCCAAGTTTTGGTCTCATTTTTTGTCCATAAATCAGCATTACAGCCCATGTCAACACTTTGAATGACCATCTCCTTCAACCAAAATTAAACGAACGGGCTCAGAACCTGACTATTGTCATGGGAAAACAATAAAAAAACCCCTTTTCCATACTTTTATCACCACTGGCATTACCTGTTGGCTTGTGTAAGAGCACATAAAGCACACTAAGCACTGACTTCTCTCTGTTCCATGACCACCTGAGGAGGAAAACCCCAAAAGCTGCTTCTGCCTCCACACTGCCCTGAGTCCCTGGGCTGCTGGGTGTTGGTGCTCAGTCAGACCATGCATCAGTTTCCCTGCTGAGGAAAGATGCCATTTAAAGAAATCAGCCTTATTATGTCCCAATGACAAGCATAATTAAGAATTCCTGCCTGTGAAAGGCGCAAGAATAGAGGGAAAGCTTTTGTTCACCTGAGCACACTACCATCCTTGACCCATCCAGGTAATTTAAGCCCTGGTTGAATTGGACAAGGACAGTTGTAATTGGGCCCCAGTCTGGGCTGCTTCCAGCCTTGCAATTACCCTAATGAAGCTGTCTGTGGAGGGGTCAGTCGCTAGAGGCCACTTTGGCTGGAGCCTTCTCAGGCTGTCAACAGAGGGAGAACAAGGAGTCCATTGGGTCAGAGCACGAGACAAAATGAATGCTGGTAATTGATCTAGTGACAGCAGTGTCTGTCCTGACATGAGGGAAATGGCCAGCTGCAGTGAAAAGACTTGACCAAAAAACCTCCAAAGATTAAAAAAAAAAAAAGCTCCACAAAGAATTCGTATGTTTCTGAAGACGTGAATTTGGATACATTTTAAAGGGTTCCCAGCCATGTGGCCATTAAATGTGGACATTTCTCTCAGTAAGATACAACCATGTTGCCATCTCTGTCTGTTTTTGTGAAATCAATAAAACAGGCCTTTCCATGAGCTTTTTAAACTCTGCCCTCTCAACCCATTCCCTGTCAAAATCCCCAAATTCACGTGCAGCCCATAGATATGGATCCATAGGTATGGATCTATAGGCAATACTGACAGATGTGTGGTTATGTTTTATTGGATCTTTCCAGGAAGGTTCTGGATGTGCCCTTGAAAATGCATTCCCAATTAGTGGTGTGATTCAGCATGCATATTTTGAGCTTCAATATTTCAGGTGGGCTGAAATGTAATTTTAACTCATCCTTCCATCGCTCTGTTCTTGTGAGAGTTTTTAATTAAACATAGTCTTTAATCAATTAAGTGGCAGCTGCAAGTAATGTGTTAGTGCTCTGAACGTGTCTTTAGAAATATCCAAACTTGCAGAAAATGCAAGTTCAAATAGCAGCAGGGAAGAGATTGACTTTCATCCTTCCTTTGAATTCCACAAAATTTCCTGTCTGGGACTACTCATCAATATCTTGCCTAGACATAAGAGACAGGCTTTCAAAAACAATTAATCCCTCCTCCCTTTTCTATCTGCATGGTAATTCAGCATAATAGAAATAATGGTAATAATAAATACTGAAGCTGGAGTTAGAAATGGCAGCTCCAAAGCTTGAAAATCCGTGTTTATTGCTGGCAGAACCTACAGGTTTGGAAAGGGCATTGACAGGGTTGATAAAGACTATTGTTTATCATCACTTTGACTTCAGGGCTAGCAGAAAATATACATTTTAATAGTGATAACAATAATAGCAATTGTTAATATTCTTTGTAACTAATGTTAGACTAATTTCTGTCACCTTTTTACAAAGATATAACTAATTATCTACACTGACCTTATTGAGGCATGTAAAATATAGTGTCTGTATATAAAGCAGTGAGCCCAGAATTTCCTTACATATATTTTTTAATGAATTGAACAGCCCTTGTACATGTGAGAAATGAGAACAGAGACACCAGTAGGTTGTGACTGGAGTTGCCAAAAGAAGGTGGAGGTGCTTACTCCAGATGTTCTCTTTAGTCACTAGAGAGAAGTAGGTGACAGCAGCAGGCGAGTGATTCAGACTTCAGGGAGCTAGCTAAGAATAAAACGAATTAAGATTAATTCCTCCTGGAGGAAGCTCCTATTCCCCATCCTACCAAGGGACTCTGGGGTGACCAGCTCAGCTGTAGGTGCTGAATGTTGAAGGAGTAAGGGGGGTTGGCACAATCCTGTCTGTGACAAGTACGTGTTCAGACTCAGAGTCTGTGGCGTGATCAAAACCAAGACTGACTTTTTTAATGCTCAGTTATGAATGAGCCTAAATCTAAGTGTCTTTGCTGGGGCAGAAGAGAACTTGCTTGAAGGAACAAGGAATGAGATCCCATACTACTTATTTCATACCCTTAACTGCTGCATTCCACGTGGAGTCCACAACCCCCAAGATGTTGATGTCTCACCCCCATAAATGCTGAGGTCTCACTTCCCTTCTTGCACATTCATTTCCAGCAGGGTGGCAAATTGCAGTGATACAGAGTGTGAGCTCCCACTTTAGAACCACGTGAGCTGCACAACCACAGGGACTCTCTGTGGGTTTAGTTCCAGTGGTGACAGTGCCCTGTGACTGGTGACCTGCCTGGCAGGGAGGCCACCAGAGAGACATCAACGGGGGGAACTGGACAGGCTTGCTCTGAGGGCTTGTCATGGCTCCACAGACCCTGTAGCCACCACCCCTCTGCTGAAGGGAGTGGGTGATTATAACAATAATAAAAAATAAATGTCATCTTGCAGAATTTGTCTGTTTCTCATCCTTATGCCACAAGGCAAAGGAAGCTAGGGACAATGCTGGCTACTAAATGATGGATTTATGACTACTGTTGATGCCTTTTTTCCTCTTGTGAGTCAGATGTTTTAAAAAGCAGGCATGTGCCTCCTGCACAAATGCCCTGTGTTAATAGACTGCATCAGGATCCCATGTGCATGTTGAGGCCCATGCTGAGCCTCAGCTCAGAAACCAAACACTTGTCCACTACTGCAAAGCCTCACACACTAGTCAGACATCATCATCCCTTTCATGCATTAAACACACTTAATACAGTCTCTTTTCCCTATCAAGCACGTCTAGGAGTTGGAAAATAAAGTACTTTTGAGTATTCAACTTCTTCTTATATTTTATTTTCATTTTTTTGCTGATTCTACTTGAAGAAATTCCACTCAGATACTCTTTTTTTTCCTCTTAAAGCATTATCTTCTTTTGGGGTACAGACTTTATTTGGAGTTCAATCATATTTTGAGGTAACGTATTTAATTTATTCTCTCTGATACAACAAATTTGTCAAATCAATTTTTCTGGGCATCAAAACTATATTTGCAGCACGTTACTGATTTGGCTGGAATAGAGTAAATTTTATGCACAGTAGGTGATATGGGATGGTTTAGATTTGTGCTGGAAGTGGTGTTGAAAATATAGGGATGTTTTCCCTATTTCTGGGCAGGGCTTACACGGAGTCAAGGTCTTCTCTGCTCCTCACCCCATCCCACCAGCAGGAATTTTGGGAGTGTGCAAGGAGGGCCACAGCTGGGATAGCTGACCCTGACTCACCCAACTGATATTCCAGGCCATATGAAGTCATGGTTGACATAAATCTGGGGAAAAGACAAGTAAGAGGGGAAATATTTTGAGTGATGGTATTTGCCATCCCAAATCTCTCTTACATTTGATGGAACCTTGTTTTCCTGGGGATTGCTGAACACCTGCCAACCCATGGGGAGTGAGGAATGAATTCCTTGTTTTGCTCTGCTTGCCTGCATGGCTCTTGCTTTACCTGTTGAACTGCCTTTATTTCAGCCCATGAGTTTTCTCACTTTTTAGGAATGGATTTTCTCACTTTTTAGTCATAGTTGCCAGCTGGGGTTAAACCCTGACACTGGTGCAATCAGATAGATCTTAGACTGAGGTATACAAACTGGTCTGTGAACTGAGCACTCACATAAACATCACTGCAAGTACTTCTATTAATATTTGGAAATGAAGTGAATTTACACATAAGGTTTTGCATCCAAACGTTCAGAGGGGTTTCAAAAATGTAGCACAATGTCCTGAGGCCCACACTTTAGTGATGAAAAATGTTTGCAAAAATTCAACAGTAAAAGCTTTTCTATACCTATGTCAACTTGTTAATTAAAACCCCAAGTAGGGGGAAGAGAAAAAAGAAACAATAGCAGTGGATAATTTAATGTTTAGCCAAAAGTATCACAAAATTGGAAAACCAAAAAAGGAATTAACAGAAACCAAAAAATGCAGAAGAAACCTAATACAGATTTAGAAATAGGTATTGGTGCCAAACCATATGGTCATTGAAATGGATTAGTTTTCACTCCTTAGGAACATGCAGACTGCATCCCAAAGTAGCCATGGTAATGAACACTCTTCCAGCAAACTGCAGCTTCTGGGCAGCCAAACCATGGGCACTGGAAGCTAGGCACTGGGTCCAGTTTGAACTTCTTGTTTTCTCTGCATCTCACTTTACCCACTGGATATCAGACTGTTTTCTTCCACTTTTTGTGAACTTTTCTCATTAGCTTAGAAGTCTTCAAACAAAGAGATCTTCTGTTATGTGTTTTTTCTTTGCCTGAGGCAAAGGGTCCCCCTTACTTTGGTCAAAGCTTTTGCAGTTGCTGCAGGAGCAGTGTAGTTGAATCCCACATGGGACTTTGTGCACAAATTAATCTGACTGTTGTGATTCACTTGACTGCCACTGAATATACAACAACAAGAAATAGCCATGATCTCTCACTTGATCTTATGTTCAGATTTGTCCAAAACAACAAAATCTGGTCTGTTAAAACCACTAATGGACAAGAGGGAATGATTTTGATGGAGTGACATCTAAACTGCTTTTCCTCAGGTTTTGCAGTGGAAGACATCTGAAGGAGCTGTTCAAGAGGCATTAGACAATCAGATTTATTGTCCTTATAATAACACAACAGTAGCCAATCTCACTTTGTACCCCCTACTCATTCAATCCAAATTTGCATAATTTGCATGGGGGACATTATTTATTCTTTGGGGAAACCTAAAAATAGAAACTTGAGCAAAGTGATTATAATAACCAAAATTGCATGACTGAATGTTTCACCTCAGCATTTACACTGTATTCAGAAAAATTAGTGTATCTCAACAGGAGATAGGTTAAATGTACTGTACCTACCATAAAAAAAAACAACCCTCTCTCAACCTTTCACATGAGGTTAATTCTGTTATGACATGACTCTTTTAAATCCCTCAATAATTGCATTGCAGGTAGAGGTAGTTCAGGCTTCAGGACTTAAAAATTCTGATCTTAGGACTCCACCTAAAAATTCAATTAAAGAACAATTTAAATCTGGCTGTGGATTTGTATGACCTACATCAGCGTGCTCTTGACCACATCTTAGTCATCCTCATCTCACTCTGTGCACCAGTTCTGGTAACCCTGGAGTGGTACCAGTGGAGATTTTCTCACCTACATGTATTCACATTAAATTCCTCTCAGTTTCCACACCCTACTTTGCACATGTACCCTACTCAAAAGGTCTTTTTCCTTTATTCAGATTTAAGATTGGCTGAGTGTCACTCCCTGAACAACTATTCAAAATTGTGTTTAATATTCATTGTTCAGTGGGTGGTCCACTGTACATTATTTATTACCTGTTAATGACAGAATGATTGGTTTCCTCCTGGGCATTTCCATGCTTCTCCTTGTTAAATGTTACTGGAAATACTCCAGCAAAATATTATCTTTTTCCTAAGAATCTTTTGATTTTTAAACATTTGGAGAGTTTAGGTGGGATTCTTCTCATCTACTTTTGAGAGGGTAGGATTCAATTTACAGACTGAGGCATCTATTTTTAGGTTTTGGCATGCAGGTGTCTCCAGGAAGGCTGAGTATCTGAGCACTGAGGATCAAAACTGCACAACCAGGGTGATAGAACCCATAGGTACCTTCTCCTTGCTCTTTCTGGTCTCACTGGGGACATTATAGGATAACAGGGAGCCTACAAGCTCCTCCTAAAGCCACCAAACTCCCTGACAAGTCAGTTCAGTTCAGGCTGAGCCATAGTTATGACTCTTGCTCATTTGAGTGTACTGGATTAAAATAAACAGTCTCTACCAACCTAAACCATGTAACAGCTTAATAATGCCTTAGTAAGTCCTTCTGGCCTACTCAGTTGAAATTTGAAAATTACAGATAATTACAAACAGCACAAAAGGAGTCTTATAACAGGAAGTGCTGGACAGTATTAATAACAGGTTTCATTAGCAGATCCACCTATACTGCATATGACAGCTGCCATAGGGAAAAATACGTCCCACAGAAGATTAGACACTCAGCATAACAGGTATTAGGTAAATAAGTAAGCAAATTGTCCATAAAACTACATAAGAACCTTTCAGCTTTATAAAATCCAAATTTTAAGCTGTAAATGATGGACTCAGGGAAAAGTCACAAGTGCTAATAGTTATGAAAGGAGATGTCTTCAAAGGTCTGTAAATCAAGACAGCTGTAGAATTATAGAATAGTTTTGGTTGGAAAAGACCTTCAAAGTCATCCAGTTCCTGCCCCCCCTGCTGTGGGCAGGGACACCTTCCACTAGACCAGGTTCCCCCAAGTCCCATCCAGCCTGACCCTGAACACTTCTGGAGATGAACACCTCCACAGCTTCTTTGGATAATCTGTGTCAGGGCCTCACCCCTCTCACAGTAAAGAATTTCTTCCCAATATCCAATCTAATCCTGCCCTCCTTCAGCTTGAAGCCATTCCCACATGTCCTGTCCCTCCATGTCCTTGTCAAAAGTCCCTCCTCACCCTCTCGTAGCCCCCTGTAGGCACTGAAAGGGGGTCTGAGGTTTTCCTGGAGCCTTTTCCCCTCTAAGCTGAGCAGCTCCAACTGCCTCAGTCTGTCTTCATAGCAGAAGTGCTCCAGCCCTCCATGTTGAGAAATATTTCAGAATTTTACCCAAGGCAGATAAATTATGTTGCTATACTATGGCTGTGAAGGTACCTTGTAGACTGCAGGAAAGAATGGGTACCTAGGTAAAGACCATAGTGAGTCCTTCCTTTAAAAAGAATAAGCTTTCTGATCAGACCAAATCCATGAAAAACATAGTTTAGTCAAGTTAGATGTGCAAAATCCACAGAACTGGATTTCTCTGGTTCTTTTCTTGTTAAAAGTAGTAAAAGTACTCATTTTTCTTGGATGGGAAATACATGAGGCCCATGTGTTTGTCAAGGCCAGGTGTGATCATCAAGCTATGATCTTGAGCACTTTTTTCAAATAGTTCCCCAAGACTCAGAATTCCACTGTCAGGAATGCTTTAGTTCCTCAGCAGCTTCTGCTTCCTCCGTAAAAACTAGTAATGGGAAGAAAATGCTTTGGGACATGAGTTATCTCACTTGATAAGTCCACAGCTGCCAGCAGACCAGAGCCTTCATTTTACACACACCACTGGTTGTGTTCTGCCATGTTCTCCTTTACTCCCCTGTGGTTTCATGGGTCAGGGACTAGGTGGAGGTGCCCCATGTTTTCAATTTGCTGAATGAAATTAGAGTGGAGAAGAAAGACTCTGTCAGCCATATCTGGTGGATAGAGCATGAGCAGAGAACACCCAGTGGGAGCACTGTGGGTGTGTTGGTTTTGTTGCACATGTAGTTTATAACACACTTGAGGCTCTGCATCTCATTAGTTTTGGGTGGGTCTCTCCCACCAGGACAAGCAGCCTTCATTTCATGGATGTTTTTGTGAATCCAATTTAATTCTGAGTGGATGAAATAAGACTGATGACATGGGAAGGTGAATAGGCAAACCTGACAGGATTATTCAGGTACTATAAGAGGGGTGGTAGGGTGCTGCCTTACTTCTCATTAGTTTTAGAGAAGAACTGTTGAAATTTGATTTTTGAACAATTTTTGACTTCCAGATTCTAGGAAGCATAACACAACAGAGGCTTAGGCCAGGACTCTAAAGGATTGGAAATTTTTGCCTGAAGTACTCTACTTCAACCCTGAAAAATAAAATAAATGTATAGATGGTATTAAAGAAGAACAAATGAATGAAGAACTGGCAACCCCAACACACAAAGAAGAGTATGGAGTATTTGTAACAATGAGTACTGAAATTATCACTCTCCCAGATGTCTTTTGGCTTTTCCTTTCAGAGTTCTGAGGTTTTTGCCCACAGATGGCACAACCATGAGTGGCCAAGGCTGCCCACACCTTGTCCTGACCTTCAGGTATGGTTGGAGTGTGCTACAGAGCAGTTAACCACTACAAGAAAATATAAATTGACCCATGTTTAATCTGCATAAACCTTAAGGCTGGAGGTTGCTCTGATGAGAAGAGAGTGAACAACTTTCACAATAAAATATGGAGCCCCCAGTGTAATAGGGAGTGCTAATGGGGAACACATCTGGGGAGAAAGGAACCATAACTCCTGTGCAGCTTTTGAGTGTCCAGGGTGCATCATGGGCTGCGAGGTTTTTAATCCGTGGGTGTATATCCTTTATGGGTATGATTTTTCCCTTCAGGTATGAGCCCTTTGTTCACATCTTGGTCATGTTCACACCTTGGTCAGTCATCAGAATGATGAAATATTGAAGGGTGGACTTGCACTGGCACGAAAGACGCCATGAACTCAATCTGTATTTTTATTGAAGAGAAGGCTGAGCAGTGATTTCAGCTTGTATACACCTACATGACAAAGATATTTTTCTTTGGCCAGAAGTCTAAGAACATCCAATAAATGAAAATAAGAGATAGAAAAATTCAGATGGAAAAGAATTACAGTTTAACCATGAACCCAGCAAACAACTGAAATAGCAAACTGATGCTTTCAAAAATCTTTTTCCCTATTGTTGGGCACTTTAAATTAAAGACTGATTATTTTTCCCCTAAAAAACATGTTTACCTTCAAAGTGGACTTTAGAACAAATGTGGCCTAGACTATGTGGTAAGTCAGGCATCCTTCTTTAGCTACTCAAAAAATCTTTAGCACTTTTCTGCTCTGAGGGGATGTCTCTTAATGTCAAGACCAGGGTGATACAAGAGGTAAAAAATTTTGTAGCTTTCAGTCTTTTTTCCATGTTTCTATAGCAAGCAGACATAGTGAATAGTACTAAGAATTCCTGAATCCTGTCCTCACCTTCCCCAATTATACCTTTTGCCAGGGGCTATAATGAAGTCGTGGGATCAGGGAGAAAAGTTTGTGTAAACTTCAGGTAGTGTTTCTTCTCCCTCAGAAACAATTATTCCTGAAAACCATAATCTTGACCAGTATCTGGGTTGGTCTGAAAACCAGACTATGCAGATGGACGTGACTAAACAAAATTGTCTAAGGTTATGTTAGAGAAGACAGGGCTTCTTTTTTAATTTATATGTGTAGAAATACATCTTTATATATTAAATTTTAATTGCCTGGTGCTTGTCAGATCCAGATTGGATCTCTTTGTTCCCGTTTTTATTCTCATTGCACGTGTCAGACCAACCCCTTCACCTGGATGTGCTGCCATGCAAGTGTTTGTTGGCACACCTCCTGCATATCCTGGGAGAGATATGCAGAAGGCTGGAGGGAGCAGGAGCAGGACTGCCCACAGCCTGGCAGGGGTCAGGGTAAATACCCACTGAGCCATGCCCTGCAGCCTGCTTTGTTTACCTTGGGTCTCTGCCCTGGGTTTGTTGAATAGGCACAAAGACATTAATCTCTCTGTGTCCCATGGGGATCACAATATCCCCTTGCATTTCCTTATGGAGGATCTTCCACGTGAGCATGTCCAACCCCCAGCACAGGAGATAACGGTAGCAGGGCTAATGAGAACATTAACTTTGTGAAAAGACACTCCTGGATGTCTCAGGAAAGAGATGACTTTCAGATTGTTTTCTCCTCAAAATGTTGCAGCCTGGAATCCCTGCAAGGCTCCTCACATTAACAGCAGAACAGTGTGAATGGCTCAGGAGACCACGCTCTGGGTTACAGCCTCCTCCTCCTCCTCCTCCTCCAGGAACTCCGAGTTCCCTTCAAAAGGAGCTGTTCGTTTTGCTGCTGAGCTAACATGATTAAACAAGACAGGTCTGGCAGGGCTCTTCCACATTGTCAAATCTTGAACAAAAGGCGTAATTTTCCTATTTCTTACAGCTCCAAACAGCCTGCTTCCAGAGATGGCAATTACTCACAGGCAGCGTAACTCAAGACCTTTCCAGTGTTTATATCTCCACATGATCCATACATTTACATGGCAACGGCATGGAACAAGGCATGGCTTTTCATTTTCCCATCATAATTCATAGCAGGACCCTGCCAAGAAAACACTGGAGCTGATTACCAAGTGTGACTACGATCAGATCATTTAGCAATTTGAGTTTCCACACCTTTTGTGTGAAGCTGGGCTTTGTTTTACTTAAAGCAATAATTGCATTCTAATTTCATAATATAGGTCGTGGTTGCTTCATCTCTCTGTGCCTTCAAGGAAAAGAAAAGCTGCACAGAACACAACAAACATTTTTTAATTAATTTTTTTAAATGACTTAATAAATGTTTACCTGCTTCACAGGTGTGCTTGCTGCAAAGTGACTTAATTATCATTCCCACAGTCCCTGTTCAAAGGATCACAAAGGGATTATACATTGGTGTTATCCTCAGTAATAATGAATTACTCTTTTATGAAGAACTGAGTTCAAAGAAACATTTTTAAGAGTAAAAGTTTTTTAAATGATATACGTTAAAGAAGGAGTTAAGAATTAATCGATTTTTAACTGGGCAGAATTTCAAAACAGAGCAGAAATAGATGATTACAAACAGTCTTGGACTCATTTCTTCACAATGCTTAAACTTGTCTTCAAGGTTCCCCCAATGAACAAGAAGAGAAGGGCACCTCTCAGACCATGTAGAATTGTTCCAGAGCTTATTGGAGACCTTTTCCTTTCTTCTCCTCCAGAGCATGACCCTCCACATTTTAGCTGGAGTTGTAGGGTCACTCAGTTTATCAGGTCACAAAACACATGGCAGGACATGACATGTCCCAGCTGGTTTAGCTTTCATTGGATTACTCACCCTCATCTCCAACACAGCAGCTTGGGTTCCCACAGGTCTTCAGACCCAGGTGCTGCATGATGGATCCAGTCAATCAGCTCCGTTCTTCATCCCTAAGCACAACCTGGAGGTGCTGAGAAGGATGAAGTGGGCAGTGAGAGACTACTGTGAGTTTAATATTTAATATATATCTAATATTTAACATGGGATCCTTCCACTTCCATGGGCTTCAGACTAGGCATGGTATTGAGTCCTTTCCTAGAGAGCACAGGAAATCAAACTACCTGAAAATAAAGTGCAGATAGCTCTTATTTAAAAAAAAAAGGAGATCCATATCAAAACTTGCTCATGTGTCTGTTTTAAAAAGGAGACACTTTTATCTCTTTTAGAGAACCATAGTTTGGATCTTGATTCTGGCATAATTTTCTCACTTTATCTCAAGCACTTGTCACTTTTATAGCTTCTGCTGTCTCTGAAGGTACCAAAGAGCAGTGATTTTTCTGTACTGGATCTCCATCACAAACCTCATCTGAGTCAGCCTATGAGTGTTTTCCCCAAACAGACATAGCCACAGATCTCTCTGGGTATAGTTCTGTTATCCAGAATATCTGGGAATCAGGTAAGAGTACCTTTCATCCTGTTCCCAGCTGACTTTCCTTTTTCTTTTTTTTTCATTTTTCTTTTCAATTGCAATTGCATGCAAAAAAAGATTTAGATACAGAAGGTTCTTATTGCTATTTTGGACTTTCAACCATAGAATGGACTTTAAAGATCCTCTGGTTCCAACTCTCCTGCCATGGGTAGGGGCAGTTTCCACTAGAGCCATCCCTGTCTGCACTCAGAGATGTAATTCAGGTGTCTGCTATATCAGCTGAGCAGATGTGCCATGAGTTTCCTCTCATGGTGTGGTTTAGTTCCTTCAGGACATTCTGGGCTCATTTTTCTGTACATTTTAGCTCCCTGCAACCCTTTCTGTGTACACATACAATTAGGGATCATGTGTGGGGCTTGCTTCTCTCAGGACTGCACAGCTCAATACCGTGCTCTATAAAGTATATTCGTGTGACCTGAGACTTAGCAGCTCCTACATGTTCCATGACCAGTTTCTTTAACAATGTTTTAGTACTTCTATGACCTTTTTTTTTTTTTTGCTATACTTCAAAGGGCTTTCAAGTTACTGTATCCATAATCCTTCCCAGATCCTGACAGGGAAGGTAGCTGAGCACAGTCATCCCTTCTTACAAATCAGCAAGAGTTGCTTATGTGAGTTTCCCACAGCACAGAAGGGGCAGCATCAAATTTAGAATTAGGACTTCAAAACACCTAGGACCTTTTTTTTTTTGTGTAGGTCTATAAACATCCATGAAGGATTTGATGTTCCAGACCAGAGAAGGACCAGCCTGACCATCTAGCTTAGAGCCTGTTGGATGTGAAGAATGTGCTTGTGCCCCTCTGTAGGCAAAGAGGAGTGAAAGGATTCTTCAGAGCATTATTTAAACGTGCAACAGACCCCTTGTTTGAATCATCCCCTTGTCTTTCTCTTGTCTGAACAGACAGTTTGCAGTGTTGAGCTTTCTAGTGTAGCTGTGTAAACACAGGTAGTACAAATCCCCCCACTAATGCTGCGTGACTAAATGCAACCATTTGCCTTCACCCGTTGCTCAACGCTCACGCTCAGCTGCATACGTAGAATAGGTTTTAATTCCAAATAATTGCTGGGTTTTGACATACTGAGTAGGATTCATTTGCCTAAGCACAGACATTTCAGATATATATGTATACTGTCACCAGCTGCTGCAAATGCAGGGTGGTACAGGTCTAGCTACCCCAAATCCTTCATCATGTCATGGAGCTGTCTGAGCTTCCCCAGGGTGCTCAAGGAGTCCAGGCACCTGTGTTTAGGCAACCTTGATTTATCTATTTGTAAACAGTGTCTTTGATGTCATCCAAGGGCATCAACTCTTCGTGGAAGATGGATATTTTTATTTCTTCGCTTTTCCACATGCCAGTAACTCAAACAATGAGAATCAGCCTGGTTCTCATTTGCCAAATCCTCCAAGCAACTTCATGTAGCTTCACGGTCTGTCAGTAATTACACTGTGAAAATTCACAAAATAATAGAAATTTGTCCCTGCTTTTAAATTAACCATGGAATTGAACCCAATTTTCTTTCCATTTAATAATTTGAATAATATTTTTGTCAATCCTTTTTCCTTCTTATGGGCTTTGACCTTTTTGGGGCCTAAAAAATAACTAAATGAGAGCATGGGTTGTATTTGCATTGTAACTCTACTGAGCAAAGTGTTTTAGGACTTGGAGAGAGTTAGCAGGAAATTAGCACTGCTCAGTGTGGAAGAAAATCTTCTATGGGTATTGCAATTTTTCTTTCTGAAAAAAAACTAAAACAGCCCCAGATTTATCCCATTTTGGATAAATACTTTTCCTATAGCTATTACTACCCTGTCTAGGTGTAGTCCAGCATTTTTCCAGTTGTTGTCAGCTATGACCTTAAAAACAGGGGAAAACAGGCCAGACTGAACAGAGAATGGCCATACTGAGGACTGGCTATGATGGGAATGCCCTTCAGCTCTCACTTTGCCTCTGATACATCTTTATCTGATGTGTCTTTACTTCCTGATGTATCACAAGACAAGCAAACAAATGAAAGATGAAGAAAGGGGAAAGGGCATATCTTTATTTACTTTAATTGTCTAAATAGTCATTCAATCTCATCTATGCTAATTCAGGCTTCTTCTAGAGATCCTCAAGATAGAGGCACTTCCAGAGGCTGATTCTGTCCTTTTGCCTCAGGCACTTACTCAGTGACCTGAATGGATAAGGAGGCCACTTAAAGATGGCTATAAAATAAGGAAGATGAATCCTGCCCTTCATGACCTGCCAAGCAGAGACAGCAAGAACTCCTTAACCAGAGCATCACAAAAACTAAATTCCACATCCATTTTATCACCACTATCCTCCAGATGATGTCAGAGTTGTTAGAGGAGTAAACTGAGGTGGATGGTGAATCTACCTAATTATTGGCATACAGAGAATAAATGATGAGGTGGTAAGAAATCTGATTTCTTCTGCTTGTTCTCCACTTCTATGTGTTGAAACAACTTGTTTCTCCAGAGTTCAGCTTAGATTTAAGCTGGAAACACAGCTGGTGGTTTTCCCCCAGCGTGATTGTGGGTATTCAGTTTAGTTGCTGATACATCATAGGGCATCTGAAACATCTACACAAGACCCGATCCAAAATCCAGGGGAGACCCACATTTTTCTTGAGAAGCAATGAAAAGCAGGCAGGTCATCCAAAGTAATTTCAGTTGGGTATGGATATTATCAGGCAATGGAAAAGGTGTGCAGTTGCTTACAGTTTAAGATACCTTAATTTAGGTGACTTAGGTGATTTAGGTGTCCAAGGTCTCCTCATAAATAATACAGATCTAGTGCTTAATTGAGATATCTAAGAATAACTGCTATTCTGGCATTAATTCCATGTTATACACCTCAGATTGGAAATCCTTTACATTATCATGTTGCAAGAGGTTAAAGCCATTTCAGTACTGAGATATCTTTTTCTGTTGCCTGATAGACCAGAAAAATTGTTTTGATGTTACCCTCTAGTTAAAGCAGGAATCTGTTCAGAGAAGAGCTGTGTCTATGTGGTTTGTGAGTGTCTCTTGGAAGCTGATCACAATGACCCTTTCTTGTCCATACAGAGAACCACAGAATCATTTAGGCTGGGAAAGGCCTTTAAGGTCATCGATCCCAACCATTATCCCAGCACAGACAAGTCCACCACTAAACCATGACACTAAGCACCATGTCCACACAAATTTTAAACCCCTCCAGGTTTGGTGAATCAACCACTTCCCTGGGTAGCCTGTTTTAATGCCTGACAACCCTTTCCATGCAGAAATTTTTCCCAATATCCAATCTAAAATCCTCCCCTGCTGCAATAGATAAATGAATGTCTTCCATCACTGGGCTAAAAATTTTGCAATGTGGACAGACAGAGAGACAAAGAGAGGAAAAAAAAAAAAAGAAAAATTTACATCTCAACTGCATTGCATAACCAGCAATCACTGTAATAGAATTACTGACATTATGGGCTGCTAAAGGAACAGTTAGTAGCTTGTCTCACTTGTCTGTAATTTACTCTGAGTCTATTTAGCCTTGATGTACAACTGAGGTCAATTGCTGTGCCACTTTCCTATCTCCCTACTTTGGAGTTATGGAGAGAAATGTGTGCCTCATGAATGACTATCTCTCCTGGTCAAGCTTGTCTCTGCCTCCCTTCAGCAGTGCCATGTGTTAATAGATAGTGCTGAACAGTTAATATCACCAGCTAATTGGCAAAGCATGTGTGAAGCAGATGTATTTAAATATAGAACGAGGCTGAAGGAGTAACTGAAATGCATAAGTGATAAGGATTTATTATTAGAGCAGATTAATGAGCCCACCTTTTTCTCCTCCCCCCTTCATCTCTCATCCTCTTCCCTGACCAAGTGTATTTTTAATTCTTCTACTTCAGGAAGGTTTTATTCCACTGTTGAGAAAATTCTGATAAAGAATTTTGTGTTGGCTTTATGGCAGCACCTGGAAGGCCAAACCATATTTTCTGTGTATTTAGTGTTTGTGAAGACTCAGGCCTGTAGTAAAACAATAACAACTGATTATAAAGCAGAGGTGAAGAAGGGATATGTGAAAAAGGGATGGAGAGAGGGAGATGTGTATTTTTTTTAATGCAGATCTGTTGTGTCAAAGATCTAAAATATTAACCAGGAATATCCTTTTCCCTTTGAAAGACCTTTGGCTGAAGTGTCAGCTCTCTGCCCAGCATTGTCAAGCTTTCTACTGCCCTTTATGGGAGGGCTCTCAGTGCTTCAGGCCACTCTCTTCCTTGAGTCTAACCTGCAAAGGGAATGGAGGTAGTTTTTGACATATCCCCACTCCCCAGTTTAGTTCCCATGGAAACTTCCATCCTAACTGTGATAGTGCCCCCAGAGCTGAGGACCAGCTTCTGGACTTTTATCAAGATGCATATCCTTCAGTTTGCCCTCAGGTGGGGCAGTTTGGAGTTTACCTCTCTTCTTTGGAGGTTGCTTTTCACTCTGAGACCCCTCCATCACTTTGTAAGCATCCCTTGTGCCCCCTGAAGCCATCGTGTGCATGTTTGTGTTCTCTGCTGTGCAGCTGGAGAAACTGAGATCCAGAGATGATCCTGAAAATCCTGGTGACAAAAATCTAAATTAGAAGTTAAATATTTATCCTGAATTAAATTGAAATCAAACAGAAAAATCCATAAGGAAAGATGCACCGTCATCTATTTTCCCCAGCCCACCATTAACTTCCCTGGTGTTTCACCAGGTAGCAGTAGGCACAACAAAGCAACACATCACACAAAATTAGTCATGCACATGAGCATGTCCATGCTTCTATTTGTTCCTGGCTTAATGTTTTCTCTCTAGAGGTTGGGATTGAACAGCGATTGGGTTCACTGGCAAAACAAATTTCCTTGAATTCAGCTTGCAGCCAGGTAAATGCAATTTCCTTGGTCTTGGACTGGACAGTTGGAGTTTACTCCCTTCTCATTATCAGGTTTTCAGTTCCAAACAGGTGAAGTTATTATTTAATTTATTTATTAAACATGTTGATTTTAACTGTGTCTTAAGTGGAAATATGTGTCTTTAAGCTTTTTCTAATCCATTAGGCCTGAGGATCCTTCAGCTGTGTGGCAATGCTGAAGATGAGTCCCAAGGAAACAGAGTTTACATCCCCAGAGTTTCCATGTGGAGGAAGACTGTGTACATGGATTAAATAGGGAGGTACAACACACTCCTGTCTATCTCTGACCAGGACAGGAAGGGACTGGGACACCGTGGTACAACACAGAGTATCTATTTCCATATCTGTATCAATTGCCTGCTCTACACACAGGCTAATGAAATAAAAACCCCATTAATATAAATTAAAAAAAAAAATCTGCAAAATCTTCTTCAAAAGAAGTAATAAAAAGCTGGTTATTTTCATCTTTTAGATAAGTGTCTACATTTGTGTAGAAAACCACATAAGGATCCAAATCATTCTCCGTTTTACCCATGAGACCACATGAAAATTAAATAAAGGCAGGATTTTCCCAGCAAACAGAAGTTTCTTTGGGTTTATCCCACACTTTGCAACTTCCCATGGTTCAGTGACATGATTTCAATTGTTATCCATCACGGGGTTTGCTTAAGTGAGCTTGGGTTTTGGCACACCAAAGCTCCCCTAAGCTGCAGCTTTTGTTTTGATTGTTTGGGTTCTGTTGGGAAGATATTTACAGTTATTCTAACATTACCCTTCACAAACAGATTATCATTGCAAATTGCACTAGGGGGAAGTGGTGAAAAATTTTGGGTAGGATTAAGGTAATCCTAAAACAAGCTAATAAAAAACACATATAAGTGCTCTATTTTTAAAAGGAGACAAGATGAGACACATAATCTCTTTCAATAAGTTTTCTGGAGCAATAAACCTTTAAACCCAATGTACAATGTAGATGTGTGTTTGTGTGTGTGTGCCTGTGTACATGGGTATTTTCTTAAACTTTCCTTTGCCAAGATACAAAGCCCAGCTTGTCAGAGTTACATCATGTTTATAAATCTCCTCTTCAGTGAAATTTGTCTGACATCAACCTTCAGCTCATGCAAACATAAATCTTCTTTGGCAGATGATTGTTTGGGTTTTTTAATTTTTTTTTCTCAGAATTTATTTTTTAAATTATTATAATTTTATTGACTTTTTAATAAAGGTAATAAAAGGATTCTCATGCCAGAGAAAAGAATTTAAGGTTTATATTAAGTTTAAATCTTACTTTCTTGCTGTCTGTAACCACATCATCAATAAACAAAGGCCAGATTATTTTGTAAAGCAGATGTGATAGTCTTAATATTCTTTTTCTCTTTTGAAACATGTGGTTTCTCCCATTATTTGATTAAGAGCTGAATATTATCCTTTATATTGTGAGTGGCAAAAGCCCTGCTGGCTCAAATCAGATGCAAAGAAATGTTTGGTGCATATGATTGCAAGCACCACTTGTGTTTCTAAAACAAGGGGCAGATCTTTTACAGATAAATAAAATGCCATTGCTGTATGGGGCAATTTATCCTGCCCCAAAGGCAGCGTTGTCATAACCCCATGGTGCAAATTGTTGCAGCTTGAAAGTAGAATTGCTACAGCCCTATCTTGTAATGAAGGCAATTTATATTAGCTGGAAACCTACCCCAGTGGTTTAGATCCTGATCTTGTTTACAAAAGGATTGGTGGCAAAATTGCTGGTGGATTCAGATGAAAACCAAGTCAAATGCCACTGAAGCCTCCAGGACTACTACACTTGACTTGAAAGGCAGCCAAGAGAATGGGTGCTCTGATGAATTCACTGTCATGGGAATGACTTGAAGGAGGGAGTTCTGCCCAGGATACCACCCTATGACACGTGGTCAGGCAATTTTGCCTGTAGGATCCAGCTGGATTTAAAACAAGATCAGATTCTCTGCTCTTTTCACCTCCCTTCTTTTTTCTATCTGGCAGAACACTAATTTGTGTCATGTGTGAGGAGTTTCACCACAACTACTCTTAAATCTTTTGGTCTTTTTCTTTTTAATTATGGCTTCCCATTTTTAACTGCCACCTCTTTAATCCTGAAAAGATAATACACTGATCTCAAATCCTGCTTCAGGGTGGCAGCTAATTGCATATTTGGCCAAGTACTGGACTTCCTTTCTTATAATGTTTGTCTCAAGTGCTCAACAAAAGCAATTTGTGGTGCATTTTAGTAGCCAAATGTATATAATATTACGTATTATTAGAATGTTATTAAAGCAAAGACTTTTGTTGTTCTCCTGCCAAACACAAAGAGCTCTTTTCCCTTGTACAAAGAAGTTCCAAAGCTAAAACTTCCTGCCTCTTCAAGCTTCCAGCGGTGTCCTGACCTCAATGTACTGGGAAAGGTTATTTTTCTCATTCCAGGAAGAAGTTGTAGATATTTTCCATTCCATTCTTGTGACTTAGGGCAGGACAAGGTGTGACTGCCCCACGTGTGGATACCTCTGAGCTAATTCCCACTGACTTGTTTGGGTAGTGGATGTAGCAGAGTGCAGAGAAAAGCCCAAATTGCAAAGCCTGGCAGAGGAGCATGGTTGCAACTCTGCTCAACTCCCTGCTGCCAGCAATGCCTGAGGAAGTTACTTTAAAGCTAAACTTATTACAGACACATCTTAACCTTGTCTGAGCTCTTCTCTTACCTTTTCACCTTTGTTCAGCTCACCTTCTAGCTGTAGTCCCTGATTCTTGCTTTTCCTGGGACCCTCGTCTATTCCTGGTGTCAATGCTGGAACAGCACAAAAAGGAACTCATTCAAGACCCAAAATGATTTAGAAAATTACTCTCTTTTCCAGATCAAGAAACTGAACCACACAGACATTCTTACTCAAAAGCTGGTTTCAGGGCTCAGAGAACAGGAGTTGTGTGGAGGGACTGCAGGTTTGAAAATGACATTTTCATGCATGGGGATTAGGGAATGGGTCTGAACTGGCAAATGCACCACTGGTTGCAGCCCAGCCTCCTGTATCCCCTGTATTGGGGTATATTTTTGACTTTTCTGGCCTGGCCTTGTCCTTTCACCTGCTGTATCCACAAGGACCAGGCCTCACTGGCTGACTCTACACCTCTTCCTATCCCAGTAATTTTCTTCAAACAAGCTCTGCAGCATCTGCTCCCTACCATTCCTCTCTTCCAGTGGAGTTACAATGATTCCTGGTATAAACATGGAAGAAAGAGAGGCTGGAAAGTATTCCTGCTTCAAATGGAGTCCATACCCACACCAGAAATCTTGTAGCAGACATTTCACATCTTGCTGAGGAGATACCAATGGTTTCCAGTTTGCATCAATGAATAACTCCACTGATGAGAGCTCTTCTATTAACCCTACATTTAGTGTAGAAAAGTGAAATTCCCACAGTTCTGGGTCCTTCATACAAGAAAGACATCAAGGGGTTGAAATGTGTCCAGAGAAGGGCAACAGAGCTGGGGAAGGGTCTGGAGTCTAATGAGGAGCAGCTGAGGGAGATGGGGAGGTTCAGGAGAAAAGGAGACTCAGAGTAACCTCATCCCTCTCTACAATGCCCTAACAGGACGGTGCAGCTGGGGGGGGGGGGGGTGTCAGTCTTCTTCTTCAGATAACAAGTGACAGGATGATAACAAATGGCCTCAAGCTGTGCCAGAGGAGGTTTGGATTAGATATTGTGAAAAATTTCTTCTTTCTAAATGTGGCCAGGTATTGGAACAGGCTGCCTAGGGCAGAGGTGGAATCACCACCCCTGGAAGCATTAAAAAAACATGCAGATGTGGGGTTTGGGAATATGTTTTAGTGGTGCATGTGGAAGCCCTGGGTTAATGACTGGACTCGATGATCTTAGAGGTCTTTTCAAACCTTAATAATTCTCTGATTCTAAGGGGATGTCAGCAGGCTGGAGACACTGGAATTGTGTTTGAAAGGAGGCATCCAAACCTGGTATGATCTTACCCATGCTGTTTACAGATGGCAGCCCTTGGAGTGAGCTCTCCTGAAGCTTTTCCTGCAGGACCTGTGAGTTTGATGACATAGACACATATTCCTGGTGTCTACATTTTGCCTTTCAACAGCACTAATGGGTCTGTGTCACTTCCAGCCTCGGGCTGGCTGCTCTCCAAGTTGGGAAATGCCTGGACAGCATGAGCCTGGGTTCAGAGAGAAATGCAGTCTCTGTTTGCTCACCTCCCACATCAGGGCTCCCTCACACACCACAAGATAGGTGTTGCTGAATCCTGTTTTGTTTTGGATTTTTTTGTAGATAAGTAACATGAGAAAGCCTCACAAACCCATCTTTCTCTTCAGTCTGTACAAGACTTAAGTGGAAATATGATGTATTTCGCTCATCACTCAGGCTTTTAAACTAGTGTAAAATGATGATTTTGAAACATTAGCTTTTTTTCCTACCACTTTGCCTTGACCTGAATTTAGGGAACCGACAGATCCTTTCCACCCTTCCTGTTCCCCACAAGAAAAAATGAAGGTTAGGATTTCAGCAATTCTGATGTTATTGTACTTAAAAGATCCAGTTGGAAATGCAATGAATAGCTTGTTGATGACATTCCAGTGACAACTGAAGTTAATAACAGTCATAAAAAGTCATTTACTTTAATTGACTTATTGCAAATGCACAAGGGCTGTTAGCTTTATTAATGCAAACAAGTAGGAAAAAACCCTCTCTGTTTTCTTTCTTCCTTTCTTTTTGAAGCTGCAAATATGTTACAAATAAACTGCTAAATAGATTTAATATTTGACATAAAGAACCTCTGTCCCAGATGTCTGACATAGTTTATAAATTGCTATGCTTATAGAAAATGTGTTATTGCTATACCTTATTTTGTTTGTTTGAATGGATAATATTTCTTGAGCAACAAGGATGAAAATAAGTCACCAATAACTAGGTAAAGTCCTGTAAAACAGAGGTACCAGCATAGATTCCCTTCATATTTGAGCAGTGCAAGGCTTAAAGAGGCTCAGTTATCTAGAGCAAAAATTAGCATGACCATTTTAGGAGTCTGTCTTCAAATATTTTTAGCCATTCCTTAATTTTGTTAATGTTTCAGATTGTCTTCTGGGGAAGAAGACAAATCAGAAGTCTCCATGTTACTTCTCTGTGAAGAGAGCAAACTTTATGGTTGCACTAAGTCACTCACAAGGATGAGAAACGATGTTTTAATGCCAAAGATTTCATCCATGACAATGAGGATTCCTTTTTCCAGTGACTGCATTTTAACCTTCAAATCCCAAAGGTCACAGAGAGGTAATGTTTTCATTAAAACATACCTGCTAAGGTGACCTAAGCCTTAACATAAACAAAGTCTTTTAAATGCAGACACCTGAAATACCTTGGTTTTCAATCCTGGCTCCAGTGTTTGAATCTCAAAGGTGAAGAAGGCATACCAAATTCCTTTGAAGCCTGGTTTTCTAACCCTAAACTACCTACTAGAGCTAAATTTCCACTTGAAAACAATTAATCATGCACGTGGAAATCAAGTTTTTAGCAAAATTTAAATATATGGTATTGCACATGCATGTGTGCCTTTCCAATTTGCAAAGGTAGGTATTTTAAAGTAAAAATATCCCAACTTTTTTATTAATATAGCTTAAGGTTTTATATGAATAGGTAATATAAATTTTCTATCAACTAAGATGAAGGAGGGAAATCTCAAGAAGAAACCTTTTAACACAACATATAATCTTTTACTGGCTACCAACAGATTGTGCCAGAATTTAAAGGGCAGAAATCATCATAAAACTATGTGTCCAATTTATATAAATTAACAGTCTTAACCCTGGGTCTCCCTGCTTTCTGTAAGGGCGAAGCAGTAGCTTTTCCAGGACCTCTGCATTTTAATATCACCAACCCTCCACGTTCAGCAGAGGTACCATGTCTGCTCCTGGCTGACCTGCAGCCTCTACTGTGCTTCCTCCAAACCCCTCTGGGAGACAGGTGCCAGATTTATGTTTCTTCTGTTTGTGTAAGGAAGCAGGATAGGCCTAACCTTAAGGATTTTCTTTCCCAACACCCTCACTCACCTCCTCTCCAGAAATTTCTGTTTCTCCTTTGATTTTTCTGGTCCTGTGCTATGAAGAATAAATTCTGTGTATGGATGTTCCTGTCCTCCTGTCAGCACAGGGCATTCAAAATCCATAGTTGTTGATAAATGGTGAAAACAGGCAGCAGGAGAGTTTTCAAAGGGTTTCAAAGTTCTTTTTTGAGATTTTCACAGAATGTGTTAAAAATATCTAAAAAAATTGTAGTTTACAAGGGAAATATTTACAGCTGCCCCAATTTGCTCACACTGTGCTAATAAATAATGTTTCACTTTTGTATTGTCAAGGCTGACTCCTCTAGAGAAGCAAAACTGCTTAATAGTAATAACTAGAGAATTATACATTAAATATGAAAACCAAAAGTGACCATATCACAGAACTGACGTGCCATGTTAAATATAGAACCCAGTAAAATATTTATTTCACGGTTAAACAGAGTAATGGTTCAAGGGAACAATAAAGCTGAAAGAAAAAAATTGAATTGTGGCCCTGTCCTGAAAAATATTCAGCTGTCCTGACCTGTTTGTTTGTTCTGTAGGATAAAAAGGTAGTATCCATATATTTATGTCTGCAAAGTTTCATGTTAGCAAAGCCACGCATAAGTTGGATCTACTCAAGGGAGGAAAATCAAGCAAAAAATTAATTCCAGTGTAAGGAATGCAACAATTCAAGCCTGTGTGTATTAAAGCAGCAACTTAGGAAAAGACTGAATGAATGCATGTGTAACAAAAATGCCAATAACTGGTCACAGGAGTGTGAAACTGCCTTGGCTCTTGTTTCAAAGTTGGAGGCCACCTGTGGACTCCAGTGGGATTTTGCAGCAGGTCCTCAAAGACCCCTCAGAGTAATTCCAACCCTCTCTGCCCAAATTAATTGGGCAGCATGGCTGTGGCTGATTTTGCTTTAACAGATGACCACTGTCTATGATCATCCATGAGGCTGTGTCAATCACAGCAGCTGCAGATCCATCTGGGTGCCAAATATGAATTTCTAATTTGTTATGTTGGATGAGATAAGAAATAATAAGAATCTGCACTGGGATGCTCAGTCCTCATTCTTCATTTCTACTTCCTCAGAGTAGCAGAGAAGGAGAGGGCATTTAATGAGCAATCTTAATCACTCCACATAATTCCCCACTACAAGATGGTTAGATAAGTCAGTGGCACAGAAACATCATTACATCACAGCTGATTTAAATTTTGTGCAGCTCTAGAAGGAGGTGCTGAGAAGGGATTCCTTTGAGAAGGGCTTTGTGAAGTGCTGTGAATGAGCCCAGGTTTGAAAACTGATGGCTACTAATATTCCACATAAACTATTGGATTTAAGGAGGAACTTTGGTTTATAAAATGGTTTCCAATATTTATTTTTATTTGATTTTCTTTTAGCTTTTCATGTTCTGAGAAGGGGGGACGGGACTCTTTGCTGGAGTCTTTTCTTATATATTTCCTACATTTCATGCCTGCAGTCTCAAAAGCTCTGAAAACAGATGCTTGGTTTTCAAAGCAGTTTTTACTTTTTTTGGCAATGCCAGCTATTTTACAGTGGAAAATATAAAACAAAACCAAAGCCAATGACTTTTGATATCTTCTGCTTCCTTATCACCCTTTGTTATGCTTGTTAATCAGGGTGACTGGGAGTATTTTAAACACTTATAATGTATACATTTCTTCCCCCTCCCCGAAACATCTGTTTATTTTACAACAACATAAACCTTGGGGAAGAAAAAAGTAGCTGCTATTATATATTTTTTTCGAAGTGAAGAAGTAAACATGCAGCTTTCACATTTGCTACATCAAACAGATGCTATTTATTTAGTTGCTTGAGGCAGGAGGCCTGATCAGAAGAGAATTTCTTCTATGGTCTAAGGTGGTAAATTATTTTTAATAAGAACAATGTTTAAGGAAAAAAATTCCTAAAAAACTTCTTCAATCATTTGGAGAAGACAGAAGGGAAATCCCCTCTTGAGAGGAAAGGTAAAGAGCTCCAGCTTGGGCTGCCTTAAACTTCTTGGATGAGGGAGATGTGTCATTAGGGATCCTCTCACCTGGAGGTAAATGTGAGAATACATCACAAACATCACACTTCACATCAGAAAATTACCAAAAAGTTCCTGTTTCTCCCTTGAGGACAAGAAGAGGTGAGGACAACTGAGTGAGTGCTCCATGCCTGTTCCAGGGACATCACTCAGAAGGTCATGTCCAACCACTCATCCTTTTCCACCAATTTCTGCTTTTGTTTATGCCTGAACATCCAGATGCTCCAGAGAAAATAAGAAATGATGAAAATTATAAATGGGGAATAATTAGCAAGTAAAATGGCCCAAAACAGGTGAAAATCATCCTGCTCAAGCCTTGACCCCAAGTCTTACTCAGTTTATGAGTATAAACATAACCCAAAATATTCTGATTTTAAACTATTTGCCAACATCTAAGCTAGAAACTAGAATCAGCTAAATGAAAACTGAAGTAAACAATTGGAAACCCCGAGACTATCAAACCCTCTATCAAGAACCATAAGACTTACAGTAAAAACAGGACATAAAGGTTTTATTTCTGTATTTTCAAAGTTAAGCCTTGAGACAATGGAACATTTGTCACTTGATTTCTATCTTCAAAGTGAGTAATTAGTTGTGAGTGCAAACCCAGGACAGACTGACTGTACACAGCCAAACTGAAACACACAATTTGTTACACCATGCAAATAAGGATATGATAGAATAAGAAACCTAAAAATTTATTTTAGACTGTCAATATTACATTTGGACAATAGAAAACATTCTGGAAACCATAAACTGAATTGTCAAATAACAAAAATGCTGGAGTTTTAGTCTTTAGGACTAAGAATCTAGTGTACTTGAAATGTTTTTTTTAACCACAATGAAAACTTGGTCTTACAACCACATTTACCATAAAGTATTTTGGTTTTCTGCATAGAGAAGTCTCCAAACAAACAGATACAGTTTGCTCTGCAACACATCCCTTTGGTGAGAAAATGCACTCTTGTTGCCTTGACTAACAAATAATAACCAACATGTTAATGGGGAAAGATAAAACAAGGCTCTGAAATGCTCATTTGGGTCAAAATGAGTTTATTTCCCAGGGCATAGGGAATCCCAGCTGAATTGGTTGCTGCAGTGATATAAGAAACATGCAAACTGTACCCTTGATTAGAATCTGTGAGAGAGAGATAAAAGGTTTATCTGTGTGACAAGAGCTGTTTGATGGACTATTAGATGACACTTTTTTATGTTTGCTAAAATCTCACAGCTTTTGTTGCTGTTTTGTCACTAAAATTATCCCTGGCTCCAAACTGACAATCTTACTTTCCAGAGGAAAGTAAGGCTTTCTGGCAGACAAAAATGATGAGAGCAAATATGTAAATGCCATTAATATTTTGCTTCTAAAATACATGTGGACTTATGTGTGTGTGTGTAAATGTTTAGGCACCATCTTGCACCATAAGGTGTCCATCTGTCCATGTGGGTTTGTTGGTGTTTCACTCACCCTTTAACAGATCAAGATTTTCAAGTGCTCCTGTGCATGTGTGAGTTGGCCAATCGATTTCTTAATTAATATAAACAAACTATATTGTTTATATAATTATAAATAATATATTATTGCAACATATTATAATATATGTTATCAAAACATACAGTAGGTAATACCAAATATAAATATATTATTATAACACCTTTGATTTTAAGATACCAACATTCATATTCTCTCTATATAATATCATATATGATATTATGGGATCATAGAATCACAGAATGGTTTGTGTTAGAAGGGACTTTAAAGATTATCCAGTGATCTGTGATCATCTCATTCCAACCCCCTCCCCTGGGCAGGGACACTTTCCACTAGATCAGGTTGCTCAAAGGCCCATCCAACCTGACTTTGAACAATTCCAGGGATGGGGCAACCACAACTTCTCTGGGAAGAGATATGCAATATATAATAATAGTAATGCATATATTATATCTTATGTATTATATATTATATACATTTATTTCAGTACACATATATTATGTGCACATGTGAAAAAAAATATATTAAAACCTAAGTTTAGGTAAAGTTTGACATATTTTCATTTCCATTTAATTCTTTGTCTTGGAAAAGAGGCTCCAGTGAGACCCTGTGGTTACCTGATGGAATTTGTCCATGGTTTTGGTATGAAATAAGGGTGGTTACAGTCACAGCAGCAGAGTGGATCAATCAGGTAAATGGTTCTGAGAGACAATAGACACAGGAGCAGACTTTGAGGAGTGTGATGGGAATAAGGAGTGCAGTGGCCCTAATCAGCTTTCCCAGATTACTGTGTCATATTTATGGGTTTAGTGCAGCTAAAAGTTGCTGCCTCTTCTCTTGACATCTTTTCATCTGCTTCCTCCAGCACATGGCTATAACTCACTCCCACTCCACAGTTAGATGTGGAAAGGCCTGCAGGGAAAGACCTTTTCTCCATAAATTCCTAATGAAAGACCCCTACTCAAGACTAATTCATCCTTTGTTTTACATTAAAACACAAAACCAGGAGAGTTTCCCACACAAAGAAATGCTGCCATAGCTGAAGTTGGGCATTGTTGTACCCTGTGTACTGCACCCCTAAGTTCTTATGACAGCAGAATGAACACTGCCAGCACCTCTGAGGCCTGTGCCTTTTGCAAAATATCATAACCAAATGTCCCTACAGGCTCCTGCCCTCCCCCCTCCTTCCTGAGCTGCAGTTCACATCCTGCTCTTCCAGATCCTGGGAAAGCACATGACACAGAGGTGCACTCAGCACTTCTCACTGCTCATTTTCTTGAGCTTTAGTGGTTGCCTCACACTGGGCCAAGAACATGACACCTGTTCAGAGAAGTGGTCCGAGGTGATTTTCCACCTGTCTGATTCTTCAGCAGGTTGGGAATGGTAGAGGCTTCCCAGCATAGCTTGCAGCAACTCAAAAGCTCCTCGAGATCCCATCAAGTGCACTTTTACTTCCTAAATGGGGGTATGACTCACAGTCTTTTTGGATTTTGATAAGACCAATGACATTGCCTCTGTCATCATTCCCTCTCCTCTGCCTCACCTGTCTGCCACATGTTGTCTTTCACAGAGGCAATCAAGTTGCCTGTTTATTCTGCTCTTTAGCCTGATGTCAGAGGGATTTGAATTCCCAGATAGGGCTACCAGGCACCCAAAAAGGTAATCCTCTCTTGCTCCTGTCTCAGAGAGCCAATCATCAGCTGTGGAGGACAATTAGGCATGGAGTGGCTTCAGCTGAGGTGGCCAAATGGGAATCAGATGGGATTCTGAGATATGCACTGGGAATATCTGTGTTCTCCATAGCCATCAGTAGCCACAATCTGTGTCTGAGCTACATTTCCATTGTGATGGGTGGACAAAAAAAGCCACTTTTAGGACAAAGTTCAACTTATTGTAAAATAAACATGTACTAAAAGCTGTATAAATAATATTTCTTGACTATTGAGGGATCTCAGGAAGATTAGGTAGGATGTTGACATCTGAAAATAAGGAAAATGAACTCCCACAATAAGTTGGAACATTGGGGTGGTTTCTGGGTCACAGCAGTAGAGTTGACAACCAGAACATGATCATCAGCTGTGTTAATTTATATCATGTGTTTATTTACAATATTCTCCTGGGTTAGACTGTAAATTTGTGTTCCAAGTGCTTTCACATTCTCCAAGCAATATTTTGTAGTTAGTTTCCAGAAACATCAAGGAAAAATATCCACATAATGGGTGTGTATATATGTATTTTAATATATATGTGTAGATATGTGCATATGTATATATGTACATGTGGAAGAGCCAAAAAATGAGCTAAAATGAAAATATACCAGAAATGAACTAACAGAAGTTACTCTACATAGAACAAATCTGTTCTCCATGTCTACCTCAATCCATACATTTCAATTAAATCTCCTTCTCTGCTCTTGAAACTATTATACTACATAAAACCATCCCACTAAAAGTTCTTATTTCACAGGAATCCAGTTATTAATTGGTATTTTTCTCCCCTGCTCCCCCATCCAAGACCTCTTACTGTCTTCCTGGAATGAATGCATCATGGATGGTGAGAATTCCCATGTCACCTTGTAGTGCAGAGTAGCTGGAAGTGTGAATGGTGTTTGGAAGGACTCATTGTCTGATTTTGGTTATTCCAAAAATAAACACTTCTACTCAGGCTCAGCCTTGTTAACAAATTTCTTCATCAGCATGCAAAGTAGTCTCTGCTACCAAATTGTGCAGTAACGTAGACTCAGCAGATCTAGGTTTTCTTCAATCCATAATGTCACAGATTTTATTATTTTATTTTATTTTATTCACCTTAGAAGCGCCTTAAGATG
>JACBWW010000049.1:2214445-2224627 GCA_020086605.1 Lanius collurio
CTCAGATTTTTCCAGGAACTGAAATGAAATAATGACTTGGGTCAATCAAACAACTGAATTTCAGTTAAATATATATATCTTTGTCCCTCAAAACAATTTTTGTGTCAAATTAATTTCAAAGTTAGTTTGTAACCAATTGAAAATATTACAGTACAATAGAACTGTTTTTTTTGTTTTTTTGTTTTTTTTTTTTTCTGGTGGAAATAGTTACAACTTCATATAATTGTATTCAAAGCTTTGATTTTGATTGCAGAATTTTGTGATGGGAAAGAAGATGGCAGAGTGAAAGATTTTTAAGCTGACTCCAGTTTTGCCTGAGAAAATCAGAGACTCGTGGCTCTCTGCAGAAGAGTAGTTCCTAAGACATATGTTTAATCAGGATTTATTCCCTATGAAACTTCATAAAAATACTTGATGGCTTTATCTTTTTATAAAATCTTCAGAAATCAGTTTTTGAGTAGTTACTTCATTGCTTTTGTCAAGGATCTACTTTCTAACAATGAATTTCTCTATTTTGTGGCACTTTAATTGTTTTATAGCTTTTATTTATTGATTGGAAAAGCAAGACTTGTTTGTACAGTTTCTGCTGTAAAAGCCAAAGGACAGAGCTGATTCCTGCACAGAATTGTGCCACCAGCTCCAGAAAGGTAAATGCAGAGAGACTGTCCTGTAAGAGTTGAGTCATACTGGTGTAAAAGGAAAATCAACATCCTCTGAAGGGTGGTATTGCAACTCTGGCACGAATCTGCCTGTCCTCATCATTGGATAAACAGCAAAGCAGCACCAAACAACCCAAATACCTCTCAGTAAGATACAAACACTGTTAAATATTAGTTGGATCTCTTGGTTTGTTTTGCTTTGAGGAAATGAGGCATTTTTGGAAATTTTGTCCAGGATGTAGCTGGAGTAAGTTGTTTATCCATCAGTTGGGATTTTAGTTAATGCTCTTTGGGGCTGAATTTCACTGTAATGAGGTTATAATATGAGGTTATAATATGTGCTGCTGTTATGGAGGAAAATTCAAAAATATTCATGGTCAAAAGTTTTCAGGTCTGAGCTGGAAAGAGAAACCATTCAGCTTTCAATGAGGATGGTTTTTTGAAAGTCAGATATTCTGAAGGAAATAAAAAATGTGTGTTCCAACCCAAAATTTATTTTGAATCATTCTTCCTAACCAATGGCATTGGTGGAAGAGTCAGGAGAAGGTCCTGCTTGTGGTAAGAGGCATTCAAGTCCAGGGGCTGGATTTTGGTGCACCTGGTGGTTGCCTTTCAACTCTGGATATTCTATGATTTTAAGTGCCCAAGAAGGAAACATTCCAATCCCTGAAGCTCTCATAAGCTCAGCAGGTGATTTGTAAAGGCAACATTACTGCCTTCTGGCCACTGGAAGAAGATGAATTCACATAGAAAACCTGCTGAGGAGGCACAGGTGGAATTAAATCTTCTGAATGACCTCTTAGTACAGGTATGGGATGGGCTCTTTGCCTCCTGTTTAAGCTCAGTAGAAGTTTTGCTGAATTGGGATCCAGGACTCCTCAGCCAGAAACACTGACTTGCCCCATATCTCAATTTCCCTATCTGCAGGATGAGTAATAATGCTTTTTACATCAGATTACTATTTACATCCAGTTAGTCATTAAATGCTGCAGAATTTTACACCATTCATTAAAGTGCTCCAAAGAACACGATTAATCAACTGTCCATTACTCATTGTGTAGAATTACTCACAGGGCAGGTTTCTTCCTGATCAGATGCCCACCACCCTTTTAACCAAAAGAATAATATGACTAACAGAAATCACTGCAATGCTGACAGTGAATGACAAATACTTTTATTCTGTGAATCCCCCTACATATGGTTAGAGACACGACCAGATGAAAAACAACATTTCTGCAAACGCTCCTATGAACTGAAGCCACTCCTTGCAAACAGGCACGAGCAGAGAATTAAAAACACACACCAGATTTTGATCTCAGTTCAGCAAGTTTTGCTTGGGCACAAGTCCATTGGCTTCTTCACCCAACCAAGTGAGACACAAATCAGGATGACATATTCATGCATGTCAGATAAAAGTGTGCAGGGTTATGTCCATATTAGTCATGCGATAACAGGACAGATGCATGTTAGGGTGGAACTGTGTTAGCAAATTATCTCACAAAAGGCTATTTGTCTTCCTTGGGACGTGTGCCACCATTTCAACAAGTCTGAATAAATCTACATTCCTGACTTCCTGTCATGGAGACTTAATCCAGCTCGGTCAGTGAGGAGAGGGTGGTTGCAATAAATTGGTTGGAGAAGGAAAAGCTTTCAGAAGGTTTTGGATTTGCCCTTCTGTGTTGCCACATTTCTGCACTCACACTCACTAAATTACCCAGCAGCGCACTGGGGAGAAAGTGAGAGAAGGAGGTGCTTGCAATCCAGCTAGGATGTGGCTGGCTGGATTGCCTTCATAATCACAGGTCAGATGTTGAAATATGGGTGATGTGATTTATCTTACACAGAAATAAAAGCCCTGAAGAGATCAGCTATTTCAGAGTTCACTTGGAAAGGAACTGAGGGGGACCAGCTTGTGAAGAGTGTGCTGGTCTATGTGGATGCAGATAAACTTCACTTGAATTGGGAGTCAGAGCTCCCCACACCTGGCAACCTTCAGCAATGGCAAAGTGTAAAACTGCATCATTTTACCTGTTCCTGTATAAACAGTAGTGACATGATGACAAGTCTGAGCCCTCTGTGCCTCAGGTCCTCTCTCAGTGACAGTAAGAGCAGCATCAGCACAGAAATAGCTGGAATTTAAGCTCCCAGATGGATTTGCTTAAACCATGACTATTTTGTCCTGAAGTGCACTTAGGAGCACTCTGTCTTTCAGCAGAAGTCACAGAGGCCTGCACCAAAAACCTGTAGCAAGCAGTAACTCCTTAAACAACTTCAGCTAAATATGCAAAGCTGGCCTGCCTACATCTTAAATTAATCAAGCACTGACTCAAGGTGAGGAATGAGGATGGAAAGAGAGAGTGTTTGACCTGTTTTCCCCAGAACTCAGTCCAGTCTAACAAGTGACCTGAGTCATATCTGCCTGTGCTCACCACCTCTGCCTGCTTTTAGCTTATGAACTCTTTTGTAACCTGCCTCTGACACAGAGGTATTTACTAAATAAATTTCTGATCACAGGGTCCTGCTGTCAGCTAGCAAATTCTATTTGCTACACTGACTCCAGGACAGCCATAGGCTGAGGAAAAAAGCTCTGGTCAACTCCTAACCCTGTTTACCAGGGCAGGACCTAAATTGAGAAGTTCACATATAGTTTAATGCTGTGACCTCTGTGCACTTACTAATCCCTCATCCACTGCTCTTCAGCTCCTTTCTTGTCCACAGCCTCCAGACTAATACCCAGAAAGATGCTTGGATTTCCAAAACTGCCAACCATGCAGCTGTTACCTTCACAGGGGTTGCTGTGTTGAGTCAGCACACTGCCCCAGCACGGCCACAGCCGTAGGATCTCTCCTTCCTATGGATAATCACATCTTTGCCTGCATCAGGCACCTTCCTGCTGCAGCAGGATTTTGATACCAGCAACAAGATTGCTTCTGCTCTCAGGGCAAGCTGAAATTAGACCAGAGAAAAGATTTGGGAGTCTGTTATCCTTGTAATTAATTTTTCAAAAATCAGTGTTCGAATCACTAGATTTCCTCCACAGTGATGATTTAGAAAATACTATCAGATTTTATTATTGATCTATTGAAATATTTAATTTTTTTGTGAACTCACGAATATTCTTTTTAATTCAGGAATACCCAGTGCTTCATTGGGGCAGACTCAGAGTCCAAGCTCTCAGAGAAGTAGAGATAAACTCATTGTGTATCACTCTGACATGTCCCTGTCTGTCTCCACAGACAAGGAATTTCATTCCTCCTAAACTGACTTTAGTTGCTCCCCTTTTTTTCTGTTTGCATCACAGGCAGTGCTCAGGGTGCAGCTGATGTGTGGAAGTTCACACTGCAGCACATTTTATTCATTACTTGTATAATTAATTAACATCACTTGACACTGGCACAGGCTGCCCAGGGAAGCTGTGGATGCCTCATCCCTAAGAGTGTTGGTGCCTGCTCTAATGAAGGTGTCTGCCCATCACAGGGATGCTGGAACAAGGTGAGTTTTGAGGTCTTGTCCAACCCAAACCATTCTATGATTCCATGATAAATGTACACTAAAAATCACTGTGATGAAGGTGATAGAGCTGCACTAGTGCATAGGCAATAAGGGACCAGAGTAAGGTGACACTTTCCTTCCCTGTAATGTTTTTGTTTCAGATGAAGGAAAAAAATGGGGGCACACTTGGAAATGTCACTTCACCCAATCTGGAATGAAATGCTCCAAGTGGGTTGAAGAGGAAGATTTCCTGTAGGGTACTCACCGAGAGAGAAATCAAAGCAAGTACATACATAGACTTTATGTCAAACTGTCCCTATATTCATCCCAGATATATGTGCCCAAGCTAAAAGTGACAACCTTTCAGTGCTATCACACAGAGTTTCACTGAGAAACACAAGGTCAGGACTTCAATATTGTGTGTAAGAATAAGAAAAAATATTACAAATTGGAATTTCATATTATTAAGAAATACTTAAAAAATTTACCATGTAATCTCACTAGAAAAGAATTTCTTCACTCCAAGATAGTGACTTTCTGTTCTTCCATCTTAGAAAATCTTCTGTGTTTTATGAAACAGCATCTCTCCTCCAGTTAATTCTGCTTTTTAAACCTCAGTTTTCCCCAAATACGGAAAAAAACACAAAACTCAAAAAAAACCCCACAACCTAATTTAAATACTCTGAAACAGCAGTTCAAAAAAAAATGTTTCATTTGGAAGTATCTTATTAAAAATTAAGCAATTCTTAACAAAAACAACTTTTCAATGAAAAAAGAAAGTAAGGGTCATACGTTTCCCAATTAAAAAAAAAAATATATTTAGGTAGATAACTTCCCTTTAAAATGTATTTTTAAAATTTAATTTTAATTTTAGGAGGGGGTACAGTGTGAAATAGGTGTTCAGACCATGAATGAGTCTGATAGAAAATAACTGAGGGCAAATAACACCAGAAAGGAGAGAGAGGTTTTGAAATTGGATTGTGTAAAGTGTTACTAAGAAGTATTAAGCAAAGGCCTTCCCTGAAACACAACCATACTAATATTCAAATTAAATACCTATTAAATATAAGATACACACTTCACAATATGGATTCTCCCAGGGCTTTGATTATGAGGTGGCAGGAAGAAGCCTGTAATTAATATTATATGGTGATTCTTTTCAAAGCAGATTGTTCCAAGAGCTGTAATAACTACTGCTTTACTAAGTTGTCCTTCAATAGCTAAAAAGCAATTAGGACCCAGAGCAAAGGTAAACATGCAAGCCTGTTTAATTGCTGGCAATATTTTATTGGAAAAATTGAAATGATGATATTTCTGAACAGTTTTAGCAGTTGCAGGTTTGATCTTACCTTGAATCTAGATATTTTTCATGTACCAAGTCAACATTTGCTCTGTGTAAGGGAACAGAAACATCTTTAAGGAAATGATTCCTTCAAACATTTTTGCTCTGTACCTTTGGCCTGAGGCATCCTCCTTGGAGACCAAACCATTTGGAGCAAAGAAATAGCATCTAAATGGAGCTGTGAAAATTGCAATAACATCTAACATGGCGAAACAAAAATTAGCAATTATCATCTCCCAGCAGAGCAGTGGGAACCAGATATTCTCTGTCCATCAAGAGGAAAACAATTAATGCTAATTTACCTAATCAAATGCTCTGATATAGGGAAATTTGTCTGGATCTCCATTTAACTATGTGGTTATACCAATAGGTGTGTAGTACTTAGCATGAATCCAAGATACTTGTTCCCCTTACATCCCATGGCAACACATTCCATAAGTTAATTATATGCTTTCTTAGAAAAAATAAAAAGGCATTTAATCCGTTTCACGGTGGCTGTGTTGCTCATCAAATGTCTAGAACAGTTAATGTCTTGGTAAGATTATCAGCTCAGCAATTTTTAAACCCAAAAGGGCTTATTTTGTCATCTTGTTTGACCTATCATCTGCTTAAGGCCAAGGGACTTCTCTGAAGTTGTTCTTGCTTTAATCTTCACTAGATCCTGACTTTGCAGCACAGATCAGTCTAGATTTGAAAGTGGCTGGTAGCAAAATGTGTTGTTGCAATACTTAATTACTCTCATTTGTTCCAGTCAATGTTTGTTTAGCTTCCACCTCTACCTTTCAGACCTCGTTATACCCATTTTTGGTAGAATAACTAATCCCCTTCTTGTCCATCATCTGGTTTTGGGTAAAGTGTAACATCCTGCTTGCTCAGGTCCCTGATAGATGATTCAGATCATAATTTGTTCTTTTACATTTTTCACTTCTCTTGTGCTGTTTGTACCATCACTTTATTTTTATCAGCACTGACTTAAAGGTTTCTTGGAAGTGTGATGTCAAATAATCATCTCAGGCCCACAGGGCTTATAAGTGATATTTTTTAGTGATTAAACTGCTCCAGTAACCTCTGCACAGCAGGCTGAGGGCTTCTGCACTGTCCCTTTCTCCTCTCCAAAGCCAAGACATGGAGTGTTCCAGATACCATGTCTCTTCCCCAACCAGTTAAGTCCTGGACAAATAACACTGGTATAGCCCAGATTTCTAAAATTTACAATCCTTAACAGTGTTCTGTTCACCTCTGATGAACTTTGCCCTTTTGTTTGGACTGTTGAATCTCCCCTGAAAGAGAAATGCTGCTGCTGTCTGGAGACAGCGAGTCCCTTAGTGCTGGCAGAGGTATTTCCTGAAGATCAGCTGTCTGATCCTTCGGGGGGTATTGCATGACCAAATTCATCTTAATCAAGCCAGAAGAATACCTTTTGTCTGGAAATGCTGACCTCCTGTGTGAACTGGATCTTGAAGGGTTTCCTGTTCCATCTAGGGAATGTCCATTCCACCAGAAAATGGACCTAAGGAGGTATTGCTTAATGCAAGAAAGGGAAATAAAGGGGATATTTATCTGAACTGCAGTTTTCTGAGGACATAATTTGGATTTCATGTGGTCAGAGCTCTTGAAAAAGACTGTCAGTGCATTTCTCAGTATGTCAGGAACAATATGCTCACGACATTTCAAAGCCCTGGACGTGGGACACCACTGTCAGAGAGGTCCAGGAAGAGGTTCCAGGTTGCTCTCTGAAGAGTTTTCAAGGAGTAGATGGGACCAGTTTTAGCTCATCTGGGGTTACAAGACCATATCCTTGATAGCTTATTGCAGTAGGGACAGGAATGAACTCCAAAACCTGGAGTCTTCCCAGTGTATAAAAGTTTACATCTCACCATTAGAGTTTTTCAAGTGAAATATAATGTAGAATATAGCACCAAAGACAAAGAACAGTTGTGCAAAGATAAAAAACTTTTCATATTCGTGCCCGTGGTTTCCTTTTTAATTACTTTTTTGCTAGCTTTTTTTCTCTTTGACCTATATTATAAGGAAATTCACAAAAATCTGTAAGATATATATCTAAAATCCTCAAAAAAGCATGAATTAGTCCTTTAAAAGAAGGAATACCACATTAGAAACCTCTGTGCATCATTAATATGTAACTTAGATTATTTTTAGACTATTTTAGGGCAAAACACAATGGTGGTTTCTCTGAGCTGGCAGCACAAATGGAAAGATAACAGTTATGACCAGAGTTTTATGAAAACATGTAAGACAGCTGTTTTCATTCCTTCATCACGTGACAGAGAAGTGGTCAAGTAAACTCTTCAGAAAATCAATTTGACAAAACCTTTTTAAAATCTCTGTGATCTGCAGCATAGCTGGAATAAAATGACATTAAACCTCAGCACCTGCTGGTTAACTCAAAATAACTGACCTGCCAATGATGCTCCTTATTTCTTGCTTCTTCTCCACGCTTAAAGACACTAAAAACACACCCAGCTTTTCCTACCTTTATCAGTCCATGCCAGGGATCCCCCATGTGGTGCCAAAAGGACTTTGCTCTGTTGAACTTTGGGTGCAGAAGGTCACTTTGCTCTTCACAAGAGGGACACAGAGGTTGTCCCAACAGAAGCAAAGGCACGATGGAGCTGGGTGCTCACAGGACATTTTTCCTGCTCCAAGTGGGATAAGACACATCCTGAACCTTCTTCTGCCTGCTCTGTGCAGTGGATATCTGTGTGTGTGCCAGATGAGTGTGCTCCACTCTCTCATCCTGCATCCTCAGCAGCAGAAAAATCCACTCAGCTCTGCCAGGCTCTGTTCTCTCTCTGTCCCCAGAGCAGTTGCTGCACTGGACAGAAGAAGTGATCCAAATAAGATTTTTTTCCCACTGGAATTATACAAGTGGGTTGACTGGAATGTTTTGTGAGTTCATGCTGATCAAAGACATTTTTTTGAATTGAGACATGGAAAAGAAAAAAAAAGCAGTAGGAAAATGGGAAAGGGGTCTTGGAAAAAAATGTAAATGTTTTTTATTTGGATGCTTTCAAAGTAATTTGAGGTGATGTTTCATTTAAAAATATACTTCAGTTTTATTTAGAGTAGAATAAACATCCTTTCCAAGGGTTCAGAGCTGCAATATTTCATTTCGGCCTCAAAAAATAGACTTGAAATTAAACTGCCTTTGCTCCTGTTCTGCTTGCTGTCACCTATCATTTTTATTTCACTTAAAAAAAAAAAAATTCAGAAGTATTATAAAAAACATTAACTGTGGTATCCAGAAATAGTGGTACCCAAAATAGCCTTTCTGGGTTTGACATATCTTTCCACATCTTATTTATTTATGTGGAAAAACATTGGGCTTCTCAGCATTTCTTGTTCATCTGGCTGTACTCATGCTTGTGGAGAAGTGCATCATCTTAAAGGAGCTATCTTCTACTAAAATGAGAGTGATATCTCCAGGAACTGGATAGACATTATGCAATTTCTTCTTCTGATGGTGATCAGTGGAAATCTGAAAACCAGCTCAGTCTCCTCTGTGAAGGGATGGATATTGCCCTTTTTTTTTTTTTTGCAGAGCTCCATGAATCTCATTTCCAGTAGCTTTCCTCTTTTCTTTTCCCTGCTTGACTTCAGAACAGGAGGTCAGGTCAAACTTCTGGCTGGTATAATAGCTAATTACACCCCCTATTTGGCCTAGGACGAGGGGTGAGGCATAAATTAGGACCTGATAGCTCAGTTGGTGCCATGGTGGGTTATTAGATGTGTGTCAGCGAGCGAAGTTGTGATCAAAGCTCACAGTGAGACAGCCAGAGGTCGAGAAGCATGGCTGGGGACTAATTGCTGGGCTGTGTGCTGAAAGGAAGTTTGCAATGAAAGGCCACTCAGATTCAGGTTTTCCAATCCATGGAGCAAAGTTATGGAGAAATGGGGATTGCTGAGCAAGCAGGGAAATGAGGGGGTCCAGTGAGAGTCCTGCTCTGGGGGATGGTGAGGGCTCACCTCATTTCTGAAGAGTTTTCCAAAGGAAGGGCAGGATCTGCTTCTAGAGATCAGTCCTGGCAAGGGCTTATTAACTCATATCTTCATTTAAATGGGTTGGTCAAAAGAAAAGTGGCTTTTGAAAGAGCTCGCCCCAGCAGAGAAATTTGGCTGGGTATAAAACTCACTGGCAGTAGGAAAATTTTGCTTGTAGAGCAGAGAGTGGAGGGGGCAGAGGATTTAGTCAGGCACTTGAAAAGCACACCAACATCTATGGATGACAGCTCTCTAGAGAAAAAAATTAGTGGAATAAAATTATAATTCTTTTTAATTCTCAAAGGTTTTCTACACGCTCTGCACAGCACATCAGATGCATTTTAATATTGTAAATGGGGAAACTGAGGAAAAATGAAATAGATTTCACTTTTTAATTTATAACACTCAGATTCCCACAGGCCAGATATCCTGGAGACCAAATGACATAATTAAGCTGATTTGAAGGAGAATGGAAAACTGTTACCCTATTTTATTGGTTACTGTTGTAGGAATTAATCTTTTGTGATCTATCAGTCACTTTTTCAGTCTTGTTTCCCCTCGGATCCTTTTGAGAACTCTGAAAATTTCCCAGTTAAATCTTTCTCAAGGGTGGTATCCATGTCAATTTATCTCTCCTCTTCCTCCAAAACTTTGAATAAAATAAACAGGCCATCTCAACTAGAATCA
>JACBWW010000049.1:2224983-2313052 GCA_020086605.1 Lanius collurio
TCACCTGTCGATTGCAAAAATAAAATATTTCATAGATGTTTGTATATTCAGCATAGATGAGGGCAAACACTTTCATTTTCTAAGCATCAGTATAGTTTTTATGTATGTCAGCAGTTTAAATGAAATAAGTATTTAAGTTATAACATGATGCAAGACCTAAATAATAGAGATTAAATGATTTCATGCCTATTCAGAAAGGTCATCTTGAATATAAACAACAATAAATAGCTAAGAAAAATCTGGTTGCTCTGGCCAAATAGAGATTGTCAGAACCAAAGCTGGAATTTCCACACAGTGAAATTTCCACTCTGTCAGCATATATTTGCAGTCAGTTTGAGACAAAATGTCATATTTTGGGGAAAGGAAAAGAATCTCATGAATGCTTTGGCCAGAAATGTTGAAAGGTATTTGTGTCACTTTGGCTTTCAATTATTCCCAACTATCAAAATCAAAGGAGTTTGAGCTTTTTGTCCAATATTTCTTCAGGAGTTTTTGGTCACAACTACATTTCTCATGAGCCCACGTGTCCCAGTTCAAGGATCAGTTTCTTCATCCATGAGCCAACATCCAACCTGTTGGCCTGTGTCACCTGATCTGAAATGAGAACAGCAGCAGGGGCAAGAACTGTTGCAGCTTTAGCTTAGAAAAAACCCTTGCACAACCTCCTACCTGCTGGGAATCATATTCCTCTTCTCCTGCTCCTCCTCTCCTTTAAACCTGGCTCACATCTCCCTTTTCCTGTCCCCTGCCTGTCCTTGGGATAGGGTGTGCAAGTGTCATTGGCAGTGGTAATCCCTGACTGGTACTGTGCAATTACCCAGGCATATCACCAGCCTGTCAATGAACTCACAGCTTTTAAATACACAGTTATTATTTAAAGGCATAAAATGAACTTTAAATAAAGTGAACTGTGGCTGTAGTTTTTTTGCTTTGTATCAAAGGAAATTTTAGTTCCATGTAAATGAATTAATTCAGGGAAAAAAAACACTGAAACAAAGATTAAAATCTCTGTGTGGTATTTCACAGGTGAAATAGAACAACATTTAATAGCTTTCCTGGATGCTTGCAGTGTATTTTCTTTTACAGAAAATCACTCCATGTGAAAGCAAAAGGGAAAGAGAAAATGTGTTGTTGTTGGATTTTTCTTTTTCTTTACCTTTGTATTGAAGAAAATGAGAAATCTGTTTCATGTCTCTTTATGTGCTTTTCATACAACTTAACTAGATTATTAGAAATGTTCAGTAATAATCTGTAGATGAAAGGAGCGTTAACTCTTGAGTCTTTATTATGATTAAGGCTTGAAGTCATTTGAAAATTGTATGTGGAACATGATCTATTACATCTTATGGCAAATAGGAGCTCATATATTTAGGCTACAGCTAAAGAGTAACATCTGCCTATGTCTTGAAGAACTAATTGTTAGCAAAAGAGAAATGAATATGTTTGTGACTTTTATGGTAAACTCAGCAGTAAAGGGAATAAGGTCCTGATGTGGAAAATTGGAAAGTCAGTTGTTCTGCAGAAACAAACCATTCTTCTGTGAGGAGTACTGGAAGAGATCTTTTTCTTTTTATATCCTTAGACAAAAGGAAAGTTCAGGACTATATGATTTTAAATTGAACTTTCAAACCTGTAATAGATAAGTTGGTTTCCATACTCGTTGTAGTAATATTGCCAACAGCAAACAACAACAAACCTGCTCCTGTTGAAGTCAAAGATAAAATTCTTTAACCTCTAGTATTCATCTTGGTACTTGTGAATTCCAGAAATGAGCCAAGCCCTCAGATTTAAAAGTAACATGTGAACTTCTCTAAATTCAGGCTTAACTTGTTACTAAGCTTTAGGTTATGCTTGCTGGGGAGCCAGGTTGATGCCATTTGAAAATTTCAGAGCTGGATCCAGTTTTTGATTTAACACGCTCTCAACACTTCAACTCCTTCAGTTCCAAGGTTTTAGTTCAGGTCCTTCTCTTCTCAGTTTTATAATGTTGTACAGGCGATTATTTGAAGTCTCTACAATGATTAATGTGCATGCAACTCTATGAAAACATTCTTTGGTGTTTCTCCAATTTGTGGTTTCATACATGAGAATAAGAAGCAATGAAAAAATATTATTCTTTTCTTGCACTGCAGCAAGAACCACTAGTCATGTAAATACACTACAAAAATTACTGCAAAGCTCTGTTTGAATCACTGTTTGTGGAGCCCAGTTTTGTTTTAAAGCAGCTGTTAAAATCCTGTGTCTTTAAATAAATAATTCTTTTGTATGAAGAAAGAAAACTTGAATGATTTCTTCAAGTGATGTAAGTGGCTATTGGGAGTATTACTGGGAGTGTGCAAGTTTATTACCCAGAGCTTCTTCACAAGGCTTCGATAACCTAAGTACTTATCCCTGCTTAGATTTCTCAGAAAAGGGTGTTTAGGTGTAAGAAGAAATCATGGTTAACTGGCAGGTGAGCAAATAATATGCATCTGGAACTGAGATTCACAGATAGGAGGTTCAAGAGATGTGAATGTGCACAGTGCATTCACCAATATATGCATAATAAACACAGTCCACAGGCATCCTGGAAAATAGTGGTTTAGATAAGACTTCAAACCCAAATGAAGATTTTTTTTCTGCATGAGACCATTTTCTGTAAAAGTTCCTAAAGTGCAGGATACAACTCCACCCTGCAGAAGGTGATGCTCTTCAGATATATGACACCACTAAAACTGATATTGAAATAATATGTGCTTTTCTGGTATTCATAATGAAACAACGCTGTAGACAAATTGGAAAATGTTGTTGACTACAAAATAATTTGAATTCAAGGTCCAAGCCAAAAATTTCTGCTCACTTGTTAAGTTCTTTAGACCTTCTGCTGTAAACACTCCTGCAAGATCATTGTAACAGCCTCTTCAGTGATGAATTTTTTTCTAATATGCAACTGCTGTTGATCATTTAGTCTGACATTTGTTCTTCTAGTACAGATATATAAGGATGGTCTTTCCAGCTGCTTCTTCTACAATCTGAAAAAAATTTTCATTCCCCTCTTGTTCTGAACTTCAGCCCAGAAAATCTTCATGTAATTTGTGATCTCTCTTAGATGGAGGAGGAAAAGTTTGACAAGCCCATTTAACTGATTGACAGTTGCCAAGGCCATGGCTTTTCCCTAACCCTGACAATATGCCCAGAGATAATGATTATGTGCAGAGGTCAGAAAAGAGTCTATTAGGAGTGGAGAAGTATCATATATCATATCATATCATATATCATATCATATCATATCATATCATCTCTCTATCATGTCACATCATATCATAATGTGGTTTGGGTTAGAAGGGACCTGGAGGATCATTTAGTTCCAACCCCCCTGCCATGGCCTTTGATTTCCAGGATGAAGTTGGATTTTGCATTCTAGCCTAGAAGAAAAATTACTGGACTTTATCATAAATGTGTATGTTGAGCAGGAGGTGAAGTGTGTGGATGGACAAATGATTTTCCAGTCTGCACAAAAAGTAGTGCAACACTCAGATGGAGAACATGGAGAAGGTGCAAACTTATAGGAGGTCCTCCTAAGCAAACAGCATTCAAAGTTATAGATGAGTCTGCAAAAAAATAGTAAATCACCATGGACTGACATTTTTATCTGCAGCCAGTGCAAATCCTGGACTGTACCCAGGTAAGACTGCCTGGAGCCAAAGATATTTCCAAACCTCCAATACAGTCAGCAATTCCTGATCCCACTCTGCTCAAACTCCTTTTTCCACAAAAGAAGGAGCTAATCAATACCTAGTTAGTTTATTCATTTATGCACAAATCTCTAATGTCAGACAATAGACACACTTGTGGCTACGCATTAACATTGATGTGGACTCCACTAAAATATTAGTGAAGTGCTAGTGGTATTGAGCACATTCAAATGACACAAATCTGACTGTAAAAAAGATCAATAATTTTAAGTGGACTCCAAATATTAGCACAGTGTAGCAAGTGGAACAGACTTTTTGGCAGAGCCTGCAGTGATAGGACAAGGAGTAATGCGTTTAAAGTAAAAGAGGTTCAATTTAGATTAGATATAAGGAAGAAGTATTTTTACAATGAGAGTGGTGAGGCACTGGCACAGGTTATCCAGAGAGATGGTGGGTGACCCATCCACACAAATATTCAAAACCAGGCTGGGTGAGGCTCTGAGCAACAAGATCTAATGGAAATTGTCCCTCCTCTTGGCAGGGTGAGGGAAATAGGTGACTTTTAAAATTCCCTTACAACCCAATGTATTCCTATGATAACAAGTCACTTAAGCCCCTATTTCCTTCAGCACATCTCTCCAGTGCCTGAGTGATGGATGGCTTTTTGTGCTCTGGGTTTAACCCACTATTGATAAGTTATTAGTTTGAAAGTGTCATTTTAACTTTCTGTTCAATATATGCCTTGTCTCTTCCTTAAGAGAAATTATAAATCTGTATTAAAATCCTGTTGAATGCACTCTTAGGGTGCCATTCCAGATTTACATTACTGTAAGGGAGAATAATACTCAATGTTAAGCTACTGGGGGGACAACAGATCTTTATTTGGTGTAAACAAAATTCTGGCAAAATATGTGAGAAATAGCCCACATTCTGTGCCCCCTCTCCATTTCATCCCTTCCTTTCCACCTAGAAATTCAGCTCCCTGGTTGGAAATTTCCATTCTCTCCAAGTGCCTGCCCTGCAGGGTTGCACTGGTTTGAAGCATATCTAACACAGCAATTGAGAGGTTTGTTGGGTTCACACACACCAGAGAGAGCAATTTTACTTTCATACTTGATGTTCTTGTGCACATCTGACCAGAGTAACAGAGTGCACAGGTTGTAATCTTTCCAAAAGCAGTAGGTTGATATCAAAGACTTCGCAGTGAAGCAAGGAATTGTGGCAGTACTTCAAGGAACAGGTTTGCAATTAACTGTTAAATACAGATTGAAGGAACGCCCTGCTTGGTTGCTGCAGGCTTTCCTTGCACGCCAGCAATGACTGAATCTAAAGCACAAAGCATGGCAAGATGATAACCTGTTAGCAGGGGGAGGAACACGGGGTAGAATTATTGAGCAGTTGATAGTGTGCAGGCTGCTTAATGGTTTCAGAATATTGTAAAAAAAATAACAAATCAGCCCCTCTGAATTACAATTGTGTTGACAAAAAATAATGAAAAGGGAAGGAAAATAACCAACTTGTACTGTGTGCATGTAAGATTTCTTTTGAAAAGCAAAGTAAGCTACAAACTTCTCAGCCTACAAGCTCATTCAGCCATTGAAGGATATTGCAGATGACAGTGCACGTAACTTGGAAAAAAAAAGAAAACAAAAGAAAATAATCCACTTAGCTGCCAAAAAAAACCAAGCCCCAACCTCAGCTCCCAAAACCTGATATTGCCTTTATATTTTGCAGTGTAGTCTGAGTCTAGTGCACTCAGTGGTTCTAATTCTAGGAGAAGGCAAATGGACAAAAATATTTTGATTCTCTTTTCTGTTCCTGAGGGTCCCAGAACCTTACAGTGTGAGGAACTGTTACATTTGTCTGGAAAGGAAATCTTTGGATTCATTTGTCCAGAGAGGTTGTGGAATTTCCTGCTCTGGAGATATTCCACACTCATTGGGACACTGTTCTGAGTAACACGTGTAGGGAAGCACTCCTGCTTGAAAAGGGAATTTGAAGTAGATGACTTCAAGTGGTCCCTTCAAAATCTTACCAATTCTGTGATTCTGTGTCATTAAGAATCACAGAGAAATAGGAGCTGAAATAAGAGTGGGCTAAGGATTTGTAAAGGATCTTCACAACCAATTAGCATCAGCAGAATTTGCAAGGAATTGCTCAATATGTGCCAAGTTTTGACACCAAGTTGTTATGCCACTTGCTTAAGCAAATATTTTTCCTGTGCAGTTCATGATTTGGCCTGAACCTGAAGATTGGGACATAAAAAATAGGACAGTTTATAATGAAAAGGATTGGTGATTTTTCTTCTTTCAGAACTTGGAAATAATGCAGATAAAGGAGGGTCATAGCTGGCCCTGCTCCCTGCTTCAACCAGGATGTTGGACTAGATCATCGAATTATCCTATAACCATATAAAAAATTCATATATGACTGTCTTTTTTTGCCACTGGCTGAGATAATGGTCTGAGCCTCACTTGAAAAATGAGGTAAAATTTGAGCCACATCCTTCAAAGAGCAAACTCTACTACTTTTACATTCATACCCCAGGATTTTTTCTGACATCTTTTCAGGAAAGTCTGCTTTGAGTCAGGAATCACCCAAAGTTATAACTGACTGACAGGTTTTGTGTAATTTTCACTACAGACAGTCTGACAGTGCAGTGTTTTGCAAAGAACAGGGTTTGACCTCTTATTTTCATCCTATTTTTGTGTCTCTTCCATCCCCAAGGGCATAACCCAAGCAGTATGTGCCAATGTCAGTGAGAAGCACCCACACTCAACATCTGTATCCAAAACTAGCTATTTCCTGCATAACTAAATGTCAATAAATGATGCTATTTGAAATAAGAGCCTGTGGAAAAAAACCCCCAAAAACCAAAAAACAAGTTGTTAAGTGACTTGGTTTAGATTGTACCTTGTCCCCTTGAGTTTTGTAGAAATAATTGTGTTGTAAATGAGTTTTCAGTAAGATTTGTTTGAAAACTTTGACTTTGTTTTATTGACATCAGAATAAGTGTTGAAGGGCATATTTACCATTTACCTAAAAAACCTCAAAATTCTTCTAGCTTTACAGAGCTTTATTTTGTTTAATCAGAGAAGGCAACCCGTTCAAGCCAGGGAATTATTTGTAAATTGCTAACAGCTAAATTCAAGTTGAATTTGAGGGGAGTATTTGGACTGCAACTCTTCTGTCTATCAGATCAGACGCCCAACTGCTCTTACAGGTCCAAACTTCAAAACTACTTTACATCCTTGAATGGAAAAATACAAATATTCCATGTGGAGCTAAGGTCTGCTCATGAGGGAAACGATTAGAGCAAAGCTTTCATTTTAATTTTGTGTCAAGAAGCTCTACAGGATTAGCTCCTCTCCTGTGCAAAGAGGAACAACAACTTAGCCCTGGCAAGAACAGCCCTTGGGCCATCCTACCAAAACATGGAAAAATGAAAGAAGGAAGAATGTGGAGAAAGAAAACCCAGGGATGGTATGGAGAGAGACCCTGTAGACCAAAGAAAGTGAAAAGAGATATTTAATATGACATCATTGTCCTTCTCCATTTGATTGAAGTGACTGTGTTTTGGGTCATGCACCAAAATAATTTTGCCAGGTTTTCTGTGTGCAAATGTACATGTGGAAGAAGTTTTATGATTTAGAATAAGTTTTATTTCCTGAATTCTTTATATTTCTTTCTTTCTTTCTAACTGTTGATATTAACATCAAAAATACCCATACCAAACACAACTCCTGGTAGACTTTTATGAAAGATATGATAGTAAATGAACTCATATTTTCCTGTTAGAAATTACTGGTCTACATCATTTTCCCTTTCAAAATTATATCTTTCCTTCTTTAGTTAACCCTTGGAGGAATGGATTCTTCACTCTTTTTTTACATGGGAGTCAATTAAGGCAGTGACCAACTCATAAATCTTGGTTGAATTGCATGTATGGAACAGTCTTATAAACATAGCCCAATCTGTGAGCCTTAAAAATTAGTCCCTGGGCACTGCTGGAAATGCAGCTTGTCAGGCAGTGACTTGTCTAAAGGCTGGTGAAGGAGAAGATGAAGTGGTTTTGCTGCTGGATCCCATGGTCTCACCTCCTGCTCAGGTGCAGCCTCAGCAGGGATGTGCCAGGAGCATTCACAGCCTGAAGTAAAACCTTTGTGGGGGATGCTGAGAGGCACTCGACCTTCTCCTTCCTTGTGCCAGCAGTTCCATCTCTGCTTATCAGGTCACAAAACCCATGAGATGTTTTACTAAACCCACATTAACTTTTCCAAAAGATAATTTACAACCAGGGAAAATTTAGATTGGAGATTAGGAACAATTTCTGCTTTGAAAGGGTGGTCAAGCACTGGAATAGGCTGACCAGGGAAGTATTGGAATCACCATCCCTTGGAGTGTTCATGAAGCATCAGGGTGTGGTGCTCAGGGACACAGTTTAGTCGTGAACTTGGCAATGTTAATGATCAGATTGATGATTATCGAAGTTTTTTCCAACTTAAACAGTTCTATGATTCTCTGTTTCTATTAAGCCATCATGGCCATGCAACTAATTGTTAACAGAGTGGGCTTGGGTGAAAGCAAAACCCCCAGAAACTCCAAACTGTGGTATATGTAACTAAATTGACATAACACTATCAGATTAAAAATCATATTTATCTTTTTCTCTACACATATGCAGACAGACATGCATGGCCAAAAATAATTAATGCTCTGAATTTCTCTGACCAGCTTTCTTTAACTATTTAACTACAAGGTTGTTCAAGGGCTAAAGCCAAGAAATTCCTGCCTAAATGCCTGTGCAACATGTCTGCATTTCATAGAGTCTGAAAAGTGTTTTGTCAACACTTAGCCTGAGATAAATGAGAGGCTGGAGTTTTAGATCATGTTCCCAATCACTTGCTAACTGCAGCCACTCACTGAATTGTCATGTCCTGGAGATTGCTTTCACATTCTTGTGAATTAGTGTAGCATGTGTCAGCATTCCTGAAGAGCCTTTCAGGCTGTTATGAGCTCTGTCCTCCTCTGAGCAGGAGTTCAGCAGATGCAATTCCATGTCTTTGGGCAAGAGAGTCATCAATCATAATCATGGCTTAGTCTCTCACCAGCAGAAATAGCAAGAAGGGTATCTTGACTAGACTTCCTAGAAGAAAATGAGAAAATAAGTCTAAAGACTAGAAATTACATCAGAGTACAAAGTTTGATCTCTTCTTGACTCCAATTCTTCCTCAGTTCAGAGGTACATGGATTGATTGTCTTGGGTCATTGCAAATAGTTCTATTAAAGAAGGTCCTGCAAAATGTGAAGGGTGAGATGCACCAAGGCTTAAATATCAGTGGTGTTCACATCCACACATGAGCCAGTCTCCCTCAGCTGCCTTTATTGTCAAGCTTAGGAAATAAAGGAAGCATTTGGGCATAATTTTTCATTTCCAAAAGTACCTGCAAAAATAAACCACTTAACTCCATTGTTTGTCAATGGAGTTTGAGGAAACTGGCCCTGATGCAGAAATCTACATTAAAGATGCCCAAGGTAGTTATATGTACCAATTTATGCAAGGAAAAAGTCCCTTCCCTTTCTGAAGTCATTCAAGTTATGATGTGCATTACTTCTGAAACAGTAACCTCTTGTCTTGTGGAAGAAGTGTGGTTAGACTGTAGAGAGAGATGGAGAGGGAAAAAACTGAAGTGTTAGCGAATGGAACTGAAATAAAGAATAAAGCATGAAGAACCTAAATTTCCAGCATCATAATTATAGCACTCTGAGAAATAATTGGGACTCCTAATAGTTGCTTCATACAAACTGGAATGTTTTTGTCCTCAAGTAAATGATCATCAGTGTGAAATGTCATAGGTGATGTTGGAAAGAGATTTTGGGACAGGACCCAGCATGTTTCTCCTAGGTGAGTGTCACGAGCCCTGCACTAAGATCATGACTTTTCTGTCAGTTTGACCTCGCTGTTGCAGGTGCTGCCCAACATGAGGAGGAAGGGCAGAGTATTCCTCTGCCAAATATCTTCTGGCCTTGATACTGCAGACATGTTTTCTAGGAGATGGAAGTAGCAACAAGCTAAATTAGGAAATGAACACTTATTTTTTCAGTGCTTAAACAAGGGATGTAGCCTAAAGGTTGTGGTATAAATGCCAAGGTGACTCTGCCAGTCACAAAGCAGTAGTCAGCAGAGCTTCTTCCAGGGCTTTTGAGCCTGTTGATTCATGTCAGGAATGCTCTGGTGATGCCTGACAGTCTGGCCTCTCCATAAGACCCAGGAAGAGGAGCAACTCCTTGTAGACTCTGAAGTTGTCTAGACACCAGCCAGGGTGGTTCCCCCTACCTTGCCAGGAGAAAAGAAGTTCTGTGCATGTGCAGCCTTATGTGCCTGGACAACTCAAACCAAAATAAGTGATGTGAGGCTGTGTGACTCCTCATGTCAGGGTGATTTCAGGATGGCAGTTTGGGATTAGGGAATACAGATTCCTTTCATTCTGCCTGCCTGAATGGGGATGCAGACCAGCCTCCCCACTGCTGCAGGAAACTGAGCAGTCTCTTCTGTCACTGGGACCAAACTCATCTCAGCACCAAGTGTTTTCAAAAACCCAAGCCCCTGTGGTCAGCCAAGGAATACAGAGGTTTTTTGCCCACTCTTGTAGCAGAACCAGTGATGAATGAGATGATCTATCAGGAAACAGCAAGACACCCCAAGCTGGTTTTGAAAACAGACAGGAAATTGCATTGGAGCAACACCAATGGACGTCATTCCAAGCACCACAGACACACATGAGTAACGTACATGTTTATGAAGCCTCAGTGCCCTCTGAAACTACTCATGGGCAAAGTCTGGAGCTGCTCCTATGGTGGAGCATCAGCTGTAGTTTGCAACAGCCCTTGGAGCAGTAACAACACTTTCTATGACATTTTTTAGAATCATGGAATCACTAAGGTAGGAAAAGCTCTCTGAGGCCATCCAGTCCAACCATTAACTCAGCAATGACAATTCCACCACTAAACCATGCCTCTAAACCCAACATCTATACAGTTTTCTTAACACTTCCGGGGATGGTGACTTCATCACTGTCCCGAGAAGCCTGTTCCAATGCCTGACTATCCTTTCAGTGAAGTAATTTCTAATCTCTAAACCTGGTGCAAGTTGAGGCTTTTTCTTCTTGTACTCCTCTTGTAGGCAGTGGGCCCTGCTGCTCTTTGAAGTATGGGTTTTTTGGGAGGCAGAAAAGGAAAAAAAAATATCTGCAGAGGGGTTTTACAGGGGTTAGGGTGGGTGCCAGCTGTCAACAAAACCACTTAAGGTCATGTTGGCTACTTAAAAAAGACATGTTTCACCTTCACCTTGGAACAATCTCAACCCACCTTCCCAATGAAGAGAAGAAATCCTTATTCCAACATCACAGAGCTGTAAAGGAGTAAATTCAGGGTAAATGGAATTTGTCAGCCTCTAGGTTGAAAGTTCAGTTTTATTCTGGCACACACTAAGTTGCCTGATTTTTTTATTTCCACATCTTTGTAAGTGTAGTGTAAGGCTCTGTGACTGAGATCCAAACCTGATGGACTGTGAACAAGACCATGAGTGCCAGGAGAGAGAAGAAAAACTCACAGCAGCTGCAAGGAGAGAGCTGGGGTCTAAGACCTATCAGGCTTAGATATAAAGGTAAGAAATGTGGTTTCTGAGCAAAATCAATTTTAATCAATAGAGAGAAAACCTTCAGCTCTAAAGAAATGAAGCTCACATTTTTAAGGTTTGGAAAGGACTTTTTAATGCCCTGCTGGGTAAGCTGGGCCCTTTGACATACCTGCTTAGCAAGTGGAAAGAGAAGGCTAAACCTAGACACAAGGGACATCAGAGTTTCTTACTCTCCAGACCGTAGCTTCAGCATCTTTCACAGAAGGAGAAAGAAATTTTAAAGATCTGTAATTGAGGAGATCTTCTTCAGAGTGGGCTCCCCTCTTCACACGTCCACAGGTCCCTGCCAGGACCCTGCTCCAGCCCAGGATCACAGCCTCTTTTGGGCAGCCTCCTGCTATGGAGTGGGGCTCTTCCATGGGCTGCAGGTGGATCTCTGAATCCCCGTGCCCTCCATGTGCTGCAGGGCACAGCTGTGTCACCGTGGGCTGCACCAGGGGCTGCAGGGCAGTCTCAGCTTCAGCACCTGCAGCACCTCCTGCCCTTCCTTTTCCACTGACCATGGTGTCAGCAGAGCTGCTCCTCTCAAGTATTCTCACCTCTGGACTCAATTACATCTGTGCAATAACTTTTTTATTACTTTTAAATATCCTATTACAGTGGCATTAGCAGCATTTCTGACTGGCCCAGCCTTGGCCAGCCCAGTCTTGCATCTGTCTGGAATTGCCTCTCCTGGACATGGAGGAAACTTCCAGCAGCTTCTCACAGAAGCCACCCTTGTAGACCCCCTCCTATCAAAACATGGCCAGGCAAACCCAATAAGGATTAGTTTTCCATCTCCCCACGAAGGACTTCACTCTCTTCAGCCCAAAGAGATAAACCACGGCCTTCCCTTCTCAGCAGATTGCCTAAATCTTAATAGAACAGCAAAAGTGTCAGGCTGATATTGCTGCTACTCAAGAGGGATGTTGCTGCTCCACTTCTCTGTCAGCACTTAGCCATGCTTGAAGTGAAACATCTAGTCCCAAATTGTCATTGCCCTGAAGGCCACAATGCATGTGTGGAATTAACTATATAATTAGATTATCCACCATGATGGCCCTGGCAGGATGAAATATTTTGAGCATAAGTAAAACAGCTGTATTATGAGTTAAGAGTAAGGTAACATTTTACAGACTTTTACGCTACAACAAAGAAAGATAAGTGTGACATGAAAGTAAAAGTCTTTTATCTGTGTATGTCTTTGAAAACTCAGTCTACACAGACTCAAAGCATCTGTTAATCAGATTATGGGCCATATCCTGCTCCCAAAACAGTTAATAGCAACGCTCTCATTGATTTCCTCAGGACAGAAACATGCCCTAAAGGAGCACTCTACTTCTTCATAGGCCTGCTTGCTGGAGAAACATTTGTGCTATTCAGAAAGGCAAAGCAATTTCCTGGAAGCAGAAACTCCCACCTGCACTTGTAACAACTCAGGCTATTTTAGGAACTGAAAAATTCCACCCAGCATTAGGATTACATTTTCAAAAATGTTTCCTTCATGTTTCTCATGCTGCTTTATGTGGCCCATGAAGGAGGGGGAGCTGCTTTTTTGGTTCACAGGAGTCACACTCTGTGGATCTTTCTTGCCCTGTCAGATCTTCTCTTTCCCAACCTCTCATATTCATTGCTGGTCCTGAAACCCTCATTAGATGCATAAGGGGAGGTGAAACATTTGTACCACTCTCCATAGAGGTGATTTGCACTGGAAATAACTGTCCATACCACACTGCAGGATCAGAGCTGGTGTTCATGTTACTGAGGCATTCTGATAGTGTTAAAGGCTTTTACTGCTTTTGTTCCCAGAACTTTTTCTTCAAGGTCATCCTTCATTTTAACATTTCTGATTTAGTTCCCTTTACATTCCTTCCTATTGTATTCAAATCTTGCCCTTCCTTGTACAGCAATGAAAAAGAGGCAATTGCTGCCTATATGTAAATTGCCCAGTTTAAATTACTTGTAAGGTTTTGGCCATTAAGCAACAGCAGCATAGCATTCATCATCTTCATGCAGAAACCCTAAAAGTAGAGATTTGGCCATTTCTTTGTAGAATTTGGGGCTCCTCCATTACTTTACGTTGCTGCTAAACCATTGCAAAAGGGAATAATCTGTGTTTTAGTCCCCATAATCTGATAATTGGATGCTTTTGAGATACTTCCCTGGTGTGGACACTGAAAATCAAGAGAGATGTTGGAAAATCCTGGTGACAGTGGGTATCTGTGACCTACTGTCTTGGGGGGTAAGTTTAAGGTGGTACAAAGAGTGACAAAGAGTGCCTTGCCATTTTGGAATGTAAATTGCCTTCCAGCCTAGGGTAAAACAGCTTGGTCAGCTGCTGCTTGAAGTGCTGCCCATTCTGCTGCCCGCTGTGACACAGAGGGACACTTCTCCATTCCACTTGCCCTAGGATCTTTGCAGCTACAGTTTTGGACTGCCTCAAAAATATGTCAGTAGTTAATTTTAAATCTATTAATTCCCACAGCTCAACAGCAGCAAACAAGTTTTCAAGGGCTTCCTGAGTACCAAATCTGGACCAAAATCTCTAGCTATATAATTTCATCTGCAGGAAGTACCTTTTGCAGACCTCGCTGCTACTCAGATAGAAACCACAGATTCTGCTTCTGTTGATAAACCCCCTACATTAAAGACTTCAACCTTCAACAATTTTCAATTCCAAGCAAAAACTCTGACAATTTTATTTCCCATGTGCTTCTCATTTTCCAGGAGGAATGTAATGTCCTCTCCTACTGCATATCAGTTTAACTCAGCCCACAACAGCAGTGAAAAATTTTGGAAGCTCATTTTCCAGAATTTTGGTTGCTTTACACTGTCTGGAAACAACTTCTTGCCCTGCATCTGTCCTGCAACTGCATCTACATTTAGTCCTCTACAGTGTTAACTCACAATCATACAGAAATTTTTAACAAACTACCTGCATTCTGCTCTGTTTTCACACCAACAGCTCATTTTTATTGCCACTTGTGTTCAGAGTGTCTGCACTAACATAAATGAGAATCACAATGGATTTCTAATGAAATTGGGCTATTTTCTGTTACTGTCTCATACTAATCAGGGCCCAAGTATAGTTTTATTTATTATATTTTTATAGTATCTTTATTCCCCTACTGCTTAAACATGTGAGGACTTTTTGGGACTGTATTATACTGTTTGACTTATATATGCAACATAAAAATTCCATATGTGTTTTCTAAAACCCTGCCACAGAATAGGATCTGTGCAGCTGCATTCCCTAAAATATTATGAAACACTAAGGTTTGCTTTGAATTCTACTGTTTCCAAACCTGAAGATGATTGACTTCTCATTGTCCCATCCAGTCAGGACCCCAAGTCAGTCCTTGCTTGAAAAAGCAGAGGGAGCATCCCCAGTGATGATGCAGTGGAAGATGAATAAGGGTAAATATGGTTTACCTGGGATTTAAGAAACACAGAGTTTATTCACTTCCCACTGCCTGGCCTACAATCACAGTGGGATGAGCATATTCCCTTTCATTAACTCAGCAGACAAGTCAAACTTCACTGCTGGCAGTGCCTAGACAAACGTGTTTGGTTCCTGCTGAGGTGTGATCCAAGCCTACATTTCCCTGAGAAAGGTATTAACCATGGAATCACAGAGGCCCAGAATAATTTGGGTTGGAAGGGACCTTAAAGATCATCTGGTTCCTACTCCCATGCAGAGGGCAGGGACACCTTCCACTAGACCAGGCATCTCAAAGTGCCATCCAAACTGGGCTTTGATGCTCCAGGTATGGAGCAGCCACATTTCCTTTGGAAAACCTTTTCCAGTGCCTCACCACCCTCACAAGAAAGATTTTCTTACTAGTATCTAATCTAAATCTCTCCTTTATCTCTGTAGAGTGCTCTGTACTATCCATACAAACGTCTAAAAAATGATCTGCCATTCTTTTGAGAAAAAACCTTGAAGGAAAACTCCCACTTTAATAATTAAGAGCTCAGTTGGATGGAAGGGACCTACATCTCAGTTCCTGTGCTGGAGACTGATTTCTGCACACTGTCTACTGACTGTTCCATAGGGAATATGGACTTTCTTCTAGGCTTCTTTCTGATCACAGGCAACCTGTGTAATTACTGGGCTCAATTAATTTTATAGGCTCTTGTTGGGGTTTTTCTTGTTTTATTTCTTTTCTGTAGGTACAGTTTCTAAAGAAAAATACATCAGCATCTCCCCATCATTCAGTCCACCAGCAATTAGCCCCAAGATTTCCAAGTAAATTCCTTTCTTCCATGATGTGTGCATGGTGGGAACAGTGACTCTGGTCTTCTATGTCCAGGATAAGTGGTCTGACAAGACTGTGGGAGGTAAATGAGGGGCTTCCTTCCTGTTATTTTTTCAATACTTTTTCTTACTTTCCTTTTAGTGTCCAGGTTGGGAATCTTTAAAACATGAGGGCATCTCTTCATAAACTTGAGCAAAAAAACCCCAACCTAGAAGCTGCAGTCTGAAATGCTGAGCAGCCAGTGTTTCAGTGTCTTTTGTGCATCTAGATCTTGAAAAATACATTTAATAATGATTTGGCTTTTGGAAATGGTATAAAAATGCCTTCTAAAAACTCTGACTAGCTTTTGAAACCCTAAAGTTCTTCTTTCACAAGTTGTTTCCACGCTTCATCTTAGGGTGGTGATAAAGCTGAATTTTTTTTCAGTAGCTCAGTTGCTAAACATAGCAAAAGGAGTGGAAATTTTTCTTTTTTTCTGTAGATACTGAAAGGTTTGGATTCCTTTCATGAATGCATGAATGTACCTACAAACAGAAATGTGTAAGGGAGGAACAAGAGAAGGTGATTTATTGGAGTAGAAGGCTTTATATTTAATTGTATTTTTTAAAATATTAGTGTACTTTAGGATATCTGCCCTTCTGAGACTCCTTCCATTGCCAGTCAAGAAAGACTTTTCCCAAGAGTGTTTCTGAGGTGCCTTTTTCTTTGCATGTTTGTCACTTCTTTGTAGTGTCAGGGTGCTTCTCCCACCCATAACCCCTGGTGCACTTGAGCTGGGCTGTAGGGAGGTTAAAGGGACCATATTGCCATCTGTAGGCATCTGACACCCTAAAAAAAGGCAACTTCTCCTATTTTCTCATGCAACCCATTGGGCAGAGAGGGTGGAAATGTGGGTTTTCATCTTTCCTCTGTTTGCTCAGGCACATGTGCTTTTCCCTATTTCTGCAAATAAAAGGGTTAAGTTGAAGAGCAGCCCCAGAGAGGAACCAGGGATGCAATTTTGATGACTTTTGTGGTCAGTTGTGCACTGGCACTGGGCGGGAGTTGGCTCTGGAGCTGAGGTTTGTGGGGTGTTCTCACATTTGGGCTGTGACATGAGGTAGATGCAGATGTTAATGTTGCTATAACTGGTGATAATCTTGGTTTTGAGCGATTTAGTTGATAAGGAATGGGTGTCTTTAAGTAACCTTAGAACAAACTTTGTGTTAGGTTTCTTTAAATATTATATTTGCTGCTATCTCTGATGCAGTTCTATTAAAGAAATAGAGACTTGTATGTCCAGAATAGCAAATTGACAAACAGTGATTACAATTTGGAATTTGAACAGATTGGTCTCTGGCTTGTCTGGATGCTGGCTGGCAAATACAGTCCAAAATTTTATCTTTTGGTGTGGTGTACAAACACATTTATATCAACAGAAGCTGGGAGGACATATTTGGCCTGAAAGGTTTAATAACTTGTTTATATTGCTTTCATTATTTACATTGCTGTAAATGCAGAAAAGCCCACCTTGAAGTCACAGACTTCTTGCTTTATATATCATAGCTGGGGTTTTTATTCTCTCACTTTAGTTGCCTAAAGGGGAGGCATCAAAGCTCCCTTTATGAAGAGAGGTAGGTCTGCAGCTGCAGAAGAAAGTTGGTGTTGCCCGTTTTAGAACAAGACAAATGGTCCTGCTGATGTCCCACTTCTTTCCTCTGGTGGAACAGAGGGTTTAGATCATCTCAGTGAGAAGGCTGCAGCTGAGCCAACTTCTCAATTCCCTTTGCAGTCCATGGAGAACACAATCATCAAAAATGGTGGCATGATTCACCCCATGTATTTGAGACATCCGTTTCACACTAGCTCAGCTAAAGCCACTTGTTGTAGACTTTGACATTCTTAACTAACTAACCTTTCTCCATTTGAAAATAGGAGAACTCAACTTGATCTTTTATGTAAATACAGAGATGACAAAGATGCATCTGATCTGAGAACTAAGACAATGAAGTGTCAGCCCAAGTGAGGATCATTTGCCAGAACAGCCTGAGCACACACTGAAAAATATTATTCAGTCTTTTGGTGAATAAGATCAATTGGTTTGCTACATTTTTATTATGTCAAAACCTTTCTGGGAAAACAATAGAAGTGAATTTTTGCAAATTAATGTTGAAGTGGTAATAATATAATTAGTGTCTTATTACCACACAGAAATTGATTTTAAGACAAGCACATGAAATACATCACATATTTTTATTGTCAGAGCACCTTCTAATCATAAATCCAGCTTCCTTCTAGACTGGTAAAACCCTGAAAATATTCCTTTCTGCTGAGATTGGCTGGTAAGATCTGGGGTTAATATCAGCAGTCAAAATTAAATATTCCTTATTATCTTGGTACAAGAATTGAGTTTTTAAATTTCTCTTCCATTTTACTAATTAAAAAACAATGTGGTCTTTTGTTTGTTTGTTTGTTTTTGTGTTTTGGTTTTTTATTGTTTTATGTTCTGTGTGTGAAAATTTTTTAACTTCAAAAATAGATTTCCTCCAAGCTGAATTTTTCTTATATGGAAACAACTGTACAAGCTCTTTGACATCTTTCTGTCTGGGATATATCTACTCCTGACTGTACAGGATACTTTCTGACTCAAATGCTTGTATTTCAACAACCCTGATAGAGTTTTTGCAGCACTAGAGCCTTTTTCTGATCAAGGGAATCATTTACACAGTCTTAGGGAGGCATATCAGCTCCACTAATAGTGCTGGGTTTTTGGAACAAATCCAACACTTTTCTCCAAGTACTTGAACATGCAGTCACTTCTCTTTTTATTTCCTGTAATTTTGCTTGTGGATGGCTCCTCATCCCTCCCTTTTGAATGCAGGAATGAAAGGATTTCTCCCTTATGCAAATGAACAGGAAAACTTCCTTCAGAGTAGCACATGTAAATATGAGTAGTCTATTTGCATCTATACAGCCATATAACCAAATCATATTTTATTTTTTTTTAACCTTAATGTGATGACTAAAACAGCTTTCTATTTGTTTTCTCAAGTAGTTGTAATTTACCTCCTGCAGTTATAACAACCATGCATCACCCTTTAAATTGGTAATTGAAAAGGGTGTTGCTTTGCTGTGTACCTGTGGAACTAAGGAACTATTACCTTAAAAAAGCACACAGAAGAAAAACCTGTAACATCCCTTTCAACATTCTAGTCCTTTGACCCAGATCAGTAAACACAAATTAAGGATTTTATCTCACAATAAGGAAATTGCATAAATATACATTGGCAATGACAATGTCTATTTAGGAGGTTAGACCCTTTATGGTCTTCTCTTATTTTCATATCTCAGCATTGTTTTTCCTCTAGATGTATGTTCATTGGAAGGTTTTAGTAAAGCTTAGCTTTGGCAGAAGTCCTCAGAATAATCTATCTATATAAAAATTAGTCTCATGTTACCTTCAAAAAGATAAGAGTGTTACCTCACTTCAGAATCGGAGATATCAAAGTATGGAAATGTCAAGTGACTTATCAGGCTGCCTAACAGGAATTTTATAGATTTGTGGATTTGGGAAGACTAGACTTTTATGTCAGCTCTTTGTCCTTGGAGATTTAAGCTGCTCTTTTGGGTTACTAAAACTCATATTTAAATAACACAGTTCTCTGTATCTATTTAAAATCTGCAGAACACAAAGACAAAATGTAAAGCATGATCTTGGCCTTGTGAAAAGAGCACAACAAATCAAACATATGTCAGAATTAGTACCCAAAGCCATGTGTACAATGTTAAACAGTGTAGTTGCAGCTATAACTGGGATAAGAATGACATTGTAGGGACATCAACAAATAATACTGTACAGAGGAACTGTGGCATCCTGACCACAGGAGACCCATGTCTGTTAATGCTGGGGAAGTTTACAGAGCAGAGAACTTCCCAGAATGATTTAACTACAGTTACAGAGGATAACAAAGAAGTGAAGCCAGTTGTCACTGACACAATCTTGGCCTTCTTGAATTCAACAGATATTTTATTAATGGTTTCACTGTAAGGAAAATGTTCACCTCCATGATATTTTGGGAAATATGGTCTGGAAGAGAGAAATCAAAGAAAGAATATGGAAACAGGAAGGAGACAAGCCAAATGGGACCCTAAGTGAAGACCTTTAGGGAAGTAAATACCCCATCCTTGGTTTAGACAGTAAAGCAATTCCTCATACTCATAGCTGGAAAGAGTAGCTTTTGGAGTGCCAGCAGCACTCAGATTCCTTAAACCATCAGGCCAATAAAAAAAGACTTCAAATTCTTTATTCCTCATATTTTCATTATTTTTAAGGGGAGTGAAAAGGGGATTTATTCATCACTCTGATGCTTGGATCTGGCAATCATGCTGCAGGGCTTGGGCATGGAATTTGCATTGTAGATGCCTGTTCTCATGGGAAACCTGCTGGGTACTGAACTCATTTCAAAGATCCTCATATCTTTTGATAATTCATCCAGCATGGACAGAAACACCACTGGATTCTTTATAAATCTTCCCTAAGTTTGTGTGTCCTTCAGGATCTTTATCTCATGCAATTTTTGTGATCTCTATTTTTAACTGGACAATTTCAAAACCTGATATCACAGGTTTGGCTGGAACATGTAAAGCCCAAGGTTATCTCATGTAATACTTACCCTGGTCAGGTTTTAATACTATACTTTCAGATATGAAGGCAAATCAGGCAAATTTTTTTCATCTCACTATATTTCCTCCTGATTTCTGAGAGTTTTTTTAGTTACCCCCTACACCATGAGGTTTTCTGCCTCTCCCTATAACAACTCTGGGTCACACAAAACACCCTTTTCATGGGATTTTTTTGTTTGGTTTCTAATACATTTTAAAATTGATTATTATTTTATTTTCACTTTCACCTATTTATTTTCACTGCATATCCCTTTTCGTTGTGGCAGAAATAACCAGATTATCTGCTCTTTTCAGCTTGTAGGGTCTACTCCAAAGCCTGTTTAAGTCAATAGTTTCTTTCCTCTGACATCAATAAGCTCTGGATGAGGCCCAAAATGAACACGAGTTAACTCAGTTTGGTAGGATGGGTATTAACTATACTGATTGTTACTGGAAACAAATTTATGAGCCTCTCGCTCTAGGAGCCAACCACAATAATTTTAATTATACAAAAGGAAGTATTTCTTGTGTAAAAACATTCCAAATACTTCCATTTCTTTTAAGCTACTTCAAAAGTGGGCAGAACTACAAAGTATTATTGAAAACTCAGGATGGGGTGGAGGGGTATTTCCCTTCCTCTGAAATTCCTCCCCCATATATGCATACTGCTAAACCATCCCTAGCAGGGATTACTTTTATCTCCAGCTCATGAAGAAATTTCTGAAGAGCTGTTTTGCTTTTGTCCTTGGAATACACCACGTTGTGCAAAATGGGCTTGTGAACCTCTTTCTTGGGAAGGGAGCTCGAGCAGCTCCCACCATGTGCTTTCCCTCCCCTTCTTTTGCCACTGTTGCTGTTGTGCAGGCTGCAGTGCAGGAGATGCACCACTGCTCAAGCATTTAAAGTGAAGATGCCCTGCTGAAGAGCATCAAGCTGCTGAAGATGTAGACAAATCTGCTAAATTGCATATCCTGCATATCAGGTGAGTAGCTACGGTGAATTTATCCTTCATCTGTGTGTAGCTATGCCAGTACTCTGTGCTGAAAACTCGTGTCTTCTGGGGATCTAAACAGCTTAGTGTCGATAACCATCCTGGTTTGGTCTGAAGGACTGTGTTTCAACACATGGAGAGATAAAGAGGGATAATTTTCCTCATTTAGCCAAACTGAGTCTTTCTGTCAGTACGAAGAGCAGCCGTGGTTCTGTGTTGGAACAGAGGTTCAGGTTACTCATACTCAATTTTGGAAATGGCTGACATAACCTCCAACAGATCATGGAGTGTGTAATTTGCAAATCTCAGTCCTGATTCCCCTCCTGATTGATGGTGCTCCTGGTTTAGCCTGTGAGCCTGGTTAGGGGTTGCATTTTCATTCAGGATCTGCTCCTACTAGTCATGGTTGGACTCCAGTCTCAGCTGGACCTCTAAAAGTTTCTCTTCCTTTTTTTCTCGCCTGTTGGTCTCACAACAAATATATGTGAAGCAGGAAGGAGTAAGTTCTCCTCCTCTCTACCTGCCTCTCTTTGTGTGCATTTATAGGGGCAGGATAACTTCTCTCAAGATGCTTGGCTAAACATCTCTCAGCACATCACCAAAACAGTTTCTATGCTATGGATTTCAGAAATTCCTATTAAGTGGGGAAAAAAAAGAAAATAAAAAAATCAAAAAATCTACCCAGCTTCTGTGAAGAGAATCCTACTCCTTTGTAGTCCCACAGACCCAGAACAGTGTGGTCACCTTATCTTTCATCTGCTGATTTCAAAGGATTTGACAGAATTTAAGCAAAGGAGCATTGCTGTGTACTGGGAGGCAGGCAAGTCTGGGGATGGAGGGATTATCCCAATCTCTCCCCTACAACCTCATACTGTGGGACTGCCTGACCTCTTCCCGTTGGCAGAAGGAGCAACCCCTGTAGAAGGTGAGAGCAGCGCATTCTGCACTGTTCTTTCACTCTGAATGAAGCCCAAATCCAGGGCAGAGACAGCCATGTGGTGGTAAGAGCACCAGTAAGAGGTTAAAGTGGTGGTGTTAAACCTGGAAGAAGCAGATACGAGCTTGAAATAAAATGGCTGCACTGTGGGGCTGGCGAGTGCTCTCTCTCTTTCCTCCTGTGAAACTGGAGGGGAGGCATCCACATGGGCTTGTGTGGAGGAAAGCAGGCTGCTCTGGGGGAGTGCAGTAACATGCTGCTACAGCTCTGGAGGCAGATATTTCACCTACATAAGCAGAGAAGAGCCCTGTGACTTCCTCAGGTAACACAGGAAGAGGGGAAAACACAACTCAAGCACCTTGACTCTCATGGCACTGCAAGATGTGGTCTCTGGTGTCAAAACAAACTGACTACTCTGGCCTCTTAAATATATTCTGCTATAAAGTTAATATTTTCCACAGATAAGAGTGCCATATACATTATATATGAAGCTAGACCATCATTAGTCTATTCATGCTTTGTTTTCTCTTCGCTATGTGAGACAACTCTAAGAAAACAATCTTGATGTAAGTGAAAATTTAAAAGAGATATAAGGAGAGGAACCACATTACACAGCACATAGGTACTGGTTCAGGGAAAGGTTTTAGCCCTGAGAAGCAGCTGGTGCCTCACTTTCCATCAGAAAAACACTCCCACTTAGGTTTTTCAGTTTTAGCCTTTGGGTTGTAACAAAGCTCTCTGCTGTTATCTTGTTTTGCCAAATGCCTTTACTGTAATAGAAGGAAAGATCCACACCAATGGGGATGGAGTGCAAGTATGGACTGAGTGGGGATATTTTGTATAAGGAAAATATATATAAACATTCCCAGAAGGGAAATATAGATAAGGGAATACATATTTTATGGAGGCCAAGCAGGTGAGCTGAGCTAGACTCAGGAGAGGGACTTTGCTCTTTCCTGTCTTGTGCTCAGCTCCTGCATGTGGCATGCCAAAAGCAGGAGGATGCAGCCCTAACTTTCCCTGGAAATTCACTTGAAAGTGGAATGAACAACTCTGCGAGCACAGGGGGAATTCCATTTCCAATCAGATGTTTGGGTATCAGATTTGTATATAAACCTATATATAAATAATATCTTATCTGACCCAAGCAATCCTGCCAGCCCTGGGCTTTCCATTGCTCCCAGCACTCTTATTAGCAGGAGTCTAAATAGAAGAATTCCATAGAAATATTAAATGACAAAATGGATTTTTTTTAAATAATATTCCCTGAAATAAATCAGGCAAATATTTTTTGATAGACATTTAATTTTATTCTTAAACTATCAAAACCTGGTTTATTTTTCCAACTCTAAGTAGGACCTAAGTGTTAAAAATAAATAAAATAGGATCTTGGAACCTAAATCTAGAACTGTAATCCCAGTAAATCCCATTTAGCTGCCCTTCAACCACATCATGCACAGATCAGAGCATAGGAGCACTTTGCAGGATCTTTCTGTGGCACAGAGACTGATGAAGATGGTGTGGCTCACATTCATGTTGTATAAGTTTCACCCTTCAAAACAGGCTAATTGCATCTAAATTCATAACTGGGATTGGTGTCTGGTCTGTGCTGAGTCCCGGACTATGCCTGGTAATTGCTGAGGAAAATGTTACACAGCCCCAGGCCTAAGCAGTGACCTCCTAACAAAGTAGTGGTATCACTGTGCTCTTGATACAGCCTTCTAGAACCCAACACATCAATAAACTCAACTGAAATACGGGTTTGGGATTCAGTCTGGGGTGGACACACCAGTGTGTAAGCATTTTGATGTAGATAACTAAATACTGAGGGGGTAGATATTGATAATTAGACAACTGAATGGGGTCAGTGGAGGAATTCAATTAACAGAATTTTGCTGTCTAAGGACTTAGACTTACTTATCAGGTCCTATGGCATGCTTGGGACCTTCAATTTGTGTCTCAGTATCCTAGGGCTTCTCAAATGCAGCAAATGTCAGTGTGGGAGCAGATAAACCCAACATATCTCTGGACTGTGCTGACAGACTGGATTCCCTGCACATGTCATATGGAAATTTATCTGTGAATGCCTCGCTCCTGATGTGAAATCTTTTCTACAGTCTCTTTGAAAAGGCTCTAACCTGAGAGCTCCATTCCCTTTGGGACCCTCCTCCTCCTCCTGAGAAGCAAAGAGACTCCTGTTCAGGATGCACAGTCTTGCAAGAGCAGGAGCATGGTCTTCACACCTTCTTGTGATAATCTTCCCCTCAGTGTGTGTCTGTGGGGGGAACTCAAAACAAATCAAAACAAAACAAAGCAAAGCAAAGCAAAGCAAAGCAAAGCAAAACAAAACAAAAACAAAAGAAAATGAAAAGAAAAGAAAAGAAAAGAAAAGAAAAGAAAAGAAAAGAAAAGAGAAAAGAGAAAAGAGAAAAGAGAAAAGAGAAAAGAGAAAAGAAAAGAAAAGAAAAGAAAAGAAAAGAAAAGAAAAGAAAAGAAAAAAAAAGAAAAGAAAAAAAAAGAAAAGAAAAGAAAAGAAAAGAAAAGAAAAGAAAAGAAAAGAAAAGAAAAGAAAAGAAAAGAAAAGAAAAGAAAAGAAAAGAAAAGAAAAGAAAATATCAAGATTCCTTGAATCAAGAAAAAGTACCTACTGGTTAAAGACAGATCTGTAGAAAATATCATTCCCCAAAGCACAAACTCAGCCTGCACCTCTCCCCTGGCTGGCAGGCAGTGTAACATGATGATGGCAAGCAGTGAGAAGCTGAGTAGCAAAGGAGTTGCAAAAGTGTAAAGTGCAAGGGGACAGTGCTCAGGTGCCTTGGTTTGCTGCCTGCTCAGTTTGTGCACAGGGCATCCCACAGGATTCCCACCCTTGACGTGGCAGTGGAGCCAGGACACTTTTTGTGGCATCCTCACACCAGCTCTGATGGGATACACAGGACAGAAGCAGGAAGGCAGTTTAAGCAACCCCTTGCTGTTGTGGGTGTGCTTTAACCCAATGGCTGTTTGGATCAAACATTTCCATTCCAGGAATGTTTTGGCAATACCAGTTTTTAATGTGTGCCAGTCCATTTCTGGAAACCTGCTTCCCTACTGTGCCAGGGCTTCGACCTGCAGCCTGATTTAAAGGCTGCATCTGAGTTTCTCAGGTCAGCAGGTAAATAGAAATGGCAGCAATGTTAAACAGTTTGATACCTGAGGTTCCTCTGTCTCAGTGGCTGCAGCCACTGCATGGAATTTTATGCCATGGATCTGCTCATTTTGTAGTAAAACAATCATTATTTGACATGGCTGGTGGAGTTTTTAAGTGTATAGGAAGAACCAGTTTCTGCTGTTCATCCATAATGCCTTGTATGGGATTTGGGTGAAGGAGTTTCCCAGGTTTCCTGGAACCCTTTAACAGACCGAAAATTGTGACATTAACTGTGACAGAAGAGCATTTTGGGCTCTTCTGTCATTTGGGATATGTTCTATCACACCATTGAATTCCTCATCTTGAGGTACATAGGTTAATATTTATACTTAGAGCTGATAGAGAAAAAAACGGAAGGCATATTTTCTTTCTTTTTTTTTTTTTTCTTTTATTTATGTGTGCTAGAAGTGGGAAAAAGTTTATTTCAAAATGGTACATATCTCAGGGACAGGAAATTTTATCTGGAGAAATAATTTTAAACTATTTTGGGGGCAGAGAGGGAGAAGTCTTAGAAAGTCTTAGAAGTCCTAGAAGTCTTAGGAATTATATGAACATTCTTTATTTGAAATGTTTCAGTCCAGTCTCTACTAGGCTGTCCCCTGTCTCATTGCTAGAGCAGTGTCTGTAGGTAACACAGATTAATGGGAGGAAATCCTTCATGAGTGGCAGTACCAGGGCTAAGTAAGAGCATCAGTAGGAAAGATAACCTCCAAACAAATCTACCCCATGCACCACCCAACAGATTTATCCCAACTCCCTTCCCCCTTCAAACACAAACCATAAACTCATCCTCAGTGCAAGTAAAAGTGAGGCTTTGCAGTTTGCCCTGAAGGTCAACAGACCCAGGCTAAGTCAGGGAAAGAGATCAGACAACATTAAAAGCAAAGAAAAGGTTGGCTTTGCTTGCACCAATGTTTTACTGCTTAACAAACACAGCCCTGCTCTCTCATGGAGACCCTTGCAGGCAGATTGCAGAAAAAGAGGACTAAATTAATATTTCAAATGAGCCAGACCCTTTCATTTTAATAGAGCCTCATTTTAGTTAACTTATTTTGACAAGAATAAACAGTTCCTGAATAGTATTTTAAATTCCCCCCCTACATTTCAAAACTGTCAAGATATATAGGGGAAATATTCATTAGACACTTCAGGAAGTAGCTTTTACACCATCACCTTATTCCAATTTCTACTTTCTCTTTCCTTAGGTGTTTGAAAATTTTAAAACCCAGTGACAGTCAATTTCAGGCATTTATTTCTAAGGAGTGACATCTTTGAACCCAGTGGAGGAAACCAAAAGAGAGAGGGAAAGATGAAAAAAACCAAAACAACAAAAATCTAAGAAAAGAAAGAAAACCTTTTGCTTAAATTAGGTCAGGAACCTCTTGGCACTGTCCACATTCTTCTCCAGCACCTTGGCTTTTTTCTTCTTGTCTGAAAGGGAACAGAAAGAGCAGATAATCAGCCAACCCCGGTGCACTTTCACAATTTCTGTATAAAATTTCACTTAATGCAATTGTGGCGCCAGGGCTGGGTGTATGATGGTACCATTCAGAATATGTTTATATAACATGACTGCATGCCACTGCAATCCTTTAAATTCTTTTCTGAGAGCTTTACTCACTCCAGGTTCACTCATCCAAAACCCTTTATATTCTCAAATATCTTTGTTACTTTCTCCTCTGAGCAGCAGTGCTGGAGACAGGGGGGAAGGGGAAGGGCAGAAAGAAGAGGGGAAATATGCAGCTGGTGTGGACACTGGGAAGGGTTTGCTCTTTTTCCCTATTCCTGGGGAATACAAAAAATTTCTGCTTTAATATAAATTTGCTAGAATACAACAGCTTTTGTAGTGGCTCTAAAAGAATACAAAGGGGAGATTTGAGCTGCTTTGAGAAATTCTTAGAAGTAGTTGTTGGGTTTGTACAGTTACTGTAGATGTTTGGGGATTTGGGAATTTTTGGAAGGTTTGGGACTTCTGCATACAAAAGGGGAACAGCCAAGGGGGGCACAGAGAGCACGGTGGAGTAGTGGCTTCTCATGGCTCCATGCAAGTGATATCTGCTTATCTCCTTCCATTCACTGCTAGCACATCTCCTCCAGCCTCTCTTTGTTTCTTCTGTGGCACCACTTTGCCTGTGCCTGTGCTTGGGGGAAACACCTGGACTAGGATTGTCACATATTCTCCTTCCAAACCCTTCCTGATAATGTCTTTTTTCATGATGCACTGAGAATAAAAACACTCCTCATAGCAGGGAGGCTGCTGACCTCCCAGAGTGTCAGACAGAGTGACATGACATTGTTGCTTTTTTATTTCCCCTTTCTTTTTCCATTCTTACTCTGTTCTTTGTCAATCTGGCATCCCATAATGCCTTTATCAGTGATATCAGTGGGGCTATAACACTGTATTATGGCTTGAACAGTAAAGACATATCAAGTAGATTTTTCCTAGGGGAAAGAGTTCCTCATAAAGAATTTTTTTTTTAATAAATATACTCTTCCAAACCTATTAATAGGAGGTTTAAATGCATGTTCCAGCTTTTGACTCAGCTTGGATAACTTCTTCACAGTTTGCTTTAAAACAATATTATTGCCAGACATGGAAATAAGTGTGTCTGTTTCCAGCAAGAACAATGGCAGCCTTTCATTTGGATGGGGCACTGCTCTGCCATTTTAACCTGGGCTTGGGGATTAAGGCTTGCATTTCTCATCAAATGTCAAAAAGTACATTAGGCAAGTGAAATGTATTGTACTATGGGCTATGTTACTTATTTGTATAAACAGTCCTTGTAACAACAGCAGAGCTGTATAAATAAGAGTTTTGTAGGGTATGTTACTGTTCTATGTTCTCAAAAAATTTCATTTCTGACTGAGAAAATACTTCCAACAGGCAGGTGGGAATGTGCTTTTGTATAATCATGGCACAAAAAAATAATAAACTCCCTCAGGATATTATTTCAGAGTGGTACTGTTAATTTCCATGGAGTTCTGCTTCTAGGCAAAGGCAAGGAGACCAATACATGTCCTGACTTTGTAAGCCTCTTGCACTGTTAATTCAGCATGCTGAGACTCAGTTGACCTCTAAAACCAATCTAGGTTCTCTTGAGGACTGATACACATAAGAATCATAGAATAATAGAATTGTTTGGTTGACTACCTCATTCTGATCCCCTGCCATGGACAGGGGCACTTTCCACTACCCCAGGTTGTTCCAGGCCCCATCCAGCCTGGCCTTGGGCACTTCCAGGGATGGCACAGCCACAGCTTCTCCGGGCACCTTGTGCCAGGTCCTCAACACCCTTGCAGGGAAGAATTTATTCCTAACATCTAATCTATACCCACCCCTATTTAAGCTTAAAGCTATTCCTCCTCCTTCTAGCAAGTGCAAGACAGCTGCCCTGACAAAGAGGAGAGAAGCATGAATGCTGGTTATTGTTGTGCCAAGGTTTTAGCACACTTTATTTATCATTTATGCAGAGATCCCACGCTCTGACCCCTTGAATCCAGCAGCTGGCTGTGAGTATTCAAAGCTTCCTACAACCAGGTCCCACCAGTATGTTCAGGGCAAATAACTACAGAAGCTGCATATATCAGGAAGACACCAACATTTAAAGATCATTTCTCTTTTCCTGGTAGCAGGCAAAAAGCTCCAGGCATTAACTTCTGCTCAGTGTATCCTAAGCAAGGCATTACAGCATCATGGTGCCTTTGCCCACTCCCCTCCCAGCTCTCCAGGCCCAGGGCACCATGTCCTGATCCAGCTTCACCTTAAAGCCATGTTTTGGATGGATTTATAGCATAATAGATCTTTTCTAGCTGATGCTTACTTCCCCCTGGGGCAGGGATGGTCCCACAGAGGTATTTCCATCAGGAGGAGGGTTCCTATCCACTGCCACAGAAAATGGGGCATATTCAATTCCCTTAAGAGCTGCTCTAGAGTAATAGCATCGTATGGAGCAATGGAATTGCTGTTGGATGTCTCAGGAAACTTCTGGTTTTGTGTTTGATCCGGACTTTGCAAAGAAAATAAAAATTTTACTCAGAAAGACTAAATTTCCATGTGTTTTCAGCGCATAATTTGAATTTTTCCTCTCCTCAGACTGTGTACTCAGAAATGTTGAAAAGAAAAAAGAAAATTCCTCACATTCTAGCTGAACAGGAATTTTTCAGTTTTTAATTTTTATTAATAAAAATTAAGCCAAATAGAAAAAAAAATTGGCAAATTTCATTCGAAAACAAGATAGCAAGAACGTATTTGCAGGCTATTTGTTGTTTGGTTGTGGTTTTTTTGTTGTTTTGGAGTGTAGCAGTTTTCTGGAATCTCAAAACAACATTGTTGGATATGGAACTATCATTTACACAACTCGATTTACCGAGTCGTGGCATATTGGAACCGACTGGGAATCCTCCTTTGAATATCTGATTATCTGGATGTACTGTGAACACACTGAAAATAATATGAACTTTAAATGCATGCCCTAATTCTTATCATAGTGGTGCAGGAAAAGAAAATTTATTTCCATGCTGTTTTCTTCATGGCCTTTTTGCTCGCAAGTAAACACATCCAGTGATCATTCTGTGGATGTGTACATTTTAATAGGCATTTTAATAAAGTAATGTAGAATATGTTTACTGCCATTCATTAAGAGTTTGATATCAAAATGTCTTACAACCTGTCTAAATTAATAATAACTGCATACTTGTGAATATTTCAGCTTTGCCTACAACCACCTTGGAGGTTTATCACATTATGCATAGAGAAATATTGTGGGAAAGCACAATAAATATAATCTCAGCAGCTATTCCCTTCAAAGACTTTCAGTTTTATGCATCTTGAATTCTAAATAGGTTTATTGCCAATTATACATGATGATGAAGCAGTAACACAGAGTATATGCCATATTTAAGAGACTCACACCAGCAGATGCTCTTGTAAATGTATTTTGCTTCAAACCAAGAAATCAGTATTGTGAAATCCCCCCAAAAGCTTGCCGCTGCACTTTCTCAACTCAAAACTTGTAAGGATTCTTGCTCTTTGATGGATGGCTTCTTATAAACTCTGGCCAGAAGCTACTGTGACACAAAGGTGTTTGTTTGTGCCCAGTTGTTCCATCCTGCAGTAGTGCTGGGGGTCTGCACGAAGCTCAGGAGCAACTGTGATAGCATCCTGTATGCAGACAAAATTTGCAGTCTTAGGAAACACAGAAAAAAAGGTCTGTGGGAGGGTCATCCAGTGCAACTCCTCATTCCCTGTCCTGCTGATAAGTGCAGAGGGGAACAGATCACATTTTCACCTACCATTTTTTTATACACTACAAGAGAAATGATAGTTGCAAACCTCCATGGCAGGGAAGTTGGAACTAAATGATCTTTAATGTCCCTTCCCATCCTCACCATTCCTAGATTCTGTGATTCTATATCGTACTTCATCCCTTCACAACCTTCAGCAAGGTCCTGGTTTGCTGTCTTTCCTCCAGCATTCTGCCATTTATGTTGCTGTTTCTCACCTCTTCTTCAAACCCATTTTCTCAATACTGAAAACTCCATTTAAATTAACCTAATCACGACCAAGGGGCTGCTTGAGAGGTTTAATTTACACATACAGTACAGAAAACAAAGGAAGGATATTAGACCTTAAATTTCCACCTCTGGAATGGTCACAGAGAACATCCTGCATCCCACTAACTGGGACGACCTGTGGATCTTTTCAAGGCCAGGCTGGATGGAGCCCTGAGCAAATTGGCCTAGGGGAAGGTGTCCCAGCCCACAGTAGAGGGATTGTAAGTGGATGATCTTTAAGATTCTTTCCAACCCAAACCACTCTATGAATCTGTGATCTTTGGTTTGGTTAGCTTCAGGCATGCACCTCAATATTGCTGCAGGTTTGAAAAGTGAAAGGTTTTCCCAGCCTCATGCCAAAGTAAAGCTGAAACAAGAATCCACCACTGCCTAGTCTGAATTCAGTGCCTTAACCACAAAACCACTTTTTTTTCTTTCTTTTTTTTTTTTTTTTCTGTGAAAGAAAAGATTTCAGACCTTTCAGAAACAGAAAATAATAACCACCTGTCTGTAACAGAAAGCTCACCTTGTTTAATCATAGTGATTTCACAGTTTGGTTTCTCTGTTCTCAGAGCTGGCAAGGCAGAAACCAGCTCCCTGAGGTCTGTGATAATTTCAAATGTGGTATTCCATTAGAGTCTCCTTTTGTAATTTGTCCCAGCAGTCTCAATGTCCATATTTACAAAAACTCTGAAGGGTTAAATGACTTTGATTGGCTGGTGATAAAACTTCCCCTTGACTCCTCCCTACCTGTGGCTGAGCAGTCAATTTGCACAATGCCTTACACTGCTGTTGAGTCTCTTAATTTATTCAGATTTCCTTTTAAAAAAACTCCCTTCCTCTCACAAGTCTTGGAAAACATTAATCTAGACCTCTGAGAGCCTTTGGCTTTCTGTGTCACCCAGTGAATCTCAGAGAAATTTGGATACTGAAAAACCCAAGTGCCCCTACCTAAACATCTCTTTTGCCAAGTATAGACAGGGATAAGGCAAAGTGTTCTAAAATCTGGAGTAACAAGTATGTGCCATGACATTTGAAATGGGAGCAAAATTTTACATGGAAATTTCAGCCCAAAGGTATGATTTTGTAATTCATCTGTTATTCAGCCTTTTTGCCCCTACATTGCACCCTGTGAACTTTACTTACCAGAGTCTACCTCCACTTGTGTGCATTAGCACATCTAATGTTCAGACACTTAACATCAAATAAACAATAATGAAAATTCATTGCACATCTGAGAATGTGTTTCCCATTCAGGAAAATACATGGAAATGCCTTTAAGCTTATCCATATTAAGGACTGCATATAAGCAAATAACTTTAATCTTGTACTAAGTATGTGCTTAAATAAATGAAGATGCCTTTCTAGCCTATATTTTTCCCTTTGCCTGTAAGCACATCAGAACTTCTCTAAGCTTCACTTATTGGCATAGGAAGGATCTTTTTGTTACAAGCCCGAAGTAGGAGGTCTAATAAAATTTCCTAATCTGATGAACCACACAAAAAGAACCAGAACAAATATAATTTTATATCTCTACTGGGGGGAAAAAACAGATGATGTGGCTAGAAGTTTGCTCCCCATCCTTTATTAGGCTGTAACTTATTATATCAAACACTGCAATAAAATGAAGCTGAATTTATTTGTAGACACAGATCTTCTTAAAAAAGCTGTAATTTTTTTTTTAAATCCTGTGGGAAATAGAAGCGGTACATAAAATTACACCAGATTTAGAAGGAAAGCAAATAAAATACTGATGATTCTATTATAATGTTTTAAAATATGTATTTATCATGTGTTGTCATTTTTCTTTCTGAAAGTACACTGTTGTAGGTATTCCAATAAAAATAACAGTTTACACTCTAACAGCAGCAAATTGAATATCCCCACAATGAGGCAATATGAGGTAAAGCAATACAGAAAAGAGTTTTTAAAAATTCTAAATTAAAAGGAAAAAGATGATTTTGGAAACAGCCCAAGCTTATGTTTCAGGTGTCAGACATTCTCTCACTGAGGAATGGGAAGGAGGAAGTTTACCTAGCAGGAATCACTGGGCTCTGATTCATCTTGCCAAAGTTTAGGTGTCTCGGTACCTAAAAATGAGATGTCTAGTCATGGCTAATTATCTGCGTTCTCTCTGTAGTCAATGAAGAGAGATAAGCACCTCTGGAAGGTGATTCAGCCTACCTATCTCAGGACATTTATCTTGGGAGAGAACAAATTTCCTTCTCTTCCACTGCCTGTTTCTGTCTGTTCATCACAGAGGGAGCTTAGGTGGTTACCTCAGATTAGATGCCTGACTTGCAGATAACTACATTTAGGTGAGGTGGTTCTCTCCATAAGTAATTGCTCTTATTGTTGATAGCAGGAATAATTTCCACTGATATCAAGACCTGATGTTTATCTGTACACTGTGTGTGATTTAACCAACAAACTTTTCCATATGGTGATAGTGCTTACCAGAAATGGAAATTTACACCTGAATTTGTACTTGCCCAGGTCATCCCTTCCTGTGGCTGCCAACAGTAACCTGGACTTCCCATCTTAATCTGTCACATTCCAGTGGAATGAGCAATTCCCACAAGCCAACCAAGAAATAGATGCATTTAAGTGAGGAGGGATATATCTGATTTACATATCTCTAAATCTAGCAGCACTTAGGTTCTGCCCATTGTTCAATATGGAATTAAGACTTCTGAATTGTTAAAAAGTCCAATTTTCTGCTAAACTTCTAAGTGGTCTCATTAAAAATGCAACAATGCTCAAAGAGTGACACAGACCTGGGTTCAGTTTTGCAGCTGGATCACTCCCTGGGGTTCTTCTCATATGGTGGAGGAGGAGGAGGCCACGTGAAGAAGACTCTCTCCACCTTCCCAGTTCTTTAACAGAGAAGATCTGAAGCCCTGCCAACAGTCCCTTTAACAGAATCCATGGCACCAAACCTTTGCCCTCAATGTCACAGTGGTTAAAAAAAGATCTCTTGGGAAAATAATAGATAGAAAAAGCCCCAACAGTTACACTTTTTTTTTATTATTTCAGACACTGAGTTTAAAAAAAATCCCACCTGCTGATCCAGGTAGAGGTGCTACCTGAGGCTGAATGAGCTGAATGCTAATGCAGATTTGGCTGGTGTAATGTAGAGACAACGAATTCTGACTAGATTAGGTGCAAGCCGAAGAGCAAAGGCTGCCTAGAAATATATATTTTTTTTTTTTTTAATTTTGGAACAGGAATAGGAACAGAATTTTTCAAACAAAAAGTTTCTTTTAGTTGTTAAAGCTCATAAAGAATTCAACAAAGTTTTAGTTTTTCACTCTGCAAAACAATTTAACAAAACTGCAAGAAGACGTGTTTGGTTAATACATGTCAAAACTCAAAATGTGAAGGAAAAAAATTTCAAAAGTGGCATCCACTATAAAACATTCATAGTGTCATCCACTAAGACATTTGCAGCAAGTTGTCCAGATTGGATAAGGAGCATCTTAGACCCCCTCAGCTTCTGTAACACACAGAAACAAAATATTAGGGCTTGCTATTTAGTGTCTTTAACTGTCAGGTTAATGGCAAGTCAAGAGTAGCTCAAACATCCAAGAAATTTCTAAATTCACTTCTGGTCTTCGTAGTCCAGAGCTTAAATCCTGGTGCCAAGGAAGAGCCTGTGTTCAAAGGGATTATTCAGTCTTCAGTCCTGTCCTGCAACTGAGCATTTTACAGCTCATTAAATTACTGACTGATATTGTCTGTGGATGTAAGAAAAGTTTTGAAGAAGCAGATGATGAAATTAAGTGAGGAAAAGATGGTTAAATACATCCCCTGTCTTGCTGGTGCCCAAGCCCCTTGGCTGGACGAAGCTCCATTGTGCCTCAGAGCTCATTTTTTTGTTGTTTTTGTTCCCCATCCATACTGGTTGGTCTAACAAAATCTCTATCTTCTCTGCTGAGCTGATCTTTCTATATAAAACTGTAACATGTTAGAGTGGTCTGTCTGAAAGTAATTTGCTTTAGTCATAGATTATAAGAAATAAATTGGTAAATTCTCAGCCTACTTCCTCCTGAGTAATGCTTGGATATTGATTCTGTCATGAGATTGTTTTCTGCAGAATGACAAAAAAATTTAGTAGCTCAGGGATGCTTCCAATCTCTGTCATGCTTTTAAAGAGCATACTTAAGTATTCTGTTGAAGAGAGTTTGGGTGTGTGAGTATATGTCTTTCACTCATAAGCAGATTAAGTTTATACAGAGTCAAACAACTTATTACTGCAAATTCTTTGGGGCAGGGATAGTCTTTCTGCTCCAAGTTTAATGGCTTGGAGCAATAAGCTTGTGGCTCTTAGCAACTGCTGAAACACAAAAGGTAAATAAGGGTGTTTAGAGCTCAATCATAGGCCTTTGCTCTACTTGGCAGTTGTTTATTTGGGTGACTCCCATGTACTTTGGTGTTACTGCAGGCCACATTGTCACCTAGGTACATATTGCAGAACTGGCCCAGAAAAAACAGACATTGCTACTTCTCATTGCTTTCTGTGACCAAAAGAAAAGATTAAAAAAAATCATCCTACAGGGTTATTATTCTGGCCTTTCTTTGATCATTGACTTCACTTAATTTAAAATTAAAGAGAGATCAGAAAGAATAAATGCATATTAAATTAATAGCACCTATTCAAAGGCTTGCATATTGCAGATAACAAAGTAACGTTCACAGAAAAGATAGAGATACAAAATAGGCTGGAATTTCCCCTACTTGTTATCATTTTCAGAAGTCCATATGCATGCTCATTTAATCATTACCATAATCTGTAGAGAAAAATGGCCATGACAATCTGTATCTTACAATAAACACATCCACATGTATATTAGCTGGAAAGAAAACACATGACCAGGTTCTTTTCTCCCTTATCTAGGCATTATGTATACAGGACTGTTTGTCCAGGGTGTGGATGACCCAAATGCTATTTTTTCTTCATGCATAGGGTCTTCAGGCTGCCATCATCTTTTGTTCACTGGTATTGCCAAATCTCCAGGTAATAGCAGAACTGAAAAATAAGCAATGGATTTTTTGCTGTGGAGAATAGAGTTGGGTTTTCATGCTAAGAGGACTCTGTGATTCTCTGTGTCTGTGGCTCAAGTGTCGTGACATTAGAATAAAAGGAAAGAGTCTTGAGTTTTGTTTCACAGTTCAGTATTATTTATTCTTTTACAAGTTATGGAGTAAGCAAACTCTATGGTGTTCAAGCTGGAATCCAATACCCCTGCTTTTATTTAATGTTACTGCTTGGTTGCACAGTGTCATTGAAGCCTTCTTTGTTATGAACACACAGTCACAGAACTGCACTGGATGATGTGAGAGGTGTGACCAACTCAGTGAGCAGCCTGGTGTACCTGGGCAGCCCTGTAGATCTAATCCACCTTTGGATTCAGAGGGGCTTGAGCTTCTGTGGTATTCCAAGCCCTAAATCATCCATTTAAAACTGACTTTCGCTCCTTGAAATAATGATATTTTGAGGTGTCATGTCAGACATTTCAGACTTGTAATAAATAAGACCAGGATCAAGATGTGGTTGTTTTGCCAGGAGAGATTTTGAAGAAGAATCTCTCTCAAGGGTAGATGGAGTTTCTCTACAGTTTCATACTGTACAAGCCCCTTTGATTAAGCTCTTTTCATTTTCAAATTACTTAATTATCATTCCTCTTGCTTTCAAATCAAAACGTGCAACAGCTTATCTCAGTCATATGAGAAGGCTGGAAAAGAAGGCAATATCACCAGGAAATTAAAAAATAAAATAATGATTTTGCCAGTCAGCCTCAAGAAGAGAATGAAAATTGATTCTTACTAATGTTATGTATTAATTACACTTACCCTTATTTAATGTCCCCATTATATTACACTGAACAGTAACCCTGGTGTAAGAGGCAGTCGTGTCCACAGTTAAAGGTTCACTCCTCAACTCTGCTGTCTTATAGAAGGAAATTTCATTTATTCATTATATTCATTGTGATATTTCTGTTTCTTGAAAGTAATTTATCTTTTTCCAACTTCATTTGTATGAGTCAGATGTTTAGGCAGAGGTAATTTTCAGATCAATCTAGAGTATGCACATGCCAGAATGGGAAGCCAAAAGGATACTAAAGGAAGATTGATCTTTGCTTCACCAATCAAAAAAAATCCCAAATAAAATTTTAAAAAGCATAGACTTTTCATAAGCATATTGTGAAGGAAGTTTCTTCAAAAGGCTGCTAAATATTTCTCAGTAGGTGTTGGGATATTCTGACATTTTAACACTGCTGTTTTTGAACACTTTGGAGTGTCTCACTTTTTCAGTGGAAACAGCAGTCAGTTGTACCAAAATGTTCACTGGTGCCACCTACAGTTTGCCAAATTTTCATTAAATTAAAAAAAAAAATGGATTATGATTAATATTACAGAAATCCCATAGTAGAATCATAGCATGGTTTGGGTTGGAAGGGACCTTAAAGACCACTTCAACCCAAGCACCCTGACGTTGGCAGGGGCACGTTCCACCTGACCAGGCTGCTCCAAGCCTCATCCAGCCTGGCCACTTCCAGGGCACTTCCAGGGATGGCACAGCCACAGTTTCTTTGGGCAACTTCCAGGGATGGCACAGCCACAGTTTCTTTGGGCAACCTGTGCCAGGGCCTCACCACCCTCATAGGGAAGAATTTCTTCCTAATTTCTGATGTACATTTGCCCCCTGTCAGCCTAAAATCTTTCCCCCTTGTCCTATCATTACATTAATAGAGCACTAAATTTCAATATTTTCTATGAAAATGTTCTTTTCAGAGCCATAATCTTTCTTCTAAAAATTTCTGCATATTTATTAAAGACAGCATGTGGTAGAAATCTTTCATGCTTGAAGGAAATCTAGAATGTATCATATCAGAATGAATGAGAAGCATTCTGAAGTCCCTGTTTTTAAAAAAATTCCTTTGGTTTAAAATAAAGAATTTAATTTTGAGTTAATACTCTGAAAAAAAACCCCACAAAACAAACCAGCCAACAACAGCAACAAAACCCCACAAGCTCCCACAATTTTTGTTTAAATAGTTTTTATATTTTCAGAAAATTAATTTTACAGGTACCCCTACTGACAAGAAGCTCTGTGCCTAAATTTATCCTAAGGGATATGTGCTCTGTGGAATGCCTGAGGTTTCCCATTCTTCTCACTAATAGTGGTGTGGTAGAGATCCACCATGCTCTGTGAACATAGCTCTGATATACTCAAGTAAGATCAGTTCAACCTTATTCAGTTCAGTACCTCAAGCAATTTTGTTGCTTACTTGATAAAAACTCTTTCTTTCTTAGCTTTTCTAGTGAAACTGCACTTTGGAGCTTCAAAGAATTGATCAGCTCTTCCGTTACAACATTGTCCAGACTGGAATTTTTGCTGTAGGATGGATGGTTCAAAAACCAAATGGTTAGAAAAATAAAAAGTAAAAAAGTAAATAGTTAAGGTCCATAAACACAATCCAAACCATGCTTGTAGACAAGAAGGTTGATTTCAGTTGATAAGTGACTTTTAACTATTTCCTCCAATCTCCAGAACTACTCCCTAATCACTTTTTCCCACAAAGACATTCTTTTTCCAAGGTGATCATGCAGATTTATGTTGAGAGAGCACCTGAGACCAGACCCTTGCCCATGGCTGGCATGAACATCACTTACCAGTGCTCATCACCTGAGCACTTTATGTACACATGGAAAAGTTACAAGTCCAGTGCAAATCTATATCCTGTTCAGGCTAGCCTTAAAAATCAATAGAGTTGGCAAAATTTCTCTGTCTGTGGCCTCCAATACTGTAATTACAAAGTCACAATGGGTGTAATTGCTCTATAAAGCAAGTACATAAAGGAAGTACATAATCACTGAGGATAACTTTGACAAGGTATACTTTTCACATTATTTTTTTTTTCCCCTTGGGACAGTAAGGCTCCATTCAGGGTGTGTTGTGGCAGGAGGTCTGGGTGTTTTTTCCTTCCTGGAATGATGAAGTGCAAACAGTTCTCTCTTTCAGACCTGGAGGTTACAGGTGTGCCACCACGCTATCCATATCACTGCAGCATTCTTCACCACTATCATCATGCCTGTAAAATAAACTGGGCTCTTGCTCATGCCTGAGTACATGCACTGTTAAAAATTTACTGTTGCCTCCTGATTTATGGACTTTGCAAAACTCTGAGCTTAGTGCTGGATGATGTGGCCTCTGAGTCGTTTCAGCTCTTCCACACCACAGTTTCATGCTCATGGTTTCAACGAGATCCTGGACTTTTGTCCAGTCCAAGGTCCATGATTAGGGCACAGCCACCTCTAAGTTCAGTCAGTGATGAACCTCAAATAGCTCTGGAATTCAGACCGAGGCAAAACTTTTGAGTTTCAGGAGTGTTTTTTGAAATCTTCAGAGCTTCTGGTTCTTAAAAGCCCATCTCAACATCTTTTCAGATTTTCTTTAAAAATATCTTTCTTTTTCCATCTGTGGAAAGAAAAGGTAGAATTTTCAGCAAGCTTTGAATATTTACAAAGCTCGGCTACATAAAAATCATTTACTTCTAAGTTTGCTTCAAACATTTCATATTTTACTTAATTATTTTCATGGACAGGTTTATTTTTTGCTAATGCTGTATCACTGTTGGGGTTTTTTTACATGTTACTTAAATATTTACTTTTTGAAGCATTCATTCCAAAGCAAAAATTCAACCCTGGACAATACTGTAACATAGTTTGTCAGAGCAAAAAACCTGTCCTAAGATATGTGGCAAACAATTTGCAGCAAGTATATAAAGAATTGGGAGAAGCTGCCGTTAGTCTTTTGACAGACCAGATCAGCCACTGCCAAAGCTGACTTTCTGATGGTGTACAGAAATCAGTCCTTCTGACTCAAGAATTCTTGAACTTCCTTATGATGCAGATAATGTCTTCAGATGAAAAGAATCTCACAAACACTTTGAATATCCAAAGGTTTGTACTTGGTTTAATCACATAAGGCTCTCAGTGGAAATGAAAGAATATTTTTAGAGGGAAAATTCTGTAGCCCAACTCAGATGGCTGCTTTTCAATGACCTGAATCATCCCCTGCACATGCTTCTGTCTCCTTCTCTTGACATTAGAGAGCTCCAAGTGATCAGGTCACTTAGGTGCCTTTTACTCCCCTTCAGAGTCACACAGACCCCTACTGTGACAAGTTGCATTAGGGGAGAGTGATTTTATGTGCATATTGTATTTTCTCATTATCTGGTCACAGGGAATGAGGACAAAGGAATCTGCTTGAATCTTGGCTGCAAAAGTGGGTGCAACAGCACATAGTGGGATCCTGCATTGGGAGGAACCCCAGAAGAAAGGGCACTCCCCATTTAAAGCTTGATGGATGGCCTCCTCTATCAAAGGATTAACACACCCCATGACTGTCTAGAACATGGTCAGACAAGCCTCTTCTTCCGTGATGTGTTGGCTATGTGTTTGCATCTTGTAACTTTACATGAGGGTTCTCACAAAAATAAAGAGAATAAAACTTCTTCAAGAGAAGGAGAGGCTTGATAAAATCCTCTTCCATTGCCTAAAGGATGGCATGGAAAGATGAACCCAGACTCTTGCTGAGTGTGTGCTAAAATAGGTCCAGAGGCAGTGCTGATGTTGCAAGACCTTTAACACGGGGACTGTGTTTACTATGGAAGTGGAAAAGAGCTGGAAGTCTCCCTGGAGAGGCTGTGGGTTCTTCTTAAACTCTTAGGGATTTAAAAAACTTTTATGGGCAAGGTTCTGAGCAACTTGTTCTACTGTGGAAGCAAGAGATTGAACTGGAGCTCTCCAGAGGTCAATTGAAGCTTGGCAGATGATGAGGTTCCATGATTTTAGGTAGAGCATGGCAGACATGGCAGCATCCATGTAATACAGCATCTTGTTCCTAGAGCTTTGTTCTGGGGAGAAAACCACAATGTTCAGTGCTGCCAGGGACAGGAAGAAAGTGTGTCTAGATCCCAGTGATAAAGAGAGAGAAAAAGGTCCACAGCATGTCCACATCTCTTACTTTACCCTTAAAATCTGGCGCTACTCTCCGGATCATGAAACTCCCCTTGATCTCTGCTCCATCCACATTTGAGTCAGCTTTGGAGAAAGATTCACAAATGTGGCCTTTCAAGCCTGATTTTGTAAGAACATGAGGACTCTGTGATCCTTCATTGTGTATTTGAGAGATGCCCATAGTAATCTATCAACCTTTTTTAGGCAAATTTCATCTCATTGGATAAGTTTTGAGAAAGAGTTAAATTTTCAAAGGAAATGAATTCCTAGGCAATTTTTTTCCTCCTGAAGAGAGATATCTGAATAGATAAAAGAGAACTAAATAATGCAGCTGTTTGAGGAGTTCTGCAAATGAGAATCCACTTTTTATCAGTTTGTGTATCTATGTATCTATCTATCTCAAACTTGTATACTCCCTTTATTATGAATACTCTTATGCACAGTACATGCCTGGAAAAGCAATACATGCATTTCACCTGATTCCCTTCTCTGGTTGCATTCCACATTTAAGGATTAGGATCTTAAATACATACATAGGAAAGTGTGAGTCAATGACTATGTTAAAATCATAGTTACAGAGAAGATTGAAAGTGTTCTCTTTCTATCAACTACTTATACCTTCTTACTCTGGTGTGCATGTTTTCATATCTGCATCAGTTTCAGTGAAGTGTTCCAGCTTCAGATTTGTCAATATCCCACTATATCTGCATCAAAATTCATTTTACTTCACATTTCTGGTTCTTTTTTCTGACACTGTCTCAGACAAAACTCCACTATCATAACTGGTGTTGTAGTAACATTACAAACATTACATTAATTTATTGTACTGATGTATAGCTAAAAATACATTAATACTATAACTTTAATTAAAAGAGCTGCGTGGTAAAAATATGGGGATGTAAATGGTCTGTCAATGTCTACTGTTGATTGTATAGAACTGTAGTCACACAACTCTAATCTCAAACCATAAATCATCAAAACATTAATGGCTTTAAGATGGAATTTAAGAATGACATAAAAGCTGGACTCTGAAACAAAAAGATTTAAAATAATCCACAAATGTTTCTTAGGACTAAGGGAGTTGCACAGGAATGACCTCAGACGAATTTCTGAACTCCAAAATTCCTCCTGTAAGTGAGGGTGTGTGTAGGGTTTCTATTTCTCTTTTATTTTTTATGTGTGAGTAATTAATCATTTTTGAAGGGTATCAAGAGGAGTAGAGCCCCAGCCCTTTTCACTTGTAAAATCTGGGCTAAATATCATTGTGAAAATACCCTCAAGCTTCAAGACAATTCAGAGGGGCTCAGGAAACTTGTCACTGTTGAAACTCCATAGACAACATCAGGCAGGAGTCAGATGAAATGATGATAATAGTTCTTTTTGGGTGTTAAGGTGTTCAAGTGAAACCCTTACACTGGTCTGGCCTCTTAAAACCCTTTTGACTCATTTTTTCTATTAAGAAGTCTTAGAAACACCAATACAGTTGTGTAATGGAGTTGAGAAAGGGAGATGAGGCAAGATTTTCTCCACAGGGGCATGGTGGAAAGCTGATGTGGTATCTAAAAAGGGTATTTTTGAAAGAAGAAGGCTGACAGGAAGGGAAAGGACATCCAGGCACGAGGGGAAATTCAGGCCTTCAGTAGGAGCCATCTGAAGAGCTCTGCCACTGCCCAAGTGCAGCTTCACCAGGAAGAGGGGAGCAGTAAAGGGGAGCAAGGGTGAGAAGTTGCTTTAACATTAGTGGAGGAACAGATTTCCCATGTTTTTGCTGGCATTTGGCCCTCAGCAACTTTCCTGCCTGGTTGTCTGAGTCACAGCAATTGAGTCTCTGTCCGGAACAACTCCAGCCAGTTCAGTCCCGATTGACCAAATGTCAATGATTTCCTTTTTTATTTTGGAGTGCTTGTTTTGGTAACCTCTATTCATGGAGGAAGTCTGGATCTGATAGCTTTCCTGTTTCATTTCCTACCTGTGTTTTATGAGTGATCATCTTTCCTTGTTCTCAAGAAGCAAGTCTCCATGCAGTTTCCCTTCTGGAATGATTTTTGCCATTCTTTTGAATTCCCAGAAGAGATGCTGAACAGTGAGGGAAAGACTTTTCTGGTAGGTTTGAAGCACAGCTATGACTGGGAGCACAGTCTCTGTCAAAAAAAAAAAAAAAAAGGAGAAAAAAGAAAGAAGTGTGTGAAAAAGATCACAAAAGGTATTATGTTGGATACAGCTAAGATTCGTCTTTGAATGAGTAGAATATGCTTTTATTGTATCCATCTAACTCTTGCTTGTGGGCATTGAATTTTCTCCCTGTAGCAACATTGGAATAGAAAAAGCAGCTACGACACAGGCAAGATTTGCATCATTTTTAAGAGAAAAAGTGAAATGTAGGGTTTGGAAACAAATATCTTATGTTCATGTTCAAGATTATTTTTGAGTTTTGGTTTGGGTTCAGATTGACTTTTCATAAACATTTTTGAAATTTATTTCTTAGTTTTAATCAACTGGAGAGCAGAGAGTTGTTGTACACTTGTAAGACAGCGGAAGGCAGCTCATTTGCAGAGGATAAATCCAATTGTACTCTCACCCCAATATAAATCCATTGATGTTAGCCATCTTACTGAAGGTTCACACTACTGCACAGAAGATAAAAATTAAATTTGCAATGCACTGGCCAGTTTTTGTCATGAAGAATCATGTCACAAATACTTTCTCCTGTGTGTTGAACAAGTCAATGCTTGTGGAGCTCACTCTGCACCCACATCAATGAATCCCTGCTGCCTTATGCTGCTTTTTAATATCTAGTTACTTCTAAGTGACAGCTTAATGTAGGATTTGGAATACTAAATTCATATTTGTGTCCACTAGCAGAAATCACAATTTTTAGAATCAAAGAATGGCTTGGGTTGGAAGAGACCTCGAAGATCATCTCCTTCCAACCCTCTTGCCACAGGCAGGGACACCTTCCACTAAACCAGGTTGGACAGAGACCCACTGAGCCAAGCCTTGAAGAGCTCCAGGGATGGGGAGTGTCACTTTGTCCTGGTTCCAGCCAGCTGAGAGGAAGGGAGGTTCTTGCAGGTTGGAGGATGGTGGAGGGAGTGGTCGGGCATTGTCAGGGATGAGCACTTGCATGCAAATCATTTGTTTCTTGTACACTCTGTATTAGTGTTGTTGCTGTCACTGCTCATTTTCTTATCTCACTGCTGTTTCCAGAAATTTTTTTATCTCAAACCATGATCTTTACCTTTCTTGTCTCCAATTCCCCTCCCCATCCCTGGCAAAGGGGGGAAGGTGAGGGGAGAGTGAGGAAGCAGAACATGGTTTGGTGTGTTTCAGTGGGAACATTAAATTTGGGAATATCATTCCTAAACCTCAACACATTCCAATTATATTTTTAGCAACAGCTGTTGTACATGAGGAATATTTGATGAGTATTTCCCATACAAAGAGATTTTATGATATTTCTCAATTCTTTCTCCAAGTGTGCTTTCTTCTGACAGATAAATACATCTCAGATACTTTACTAATTGAAGTCATCATTATTAACTCAGAAAATTTTTCTTCCAATCTACTTAGATGTTTTTGAGCTAATGATATCAGAAAGAGACATTTTTTCCATATTTTTATTCCTCTTGCATGGAATCAGAGGGTTCATTTCATATTTCAGAGTTGTAATAGCCATTGATTTCCTTCTGGAATGCATAAGAAGTTCCTTTTATCACCAATGGGAGTCATATATTCACATTAAGTTGAGAACAGGCCCTGATTCATAACCATTTTTCTTCAAGTATAGCTGTAATATCAGAAATACACCAGATGCTTTTTATTTTGTTTTTTTTTTAAAATATATATTTCATTGGAAATTCTGCACATACTTAATTACTGTTTTTTAGAGCTGCTTCAAAATCTCTTCAGGGACCCTTTCCATTATATTTCTCAGTCAAAGTACAATCTTTTTTTGGCCAGCTATATTCTTTCTTACTTAACCTTTCCATTTTGTCAATTCTTCTCTTGGACACCAAAATTTTTCCTTAGCAATACTTCATTCTACATTCACACCTGAACATCTAAGCCTTATTCCATAAACTATATAAAACAGAGGAAAAGCCCCTACTTACCCCAACTGACTATGGATCAGACCTATAATAGATCTCATGTCAAAATTCGAAGAATTTTTTTTGGTACTGATGTTCCATCTTTACTGAGAATGAAGGGAACAGAAACCCAACATCTAGATATTTATTTATTTTTGTCTGTCTTGTTGATTTTGTTAATTATTGAGTCAGGTTTTCCATTGGTACTGTTTCCCCACACTTCATTAAATTCAGTCCAATTCTGCAATGCATTTGAAACTGTTTCATATATTCACACCAACAATGTTGGGAATGTTTGGCTACAAGCAGCAAAATGCTAAAGCACGAGCATAATTTCCCACAGTCTTTGACCTAGGCCAGTAAGATCACCAATAATTTCCAGAGGTTAATTAATTTACATACAATTACATTATAATGGTTATATTCCACTATTTCTATTTTGTTCCAGTTCCTTTCAATTTTATTTTCTTCTTTTACTGGTTTGCATCTCATCAATGTACTAACATCTGATAATTACACTTGCTTAGTAATATACTGCAGCAGATGTCAAAAAACCCTTATCTTTTTTAAATGCTTATCTGGGGTACAGACAATAATGAGGAGCTTGGGAGGTGCAGGGTATAAGGGAGAATGAAGGACTTTTTTTGCTCTCCTCATTTCTGCATTCAGTCAACAGAAGCTCCAAATAACAGTCCACTAAAGCTGAATTCTGCTTCATGAACATTCACAGTCCAAAAAGTTTAGAGTTTAATTGGAGAATACACATAAATTTTATCATGCAAAGTTGAGATGGTGGTGTTTGAAGAGGTTTCTTCATGTTCACAAAGGATTGCAGATGAGGATACAGTCCAGTTCTTCAAAGACCTCACCTGGGGGTCTTCCAAGCATTGGTCATGTGCACACCAAGAGAAAGGAAGGTGTCCAGCCCATATTTGAACTTATAAAGTTGTGTCTTGAAAGGAAACATCAGAAAAACTGGGATATCAGCACCAGTCTCTGTATGTCTCCACTTGGTTTCATTAAAAAAAAAAGGAAAAAATGTTTATTCATTTACATCTATATACACACACACACATATATAGATATAAGCTGTTTCTTTCCAGCTAAAGTGATAAATATGCATCTTTTCTGTTTCTTAATTTGATACATTTACTGACATTTTTTCTGATTCTCCTCCACTGATTTTAACTGGTTCTGTTCACATTTCCATTTCCATTATTGCTTTTCAGAGAAAGAGGCTGGTAGGTTACAAATGTGGAAACATTCTGTAAATGAACTACATAATCTGCGAATAAATTGCAGTTTCTTCAGAAAGAGTAAATGAATCATCTATAAAGATGTACAAAAGAGTTCCTATTTTCATAACCTGTATGTTTTATAAACTCATAAATGCAGCAGATGAGCAAGTCAGAATGGAGTTGCAACATTTTGCTAAATCATTTTACCACAATTTTTTTTCTTTTAATTACAGGAATAAAAGCTTATGGTGACTATTATCCTTATAAAAGAACTCCCTTCTCTCCTGTCCTTTTTTCATCCTCAGTAAAAATTCTTACATTTTTTTTTCTTTTGAGGATTTTTCCAGACTGTCAATATGTTTTCCCCAAAAGTACATGGCAAGTGGCAAAATGCATTAGAGCTATTACTTTCCTCAATGGCCTAAATTCCCAAACACTGAACTCTTAAGAGTTTCATGTGCTTTGGGTTATACAAAGCTTGGTCTGTATCAGAATAGGAGACAAGCTAATAGCACTGTGTTTACCTACTTCTATAACTTCGATTAATCACCCAAACAGCTCAAAAGATAGGCAGCTTTAAACATTGCTAAAAGCTACTGGTTGGCACCATTTGTTTTGGTTGAGGGCACCAGAAGGAAATGGAGATTCATTTTTGTTATTCACTTAAAGATATGTAAAGAATCAGTTCAACAACTTTCAATCACTGATGATTTATGAGGCTGTATTAAATAATTAATTATAGAGGTAAGCTGTTTTCACATAGACCCCTTCAGAGTCACAGGAGCAAGTGGTCAGAACAGTTCTGAAGGTGCCATTTTATCCAAGAGTTTTCAGAACAGCACAGGAGGTGTCTCGAAAACGTACTGGTGGTGATAATTTTATGTGTAAACACATACACATAGATAAAGTGCAACATAATTTCCTGTGTGTGAGTGCACACCTGTAATCAAACACAAATCTTTTTTCATGTTGAGTTTAAGGAGATCAGTGCACTGTGAAGCTCCACTGAACTGTCTGGTCCCACAATCATCTCTGTGCCTTCAAGGCTGAAGAAAACTTTGGCACATCCTGCCTGAGTATGACTGTGATGGCCCAATAAAAGTAAAAGGGAGGGAGAGCTGTAGCTTTGAGATGTCAAAAAAAAACCCCATTTCACATTCTGCTCCACTGAGACCTACAGTTCACCCAAGGCAGATGAAAACCTTCTGAAGCCAGTGAGTGTCCTGTGTTTGGGTGGGACATGTGATTGCAAAGGTGCCTTTAGTCTTTGTATGCATAAGCACTACAGGCTTGATCAGTAATGGGTTTTCAGGGACCCTGGGATGGTAGTACAGAGGTTTTTGTAATGACAGTGAGATTTTGAGTCTAGTAAAGGGAAGAACAAAACCATCACAGGGAAGTCTTATATTTCACCCAGCATAACTTGATTTTTTTCTTCCTTTCCAAAACATTTACAAATTTTCTTTCCATTCTGGATAGCCCATACCAGGTAAAGTATTATTTCTATCACTAGTGCCTTGGAAGCTTTGGGAGGCTATTTACTAATGAATTGCAGATTGTGCAGAATCTATATATGAGTCCCTTGAAATCAATAATGTATACATATATACATACATATATATTCACACACAAACACTGTTTCACTTTATATTCAAGAGGTTTGAACTTACAAAGAGCAATTGCTCACTCAGGTACTGTTTGAAAACATCAGCTGGAATTTCCATTTTGATCCAATTCAGGATCTTGCCACCTGTACATGCACAAGCACAGAGACCACCTATGAAGCTCACACAGTGAGATTTTTAATGGAGAGCACTCGTATTTTTAGTTAAATTATGGTATGTGTCATTCCTGCTAGAAACAGGTGCATTTATGCTATCTGTAATCAGATGACTATGCCCATGTTCATCCAAAGAATGCCTCTGAGAAACAACATGCTTTTTACGAAACCCAAATAAATGATTTCTAAGAAAAGAGATATAAGAGAGCAGATCTTCCCCCATGGCTGATCACACTCCTCAGCTGATGCTGCTGATAAATTTGATGATAAAACCGGGAGGGACTTTCACAGGGGAACTTTACTTTTAAAACAGCTTTGTAAGAGACTCAAACCTCCTTACATTGCAGATCTGCTGATCCCTGTTGTCTAACTGTGGTTACATGTGCTGACTCCAGTTTCAAAAATAATTTCTGAATCACTTTTGGCTCATCTTGGGTTTTCGCATTGCAAAGCCGATGCAGCTGCGGAAGGATGGACCAGATTCCATTCTCCCTCACACCTCATCAATATCAATGTTAATTATGTTCTAGGTTTGGGGCCAAGTTACACCCTGAGATACAAATGGCCTCCAGACTGGGGCAAGGGCTTTTTTCTTCATTTGTGCTGTGCCTGGCATGATGTGGTTCATGGATCGTGCCTGAGATTCCTGGGGATTGCTGCAGTGAAGATAATAAAAAGCAATATTATGTCCCTTAAATAAAGGATGGTTATTCCTTCACACACAGCAGTAGGGTTGGGGTCAGCAGGCAGAATTTTTGTCTATATTGTACAGTGACCTGTGGCCTTGCTCTTCTGACTGTCCCAGCTGGAGAACATGGTGGAGCTGACTATGATTTCCTCCTTTCCTCATGCAAAGAAAAGCAGAGGGTGCAAAGAAGTTGATGAAGTTCACATATTCTGGGAGCAAGGAAACACTGCCAGATGAGTGCATTCTGTGACTGCAAACAAGATAATTCTTCCCTTTAAGGTATTCTGCCACAAACGGCTTCCTTCTTCAGGAAATCAAACAAGCTGCTCCATTAAATGCTTCAGACCTGCGATACCTTTCAGGTTTTTGTTTAGTTCAAGCAGACAAGTCCTCATCCCAGCACAAACCTGGCTTTGCCCCTCTCTCTGTCTTTCCCTGCAGTGTTACTTGAGTCCTCATTTTCAAATGCTGTAATAGCATGGAATAACTATTTAGTTGAACACAATCACACAATTGTGTGACAAGACAAATGTAATGTAGAGCACAGGGGAAATGTGATCCTAAACTCAGGGCATCCATTCTGCACCAGAACAGTCGAGAGCTATGTAGTTTTTGAAAGCCAGTCTCCTCTTGACAATTACCTTCAATTAATGGTACACTGCACTAAGCAGAAAATAAAAACTATGCCATTACATCCTTCAATGCAGGCTGGAAGTGTTCCAGGTTGGCTCTAAACTACCCTAAAGAGCCTGTGTTCATGTTACATAGTTATAACTTTACAGGCCTAAAAAGAATATGAATCAACAGTCATTTATGCTGTCCCCTGCACTTGACAAAGCTCATGTCTGAGAGTTTTAATCCTGATGTAACCAGGATATATGGAGGCTGCTTTGTGTCCAAAATATAAACCTGTCCACAAACACTGCCTTTGCTACTTTAAAACCAAATAGCTGCCATACAGGTACTTCTTTCATTGGTATGCATTCCATAGAAACCTACTGAAAGAGCAAAACCACACTTGGTTTTTGCAAAGTCTTTACTATGAGCTTTACAGTGGCATCCATGCACTTGAACACAGGTCCTTCCTTTGTATTTTCTCTGGTGCATGGCCTTTGGCTAAGCTCTGCAGACAAGAGAGGGATCAGCAAGGATTGCTGAGCATGAGGTGTCCCAGGATGTACCAAACTGCCTGTCCCAGTCCAACCCCACAGTGGAGAGAGAGGTGGGATCAACTGGGAGCAGTTGTCACCTCTCAGCTGTTCCTCCCTGACCTGCCTTGGGTGGCCTTTGCAATGTGATGATTTTGATGCACAGAAAGACCACAAGGATTGGCTCTCCAGACTAGACCTCATTCAAAAGTTATGATGAAAGTGTTGAGATGTGAAAGACTATGCTCTGAAAAAAATTCTTGTGATTTTGTCTCAATTATTTTTAGGACTTAAGGCTCAGTGAACTAAAGTATTTTCAAAGTTACAACATGGCTAAAACTTTCCTGTCAAAACGAGCTTGGATGGGAAAACAGGCTTACAATGAGGGAATATCTTTAAAGGGAAACACCTCATTTTAATATGAAAATATATTTTCTTCAGTTTTCAGAAAGAATGTTTGGCTTTCAAAGACAGACCTGCTTTGGGTTTGCTTTGCATTGTTAGTTTTTAATTAGACTTTTCAGTATATCAAACAAATATAAACATTTTCCTCTGATATGTTTAGAACAGCTCTCCATACACTCTAAGAACAAACCTGGGGCAGTTGTTCCTGTGTTTTGCTTGTTTTCAGCCTGATTATGGAGGTAGCCTTGGCTCTTGGAGATGCCTAACCTGGTGCTCATTACCATCCCTCACTACAGTCCTCAACAACAGAGAGGCTGGAGCAGTCTTTGGACAAGAGGTTTTTGCCCTCACAGCTGGTGTAAATGGCTGGGAAATACCAGAAGATGTGATTTTACTTGATCATTTCTCATATCAGACCAGAAAGTCCTGCAGGTTTTTCTCGTGAGCAGTATTAATGTTCATTAAAGTTTATTGGACATTCATATTTTTCAATTTAATTACTAATAAGCTGCTGATACAAGTTTTTATTTTTTCCTTAGTTTGCAGTCACAATTTTTCAGCTTTTCTTGTTTCTTTTTAGCCATTCATACAGTGGTTTTTCCCTCACACTCTTCCTGCCTCTGACACCCCAATTGACACTTTTTGGCAGCTCTGAAAAGAGATCAGAGCACGTTGTATCTCTCTGGGACTTTGCAAGGCTCTAGCAAAATAATGTCAAGGATATCAATAATATCTAGGATGACAGTAGTATAATTGTATGATGTCATGGAGTTTAACTGCCTTGTTTCCCTAAAACTCTTCATTCAAACTTTTGTTCTGGTTTACCTTTAATTACTAATACAGCTTCATTTGGCCCCAAAATATTCACACTGCTTAGAGCTTTGCTTCTGAAACACATGATTATTCAGACCCAAAAAGAAAATATGTGCTCAATGCACAAGATGCCAAACTGAGATTAAACCCACTAAGGTCTACAAAGCCTGCTGCAAGAATGATAACTATCTTTGTCAAAATCCCAAGCAAAAACATGTACGTCAAGTGAGATTGTCGATAAAATATGAATATCAGGGTAGGACTAAGTTGTGGGTTCGTTTCAAAGAATTTATTTTTCTCTGAGATGCAAAAATTATCTCAAATCTTATAACCCATTTCTGAACACTGCATTTATAAATTCTGATGACATGCATAGTTTCCTTCTATGGCAACACATAACTATAAAAGACTTGTTTATTAAACGTATCTGTGCGTGTCTGTGGTTCACTGAGAGTTTTGGGGTACTAATTTTTAAATTTTAATGTGTCTGTCATTCATTACATGCATGCCCACAAACCTACAGCTTCCTCACACTGGACATATTCACTGTAAAAGATGAAAACCCAAAGATGGGACACCTGATTCCCACAGAGACATCATCTGCCACTGCATAATTAAAAGGGTTTTGTCTAGGTGATATGATGGGGATTTCTTTGCTTTGCAGAGCTGTTCTGAACTGCAGCTAACCCTATTGTCCCAGGAGATCCTCATGTTAACCTCAGCCCAGATTCTTCCCTGTTCCCCACTGTAATGCTCATCTGGGATGTGGTAAGGTTTAATTTAAGCGTTTCTCAGGGGTTTGTTTATTGGGCATTGCTTGTTACCTCAGAGCTGCACAACACAAAACACAGGAACAAGCATCAGTTTTTGCTTTATGGGTAATGCAACCGGAGTCATTGAAGCTTGGTCTTTGTTTAGATTGTATTCCTACATCACAAAATGTCAAAAAACACCTGCTGATGACTAACTGATTTTACCCTGCATGTAGCATGAGCTGGAGATTTCACCCTGTAACTGTGTCAAAGGGAAATTCATTTCAGATCCTTTTACCTCTTGATTCAAAGACTTTTAGCCACAAGGACTCTACAACATTAAGGGATTAACTACACTAAGATGTGGTGAGTGGCACACTGCAGTCAAGGTTAAATAAACAGGACAACTTTGGCCTTTTGGTATTTGCTTCTTTTCAGTGCCTGTAAAAGGTGCTGGCATCAGGTTCATCCTACTCAGGTGATGTTCTCTGTTTAGTGGAAGGGAGATGAAGGCACTGGGATTCTTCCCCTGTGCTGAGAAAAGGTGGTATAAGACCACCTTCTTTTATGAGGTCAGATGACTCTGCAGAGTACACCAAAACAACTCCTTTATCAGATTCTTTCCACATTCTCAAGGTTCTGCAGGATCCTTGCACTCTCAGAGTTCCTTCAGTTGACAAGGCTTCCTTCCCTTCTCCCTACCATTTCCCCATTTTTTAGACCTCTGCATTTATTGTGATCCTTCTCTCTGTCTCCTGGTCGCACTGAATTGTTGTCCTCTATGCCTGCATCAGCAGCAGCAATATTTAATGAATTGAGGTATGTCTGATACTCAGACATGGACATTTGGATTCCCTCTTTTCCAAGAGCTGCTGTGATTTGTATTTTCACCATAGTTTCAGGTTCTCACTTTGGATCAGTGCACAGCTCTTCACCAAACTCATGCTGCATAATTTATCATCTGTGAGAATTCTTGTATAAGGGCAGATAAATTAGGAAGTTGTGGAAATCTGTCTTATGGACTTGCCTATGCATTGCAAGTATTCAATTTATTGTTGTTTGGACAGGCTTAGACCTCATTTAAATCAATCCACTCTTGAACTGTACAGGACATTTTCTGAATAAAACCCAAAACAAGACTGAATGCTAATACCAGTATTTGTCTTATGTGACAGAAAGACAGCTGTAATTCAACTATTTTGATGAATCATCTATGAACTGTACAAGTGTTAACACATCCTATCATTATAATTTCTACACTCCCACCTGCTTCTTTGCTTCACCCACCTGTTGCATCTTGCCTTCTAGATTGCAAGTTGTTTGGGGATGGTACGTTGTTTACTTTGTGTATGTTGTAAAAAGCCTTTGTACGACCCAGTTTAAGCTTCTAGGCTCTTCTGCAAAAATAAAAGTTAAGAGTGTAATGAACATCAGAGATAAGAAGAAGCAATAGTAAGATACTGATTAGTTTTTGGATAGGAGCCTTTAAAGTGCATTTTATTTTTTAGTAATGATATACTTAATGTGTGATAATGATCTTAGTATAAAATCTGATTGGAAAGTAGACACCTGTTGTTTTTTTTCTGCAAAGTAGTTAAATGAGGTCAGCACTTTAAGCTTTCTCCCCTCCCTTCCCTCCAGCCCAGGGTTGACCTCACCTTGGTTAACACCAGATAAAATTGCAATGCCTGGTCCCACCAGTGCCTTGTGGTGGGAAAACTAACATGTGTTAGCTATTCACTGGTAACAATGCTGGGGTGTTTCAAGGAGGGAAGAAGGCCATCAGTTGTTTCCTTGGTCTGATATTCCATGGACTTCACCACACTCATTGACTTTGAAGATGAGCTCTTTTATGGTTGCCATTCCTGCTTATTGTGTAGAATTTGTAGCCCATTCCAAATATACACCAAAGGCATCTCCTGGGAGGTAGAGATCTTGTCATGTGCTGGATTCAAGTCTTTGCCCAAGAGGATGTGGACTCATCTGTCTGTTGTGCTGGTCCCCTCCACCATGTATCTGTTTGAACAAGAGCATTGTTGCCTGTTTGGCAATAAAGTATTTAGCAGACACCCGTCATCCATCAAAGCATTATCATTAATAATCACAGTAAGACATCGGGCAGAATGGGAAATTAATCACAAGTGGCAGGTGAAGCACCTCAGTGCAAGAGGAGCTTTTCTGCATGCTGAAAAGGAGCATTTTCCTGCTTGCCTTCACAAAGGGAAAATCTGGGTTTAATTCAGAGTTACAACATATCCCCCATTCTGCTGCTGGAGTAAAGGGAGCTGTGTATGATCACTCTATTGCCAAATGGGGTAACTGCATAGTGATAGAAAGTGTCCTCATACAGTCCCACAACTGTGAAACGGGGGGTCTCTTTCTTGAAGAATTGGGAATTCAAATTTCTAGAGTTTGGCAGCAAGGTTTGAATAATTTCAGGGCTCAGTGTGACTGAAAAAACTGCCAATTATTGTAATTACCATCTTTCTGCCTCCTGCATGGCCCCCATCAACAGGTAGCATGAGAACAGGAGTGGTTAAAAAGGCAGGGTAATAACATCGATTTACTCTGATTAATAAAGTAATAAAGGTGGTAGAAACCTAAACAATTCAAATGAAAGTCCTTCTCAATATGTCAACAAGTCAAACTTATGTCACTGATTATAGATTCTTTCTGTTACCCTCTCCCTGAAATGGAAAATGATTCATCCTTTCATTATGACTGTTCTGATCTGAATATCACGCAGAGTTAATTGAAGTTTGCCTTTACATTAGAAAAACCTACAAGGCACAGAGATAGTTTGCGTGTGTTTTTTAATAGCTGCTGTCCCAACACTTTATTTTTTAACCAAACCCTATGTTACTCCTGTAACTGAGAGGCATAAATTACACATAGTGAAACTAAATAAACGTATATTTACATAAGTCATGGAATGTACATTTAACCAAGAAATGTCCAGTATAATTTGCAACCCTCTGTTGCTGGTAAAATATTGATACAGGGATTCTTATTACTGCAGATTTTGGCTCACAAGAGTGTGAGTGTCTCTAGTAGATGTTGTAGGATGTTTATGAGGATGACAACTGCAGCCATATAAGTATGAAGGAAGTTATGATGTCAAGCACAGAACTCTGAAGACCTGGTAGTCCTTTAGCACACTCTCATCTGAAAAGAGCTGAGCAATATTCACTTGTCATGTTTCACACAAGACTACTTTTCTACAATAAAAGCCCTTTCAACAGTCCAGGCTCACATCTCTTTTTTTAAATTCAAGCCAAAAATGGAAGGATGCTGTACTGTTTTTGAAGTGCACTGCCCCTTGAAGAATCAAACTGAAAGAGAGTAGGTCTGGATTAAGAAGAAATTCTTTCTTATGAGGGTGGGAAGGCCCTGGCACAGGTTGCCCAGAGAAGCTGTGGCTGCCTCATCCCTGGAAGTGCCCAAGGCCAGGTTGGATGGGGCTCTGGAGTAACCTGGGATAGTGGAAGCTGTCCCTGCCTGTGGCAGGAGGTTGTAACAAGAGGATCTTTATGGTCCCCTTCCAAACCAAATCATTCTATGATTCTATGATTTTGTGATCTTATTCTCCAGTATGTAGGACCCCTTTCTTTTTGCAATCATCTTCTCAGATGACAATTGCGGAGGTGCCTCTCCCTGAAATCCCAGGGGAGGGACCCTGCAGGGTATGGGTCTGTCCCTGTCCCTGTCCCCATGTCACCTGTGCCCCATACCTGTTCTTTGTTGGGTGGTTGGGTGTGCCCAGAGCCCAGGAGGAGAGCAGGGTCCCATGACTGGGATCTGCCTGGGAACTCCAGCCATGCAGCTGGAGGAATAAAATAATCCCTGAACATCTACAGAAATATCTCTTCATCTTTCCTTCCAAGTCCATCGCTGTCTTATACATGTTGTAAGGATTCCCCATTACAATAAATGGTGTTCCCTGCACTACAACAGACAGTAGTGTTTTAAAGCACAGGAACATGAGTCCAAAATCCAGGATCAGATCAAAATTAATCTTTCCCAAGAATCCCATTTTAGCAGTGAATGATAAAAGATTTTGAGGAAAAGAGAATAAGAATAATTAATGCTTTGATAATTAGTGATTTACATCACGTCAACTGAAACTATTTGGAGCATAATGTGTGGTAACTTTGATGGACTATTCTGCTAATTTGATTAATTCATCTCTTTTGTCTTTAAAACATCCTGCAGCAGTAAGTTCTATAGCAATAGAAAAAAATGTAATGTTAGAGGAACATACAATTCATAAATGTGTAATTCACAATCATCATCAGCAGATTGTTTTCCAAGACACATTCCTATTTGCTTTCATGCCTCCTGAAACTCTCCAGCCTCTACAACTGTAAGGAGAAGGGTGCTGCAGCCACAAAGACCTACCTTGTTATCACTTCAAGGCCAAATTATATCTAATGATAGCCAGGGAGAAATTTAACTTGTTAGAGCAATCAACATCCAGCTTAACAAACACTGGGTCTGTTAGCCTGAGCCTTCATGCCTATTGTCCTGTGACAAGAGCACTGAAAGGAGTGTTTGCTGCCTCCTGGGTTACAGAATCCCAGTGTCCCTCTGGATGCCTCCTCTAAACTCTGCAGCAGCAGTCAGATATTGCAGGACCCTTCAGGAGGATACTCTGGTATTCCTCTGGGTTATATCTTATAATGGGCTAAAATTCTAGAGACCACATTTACATTCCATTCCCAGTACAAGTTCAGCTCAGTCTGATCGTGTACAAATCTGTTTCAAGAGCTCCCTCTTTAGTGAGACCTATGGGCAATTTCTTAAGGAGTGTACCTCTGTTCCTCATCACTTTTGATAATTTGCCATCAGAAGTTAGAGCATTGTTTTTCATTAGAAAGTGTGATGCACATTAGAAACAGATAAGTGGTTCCAGATTCTAAAGGATGAGTGCTCATGAAATTTGTGCAATAATACACTTTAACAGTTACACTCAATAATAGTAATAATAACAGAAACTAGTATCCTACTCAAGCACATATTTTTGAGATGCTGAGTTGTTTTAAAATACCCAGTTATACTTCACATACACAGAATTTGAGGCTCATGAAAGCACTCAAAAATGAGGTACATTCCTTAACAAGGGTAGGATAACCCTTGGGGTTGCTGAAACTGGGAAAAGTGCCTGTTGAAATATAAAATGCCTTTAAGCCATTTGGGAATATGCTGTTTAAAAAGAAAATCAAAGAGTAGGGAAGGGGAAATGTACTGTCATTTTCTGTTAAGAAGCTCATTTTTTGCCTCCTTTTAGAACCATTCAAAATTACTTCTGGCACAATTTAATAATCTACATCAGTTTCCCAGGAGTTAAGATAGCAAATGATATTACAGCAAAAATGTCTTAAATAAAATAAACCTCAGTAAAACCAGTAATGTTACTTTTTCATCAGATTCTTGAATAATTCAAGAGCTGTAACATCCACTTTTAAATTTTACTTAAATGGGGATATTCTTCCTTCTAAATGACAACAGTATTTTAGTACAAGGCATACGCAGTGGAGCAGAATTAGGTTAAGACTGGGTGTTATGTAAGAGATTGCGTAATGTAACTCTTTCACATGTGATTGTGCAATTGCCAGTATTAATTGTAAGCAATTATCCATGTTCTTTGGATACTGTTGCTCTCCTCCCACCTCCCCCTTTCTGTGGGTCACCTTCCAGAATCTCTGTGAGAAGGAGAGAGGTGAGGAGCATGGCAATGATGGAGGGAGTTCTTTCACGGCCGAGGGACACACGTTGGCCTTGTCAAACTCAGCCCCAATGGATGGGGGCTGAATCCTGCCTTAGCAGCCCTGCCTGACTTCCTCCCCTACCCAAGAATTTGGCATAGCTTGTGAATGCCTGCCAAGGTGCCAATTGTCCCTCAGCCATGACACTGACCTGGCACAATGTGACAGCTCTGGTAGATGAGCCACTTGTGACTCAAGAACTATGGCTTGGACATCCTTGTCTGGTTCTTTATGCACATCCTGGACTAAATGCATAACAATGAGTCGAGTTGATCCCAACAGAGATTGAGTTCACACAGAGGAAGGCTCTGAGATGACCTGGGGTTATTTTAGCACTCTTTTTGCCCTCAGCTTTTAGCATAAGGACTCTGGGCACTGTTGGTCTTTTAAGTGTTCAACAGAGTGGTGCAGCACCTTTTGCTTAGGTAGGTGTAGTGGTTTGGTTCAGATCATCTCTTACTTACTTATTTTACCTCTATGACATAAGAATTAGGAGAAAACAAAACAGGCTCAAACTTAAAAGACTCTAAGAAGTTTATTAGCAGACCTAAAAGACCTGTTTTCAGGTCAGCACACATTTATTTTTTTTAGCAGCTCTGCTGAAGGCCATATGAAAAGTAGGAGAGCTTGGGATAAAGACTGGGAGGTATGGAGGGAGAGTTATACCGGTATTATATTTGACAGAACCTGATTTTCAGGTTTCTGAGAGGTGGTCATGATAGTCACCCTGGAGAAATGCTGTTCCACTGCAGACTTCCTGAGTTGTCTCTCAAAAAGTCTAGGATCCATCTGAGCAAAAATTTGTGTTGACAACAGAGGCATCTACATTTGTGCAAATCAATCCAGTTTCTCTTTACAGAGAGGGGAAATCTGGCTGATGTATCCTGTGAAGCCCAGAACTATTTATGTCATTCTCAAACATTCCTCTCAATGAGGTCGTATGAAGCATGCATAGAAAGTGCCTGTTTTTCTCCCCTAACTGCAAAGAGGGCCAGAGCAGGAAAGTCCAGTTAAAGATGTCAAAAATCCATGGGTATGCCTGAAATCTGCTGAAATGAATCATATAATAATTTTCCATTCTTCAGTGTCTGAGGTGTAAAAAGTAGATATCAGCATAGCCTTACCACTCTAAGGTTCACTACTTAGGAAATATTGAATTTTAAATTTTTTGTTGTTGCTACAAAACCACAATTCATACTATAGTCTATTTGATTTTACAAATCAAATAATAAATAAAATGATGTTCTACTAGGCAAGCAAAAACCCCTTCTAAGATTATTGACACAAACTTTCCTCCCAGTTGATGTTATCTCTTTTCAAATTATATTAGATCATATCTTACCAGGAGAGCAGTATGGTTAAGTGTGGAACTGATGATGACACACCAATTTTACTGCATTTAGCTCAAAAATTTGAATGGAGATGCTGCTGGTATGATATCACCACGTAACTAGAGCTAGATGCACATTCATATCTTTGTTCTTTCCCCAGAAAAAGCATGAAGCCTATTTGAGAGCTTTTTGAGTGCTAAAGTATCTTCCAGTTTGAAAGGAAAGAAGGAAATAAAGAGAAGAAAGCAAATAATTAAAGCAGTCAATACAAAACTGCTCTTAGTGAGATTAAGTGAGCAATGTTGAAACCCCATCCTACCTTCTCCATCTGTCCTGTGTAATGCCTTGACAAAATCCCAACAAATCTGGCACTTCCAAACACCTTCACATGTCTTTTTTTTGCTATCCAAAGCATTGGTCACTCTGGTGAAAAAATACCACTCTGTGGGTTTGTGCAATAGTCACTGAGCTTTTTCTAGCCCTTTGAACTAAAACAGAGGACAGTAACAGCAGTTGGACTCAATTGTAGTTCCTTTTCAGCTGAACTACTCTCTTCTATTCAAAGACTTCAATTCCAGTAATTAATATTATGCCTTAATAGCAGTGGTGTCTCACTGACCCCCATGAATACCTGAGTTGAGTTTGGAAGTGGCTGGTTCACCCAAGAGGGGACAAACACCAAGCAGTGGAAAAATAAAAGCAAAGTTTAATTTTTAACCTTTCTGAAGGCAATTCTTCAGCAAGTTGAAATTAGGCTAACAAAACAAAACAAAAATCTGGCTTATGTCATTCAGCTCCTCTAATCAGTGTGCCACTTCCACAGCATCAACAAGGACCCCATTCCAGGAGACTGGTGCACCAAAAACTGCAAAATTCAAGGAGAATTAGGTTTTATAGCTGCATTGACAGGTTATCAATGCATTGAGCTATTGATGTGCTCTTAAACTCCAGGAACATAAAACATGCCAAAGCAATATTATGTGTGGGAGTTATTCAATAACATAAATCTATCCTCTATGTCTTTGCAACAAGAGCAATAATTAATTTTGTGATGAGAATGCCATTTTTGGCTTACAGTGAAAGCTGGGAGAAACTGTCAGTGATCCTGCTGGATTTAATAACTGTGCATTTAGTTCAAGGAAGGAAAAATGAATTTAGTCATTAAACTGGTAGATCTTCCTGTTCTTTTTGAGATTGAGCTGTAGGTGGAACTTGTGGTATTATATTAGAGCAGTGAAAGAGTGGATGTTTTTTTTAATGTAAGTCTTTTAATTTGCTTGGTTTTCTAATAGAAGACTATGCAAATTCAATTCAGATTGTTGTAGAGAGGGGAAAAAGGCACTGCACATGCCCTGGGACGTGTGGTGTGGGAATACCCACATGGTCCTCCCCACATCCAGTTAAACCCATCCATAATGCACCAATTTACAGGTATATGAACAAAAATGGATCTGATTCTGCAGCTTTTACTTAAAACTCCTCTTCCCCACTGCCCTCTTGATATCCTCTGGTTTGTGAAAACCCAGGTCAGCAAATCCTCTGTTTGCTACTGCACATGATGATGGGAAAGGTAAAGATTATACTGATCTCAAAGAATATTGAGACTGTGAGATCCTGTAACACAACGTGACCTGGAGATATTGTCTGCTAGAAACAGAGAACAGGAGTACACATGCTTAAATCTTATAAATACAGATCCTCACAGTTTGTGCAGCAATTCCAAATGCAATATACAATAAGTAAAAAATCCAAGGTCATTTATTAGCTGGCAAAACCCTGGCTATGTATCTCTCTTGAAACAGCACCTTTAATGAGCTCTCAAGGCTCATCATGTGCTTGTTGGAGTGAAACCTTGTTGATGTCTGCTTGATTTCTAGAAGCTAGAGATCAGAAATTCTTTGTCAATGTCAATAATGGTGCAATGAAATAAACTGTATCCAGACACTGATAGCACCAACATCTATAGGGGGAGCTGCTTAGGAATTTTTCCAGTCGGATATTTTACAGTACTAAAAGTGCCAACTCATGTGAATGCATTTTTTTATCTAAGGAGTTATTTTTGTCTAAGGAATTATTAGGCTAAGGGAAGAGGGAGTAGAGAGAAGAGTAGGCTGGTCACATGCTATTCACAACAATAAACTGGGAAGAAGCTTTCTTGAGACCTTGTTCTGTATCAGAGAGAGATGCAGCTTTCTAAAACCAGAATAGGTTCAATCACTTTTAGGAAAGGGAGACAGAAACTGAACACTTCTGGTGTGGAATAAAATACAACCCCTTCCCCAATGTTCCAAATATTTTTCCCATGACAATAGGGAGAGGTGTTTTCTGTAGCTGCACATTCCTGTGAGCATGTGCAAAAGCATCCTACAGGTAGTGTTATACCTCACAATTAGTGCAGAGTCAGGCATTATTTTCCTTGGAGGCTAAAAGATGATCAAAGTCTTCATACAATCCACATCCCTTGCCATTTAACAGCTCCTCCTGTTCCCATTGGAACCATCCCAGTCCCCCATCCAGGTGTAAGGTCCCCCTGACAGTTTTCCCTTGAGGCCCAGGATAATTCACATGCTTTTATTGACTTTTGGGTCCACTGAGGAAGGAGATGGGGCAGCAGATGAAGGGCATGGAATTCCAAGAAGACTTCCAACTCCTGAGTGTTGTCTCCTGAGTGTATTCTCTTGAGCCAGTCAGAGAATGGCCACTCATCTGACTCATTTCATGCCTTTGGCAAGGATGTGCAAGCACAGGTCCCACGATGTATTTATGCCATTACTTCAGCCCCTGGACATTTAAATCAGAGACACAGTCTTATCAATTAAAGGATAATTGATAAAGACCCTGTCCTACCTCTGGAAGTTCCTGCAAATCATCCACATCTATATTTTATGCCCTTAAACATCACTGAAGGAAAATACTAAAAGACAAATTAAAAAAAAAAAAAAAAAAGTCTTGCTGGAGAAAACTGCAAAAGTATTTTCCCTTTGTTTGAGCAGTTTATATTCTCATAATACTAGAAATGTTGTTTCTTGGTTGCCTATTAAGAAAATATTTGCATATTTCAGTAAGAACAGCTGATTCTTGTATTTGGAAAAAAAAATCTTCTACTGATTGCTTTTAAAACTGATGGAGATTTAAAAGTCATGATAGTACATGTACAAACATTTTTGAAGGCCAATATTCAACTGATTAGATCTCTGAAAAACTAATTAGCTAATTTTCTTGAAACTCCACAGCAAATTGAAGTATTATACAAAGCTTAAAGCTGAAAATTTAGAGAAGGTTTCATTTATTAAAAAAAGTCAAATTATTAACACTTAACAGGGATTGTTGATTATTTCAGTACAGCAGGACTGTCGTACCCTTTAACCAAATATATAAAGCAGTCAGCCTTTTAAAATAAGTGAATATAAACTTAGATTATCTGAGTTGAATCTTATCCCAGGCTCCCTTATTTGAAACTAGTGTAACACTTCTCTTTTACTGGAGTGAATTGTGTTTCAAAATTATAAAATTAATAGAAAGATGAGAGTTCAGGATGCTAATATAGCTTCTTACATCTGAATTTCATAGTGCAAGAAGAGCAGCTACTGACATTTGCAGTGTATGTCTTCAAAACAAGCACAGCCTGCTTTGAAATCAAAAAATCATAAATAAAATGTAATGTCTTAAATGTCTGAATTTAGTTTTGTATGTCCAGGGACTGAAGGCTTGTATTATTGCTTTTTAGGTGCAAGTTACCCTGATACAGATGGAAAGTAGAAACTATTTGAGTTCTTGCATTTTAGCACTGCAGTGTGTCCAGCCATGGACCAGAATCTGCTGGTTCACCCTAGAAAATTAAAATAGTGAAAAGCAGAATTGTAAGGGACAGGCAACTTTGTAAAAAGATTCATCCAAATGACCAAGTTCACTTGCAAGATTAAAATATAGAAAAATACTTTTCCTGTAGTTTGACATAAATACAAAGAGAAATTTACAGTGATATTCATTGGTCTCTACTTTAGTTTCCCTCAACAGGAATTTGGTCTCATTAGGCTCAGGAGGTAACAAGCTCCTTGGAGTAATTTATTTATTTTACATAAATTATGTTGATTTTTGCTTTTACTGTCTCAGAATTGGCTCCTCTTTGCCACATAAGCCCTTTTAACAATACTTATTTAAAGGGATTTTTGTAGGTTGGTTGTTTTCTGGCAGGATTCGTCAATGCATTTTAAAACATGCTCAATTTTTCTCTTTTATTTTGGTTTTCTTTCTAGTTGCAGGTAAGAAAAACTAATATGGAAAGTTAATAGTAAAACCCAACAAAACCAGAAACCCCACCTTTCCCAGCATAAAAATAACGGTAACATATTTAAGGAAACATCTCTCAGGGGAAGCAGAATGAAATACCTTCTTTATAAAACATCATTTTTGTACAAGGGCCAGTCTGTTTCATTTGTTGATGTTCACATTAGGGTCCATTTTATTTAACCATATCTTTGCTTTGGAGGAAAAAAAATCCAATGTATTATTAATGCCTCATTGTATATGAGAAATGAGTATATGAGTCAATATTGCTTCAGTGCTGTGCATTATTAAGAATAAGTTAAAGTAGGTCAGCACAGCACATGAGGCTAAATAGACTAATAATGCATCCTACAGTAGACATTCATCTACCAAGGAGTCATGTGTTATGTGCTGGCACCAACACAAGATAAGCATTTTGATTTGTGGATTTTCCAGATCACATTTGTCCTGAAAAACAACCCAGCTGCTCCAGTTTCTCCAAAATTCACCCTGACTTTTGCTAGAGCAATATGACTGGGGTCATTTCTGCTCAAAATTTAGAGGTTTGCTAGGGGAGTTTTATTGGTTTGATTTTTGAAAAGCAAAATCAAGTAAAGATATATAGAACAAAGGAGATGAGGGAATAAAAGGAGTTCAGAACTTAAAATTACCTTCAAGTGTTTACAAATTAATCACAGAAATTTTGTAGTAGTTCCTCAGTGTAGGGACATGAAACAGACTAGAATCTAATATAAAAATAATAATTGGGTTTTTTCCCCAAATTAAAAGATTTGCTGAAAGAAAGCTACAGAGCACAAAACAAGGAAGAGTTGCAAAATGAATGTTCTTGGCTAGCTGATACTGCATTTTAAGCACTGATCAGTCAAAAAATGTTTTTCTAAATTGTCATCAGCACTCATTCAGGGAAATTCTTCTTCAGAAAATATTGGAAAATAATAATGTGGCATTCCATTGCTATTAAGTCTCAAAGTTTGCAGACCACATCTGTTCAGGTTACAAGTTAAAACTATGCTATCATGCTCAGGTTTTTGTTTTCTTTCTTGAGCATCATTCATCATCAATAAGAGAGATATTATAATTGAAAATTATCCTACAGTTCCGTTCCTGATCTCAGAGCCAAAAGCTGAGCTGTCTCCCCAGAGCTAACAGTACTAAAATGCAGTTAAAATGATCATGCATGAGTCAAATTCACAAAGAGAAAGGTTTATTAAGCAAGGAGGTGCCAGCCTTTGATGGACTTATACTTAAAGCAACGTTCTTCACTCTCTGCTGGCTGCATTATAAACCCAAAGGGGAATATCTCCTCTTTTGTTGGATTTGAGAGGATAAATTTAGAGCCATTAAAGGTAAATTTTAAGAATATTGGCTCTATGTTTTCCCAAGCAGCAGATGATCCCTGAACTCTGCTCATTTCCATGGCCTAAAAGTTGGGAATACCATAGGGAAGGAGTGACCACTGTGCAACTCCTGAGCAAACCACAGCCAAGCAGAGTTCCCAGGCTGGGGTCTGTGTCCTGCCTTCCTCTGCCTTCTGGAGGGTGCCACTCTGCCCACACAGCTGCTGACACTGGTGCCAGGTGTCTCACCTGGCACCTGCTGAAAACCTGCTCCTCCCCCTCAGTGTCACTGGGAGTTGTGGAGCCACCACTGCTGCACCCACTGCTTCAGCTCAGCCACGTGGGGCTGATGTTTGAAGCAAAAAAACACCCCCTAAAAGTCGATTTCATACACAAAAGTGATGGAATTCTGTACTTAACCTGTCTCTTAAGTGTCATTAGTGTCTAAATAACTTCTGCCAATGGCTGCCCGTCCTCTGATTTTGTTGTCTCCTTAACCAGTCTTGTAAAAAAGCTCTATGCAGGTAATGGGAGCATGCAGTGATATCAAGATATCATATTATGATTGTTTTCTGGCCCTAAAATCAAGCTAATGAAGAGGAATGTGCCAAAAGAATTGGGCACTCCCTCATAGAGAAAAACACAGGATGAACCTGGTGCACTTTTTCAGCAGAACATATTCTTGCATAAGTATTTAATGATTCATGTATATTGCTTAAAGATGAGCTACATTACAAGAGAAAAACAAGAAATCATGTGAGATTTTCCCCTGCTTTGTTTGTTATAATATATGAGCAAATAATGATGCATGTTGTTAAATATATAATTTTAGTTTTGATTTTGTCTATATTTTTCAAATATGCAAATAGTAGATGGGTGATAGAGAAGAAAAAAGAAATAATAATATACAACAATTCAAGAAAGTGAAGGATAAACACTTTAAATTAATGTTTTAAAGAATGTTTCTTAGTATTCTACTACCTACTAAACACTTGAACATCTTTGATATATATTTATAATAAATCCCATGTTTGATGTTTTGACTAAAGGGCTCCAAAAGCACTCCAGAAAAAACATGCTAAAGCCCATCAGCCCCCAGGAAAAAAAGCAATCTTAGTGCATTGAACGTTTCTTCAGTTAAAAAATAAGCAGAAAATTATTGTATTAAAAAAATCTAAAATCAATCTTACTAAATTGTTCCTGAAAGTTCTTCTTTCCTAATAAAAACAAGGACAGCATAAAGAGCAATATATAGAAAATCCTATAGTGAGTTAACCTAATTAGGTACAACAAAAATAAGGTAATTATTGTAAATTTTCCCTTAAAAGTTGACTTGTATGTTTTATTTTACAAAGTGCTTATTTAATCATTTAGGTAAACTTTGCAAAGCTATTTCAGCATGTTTGTGGGGTTTTTTTATTAATATACAAAGAAGAATTGCCCCTTTTGAATATGTCTTGAGAACACATTATTTATAAACCAGCTTGGAGAATATAGGAGATTGCTTATCTTGTTATATTTTATAGGACAATCTTGAACTGTGAGCTCTGGTTTTGCAGTAAGAAAAACAGATCTCCTGCCATCATGTGGAATGTAGCAGTATCTCCTTTTTGAAATGATCTGATATTTGAATACCACAACAGCAAATACCTGGTGACAGCAACATTAATTTGTATCTCATCTGAAAACGGAACCATGATTACAGAACTTGAGCATTTTGGTGGGTAATGTCCAACATCACCTTCAGTGAAACACCCTCAGTGTTGGGGAAGCTCTGCCTGTGAGCTCTGGTAAAACAGACCCATTTCTTTTAATTCCTTATGTCAGGAATGTCAAGTTACGTGACAGAATGAAAGCTCCTCCTCACAGGATTGTGTCTGTATTATATAACTCAGTGCTTTCAGTGAAGTTATACCAGGAGGTTTGGGTTATACTACAGTCTCATTATCACTATCAGAGTGTTTGAAAATATGCCAGGCCTGATCCTTATCTGCTGGTGTCACTCATGCCATTTCCAGAGCAGAATGAAGCCAAGCTTGCCTCTAGAATATCTTGCTCAAATTCCAGAGCCTGTATTCATGCAAAATGTGGATCTACACAAGTGCTGCCAGAGCCACTGGACTTTTAAAGGAAATTCACCCCTCCAAGCCTCACAATTAAAGGCAGATAGACACACCTGTCCAAAGGGAGTGTAGGTCTTCAGTGTGCACAGATCGGTCTTGATGGGAAACAAAACCAAAGTAGCTTGTGTCGAGTTACCAGGTGAATCCCAGGGTGGCTGAGGCTGGAGAGGACCTCTGGAAATCTCCCATCCAGCTTCACACTCAGAACAGGTTGCTGAGGACTGAGTCCAGTCAGGTTTTGACTCTCTCCAAAGATGAAGACTCCAGAACCATTGGATCCCTTTCAACTTCGATCTGTTTTTGACCACGTCTGACCTTAACCCAAATTTTTCCTCTTTCTGCTGGTGTTGACCTTTCTCTAAACTCATAGAGATATTCCAGTTATGGAGGATTCCTCTACACACTGCTCTACTCTGCTCACTCTTTATGTAAGAGAGCTTTCAGCTTAGTTTCACTTTTCAGCACTGGGATATACTTCTCCCCACTATTTATAATTTTATTCTTTCCCATCACTCTCTGTGGTACTCTCTCCTTTCCTTTTTGAGTGATTTTTCCTGTTTTGCATGGCAGCACCTCAATGACCCTTGTTTAAAGCCTGATGATTTTCTGACTCAAAAGGATCTTCTTTCCTCAAGGTGAAGTTGATACTTGAATCCATCCAGAAACAGAAATTGTTGACAAAATGAGAATATTGGCTTCTAACTACACCTGAGCTGCCACATTACACCCTTTGTTAAAGCTGTGACTTAAGAAAGCAACAGCAAATCAACACTCAGTGGTGTATTTGCTGTTGTATCAGGTTGCACACTTGGGCAGTGGGAAGCAGAAGACTCTTCAGTCTGTGAACTCTCTTTGCACAGAGCTGATCCCTTCAGCCCTGCTGCTCTCCAGCCAGGCTTTATGGGAGACTCACTGGGTAAGGATTTTGTCAGAGGATTCTCAAAACACATCCTAAAATGATCAAAGTGTGGGTTATCTCGTCTTCAAAAACCAGAATCATCCGACTGCTGCTCAATAGAGTGATTTTCAGTTTTCTAAGACCATGCTAAGCTGAAATCCTACCTGTTTGCTCTAATCAAAAAAACACTCCCACTTTACAGAGTAATTGAGGAAATTTTCATTTTTCTTACAAATATTAGTCCATTTTCGACTGAAATCTGGAAAAACATTGTAGAAATTATGATTGCACTCAGATAAAAGGGGAAAAAGTTTTTCTTTTACAGTAATTCCTACAACAAAATCAGCACCCAAAATAATTTGAATGTCCCCTGTTTTCTTCTCTTCCTTCAGAAAATTTCATTTCTCTTCATAATGACTGACGTATCAATCAGTTTTAATATAAAAATTTCAAATATTTCTAGATAATGCTTGTTGAAAATATTGCCAATTATTAAATAGAATTTGCTCTTGAAATTGCTTATTTTTATTTTTCTTGCCCTGGACAATTGCAGTTGGCCAACTTGTCTAGGGTGAATAAGAAATCCTTTAAATAATAGTCAGTGTTGTCTAGGAAAAGTTGGGAAAAGCTCTAATCCCTTACATATTTCCAGTAATGGTGTTTCCAGGGCATAAGCATTGAACTAAGAAGAAAGATGTATTCAGCTACAGGAGAACTTGTCTAGCATTGGGTAGCCAGGAGATCTCACAGGCACCCCCTGATGCCAGAAATTTCCAGCTCTATTTACCTTTAATACTGCTGTAGTCCAGGCTGTGGTTTGGAGAATAATGTGCTTAAAGCAACATAAAAGTTTTCCAGATAAATATTTATTTGTCACATATCATATCAAGTACCCTGCAATGACAATTTAACATTCAACTCAAATCCTTGGGCGTGATGTGTTGTTTGCTGTTTTTGTGGCCCCTGTAAAGAATTTGTGAATTTTTCATTCATTCAATGGTGACAATGAATTTGTAGGTGCTGTCTAAGGATTTTTTTAGCTGTGGGGCTTTATCTTTCTTCTCTGTAAAGTGGGATGATTCTCAGTCCACAGGATTGCTGTGAAGTCTAAATCAGTTGTTATTCTTGGCTTAGACTCCAGCCTGAGAGGTGTCCTTGAAGAAGTCTTTCTTTACATTTTTTTTTTTTTTGTGTGTTGTTAGTGCTAAATATTATGCTAATTCTTAGGTCAGATCATGAACTCGTTACTCAGGCAAAAGTTAAAGTGACCTAACTCTTGTGATTATGATTGAATATTAAAAATGCACTGTTATTTGGACTTCTTATTTACAGGGAGAAAACCAGTACATATTTAGTTGTGTGTTTCTTTAACAGAACCTTGTGAATTCTTATCTATTTTCATGTGTACACGTATTTATTTCAAACTGTTTATACAAGATAACTACAATGAATAAGAAAGGGAAAAAAAAATCTTGCATGTGTTTAAATACACCAATGTGATGCATTGGCTTTTTACAAATACAAACAATACAATGAATATGGAGCCTTCCTATTACAGGTTCAAGTGGAAAAGCGACACAAGACCAAATTAATCAGGTCTAAAATTCCTTCTGCAATCTCTTGCCAGACAAATGAGGTTCCTTATGGCCAATGTCAATGGTATTCTAAAGTTTTAAAATCAATAAACAGGCTGTAAAATTGCATCTGTAATCAGGATAAGGAACACAAACATTTACAGAGTAACATGCAGACAACAAAATACTGCAACTGGCTAAAATAGAATGAGACACCCGGTTTAGATGCCATTATTTTTAAATGCATGTTTAATTTAGCATCTCAGCTGAGATAAAATGCAGACAGAGCCATGTTAAATTGGTATTACCAACTGCCTGGAGATATCACCAGATTAACCCACCTATCCACAGCCCATCTATAGTAAAAAATAAATTAAATCTAAAAGACAGAATCCAGCCTGTTTAGCCTTTTTTTTTTTTTCTTCTTTTTAGTATTGTACATCATTGTCAAAACATTCAGAGATAAAGTTTAGCACTGCAGAGAGCTAGTTATTATTTAGACAAGCCACAGCATCAGCACCAGGAAGTTCCCAGGTGAACGTGTTTCTGGAAAGGTCTCTATGTGTTGCAGCAAGCTGTTGCAAGTGAAATGTTTTGGAGAGCTCTAACAGGTGTTTTGGGAACACAATGTGACTTCACCTAGAGCTGCTGCTCTGTAACCTGGCCAGTTTGCTCACACATCCTGTAATGTAGGACTGATTTTTCCAGAGCTTGTGGGAATAACCCACAGCAGTGTGAGTTTTAAAAACAACAACCTTACAAGTACAACGAAATTATATGTGGGTCATGGAAGGGAGATAAAGGAAGGAAGTGGAATGGGAAAAAGAGAATGAGGAACGAGGTGGGTGATGAGGTTATATGGGATAAAGCAATAAGGATGAACAAGAGGTACTTCTCTGTGAAATTGAGCTGTCAGACTAAGAATTGGGGGAAAAGTGACACTTTGAGGTGTATAGTCATTTTGTAGAGCAACATCAACCTTTTGTTGTTGATGTCTTGGGGACACATGTGGGGAATTTGGTTCTTGAAAGAAAATACTATGTTGGCCCAAAAAGAGAATTTAAAAGAGTGTCTCCATCTATAGATACCTAGAAACCTACAGAAACTTAAATTCTTAGGTTTTCAGGGGAATTTTTGTAATATTTTGGCCTTGTCTCAGCTCCTGGAAGCATGTGATTATGGAATGATCTCAGATTTTAGTACAACAGAAATGAATCTCTGAAGAGTGGGTTTTGTTTTTGGAGTCCTTGCTCTGCCATGGACACAATTGTTCAGCAAGTTATTTTTTCCTTTCTGTGCTTCAGCTCCTAATGGGTGAAACAGGAATGAGTGCACTTGATTTCCTCATAAGAGTGATGTGAAGATACATTTGAAAACATGCAGTGCTCCAATAATCCATGGCATCCTTGCCTACCATAAAAAAATTATTAATACAGGACAAATGAAATTAAGTTTGATGATGTGCCTGTACCTGAATAACCCTAAGGGTGCAATAATCAAAAGCCAAGTGAAGGAAACAATTTGATGTCAATCTCATGAATTCTTGGAACAGGATTCTGGTTTCTTTTACATTAATGGTTGACAAGATTGCCATCAAGAGCTGGGTATAAGGTATGTCTACACTTAAGCTGCAAGTAGAGGGTTGAGATAGAGGTTGTATTAGATTTAAACAGAGTACTGACATAACCAACTCTGAGCAAGGTACTACCAAGATGAAAAATTGTGGAAAATATTTTACTTTAGTAGGAAAAGCACCAAAGAAAATATGGTTCCTCAATCTTTCTTTTAGGGATCATTCTTTGGTACAGGCTTTTTCCAAACCTATTTTAGCCCCAGTTATGAGCAATAGACTGTGTAAGATAAAGGGAGGGAAACATAATCAGCTGAGTAAGAGGGAGAGAGAAAAGTATAAGGCACAAGATGTATTTCAGGAATGAGCTATGAAATCTATTTTTAAAATTATCAGGGAATAGAGCCAGAAGGGAATATAGCAGCCATTTCAGGACACAGCTCTTCTTTTGTTGTAACTATTAGAAAATGCCCTTTTAGGGGTTAATGATACATTTGGATGGATGAGCAAGGAATGTGGAAAGGATATTGCATGAGGGAGAGAAGGTGAAAATCTGAGAATGGCCTGGATTTACCCCAATTTCTCTGAGCTGTTCATTTATGCTTCTTTTTCTTCTGGGTTCCTTCTGTTGTTACCAGAGTTTTCTGTAGGAAGAGAGATACTCACTTCTAAAGAGTGATTCAGAAGTTAAACAGGCCTTCAAAGCCCGGTCTAATTTCCCTGTAAACTCTGCTGTGACCTGATGACCTCCAAAAGTCCCTTCTAGCCTAAGTGTCTGTGTGGTCCCATGATCCTTGAAACCACCATCTGGATGTAGCCACTCTCTCCACTGCCTGGAAAGTTAAGGAGGAATGGCTTCTTGCAGATGCTCCTCATAAATCCCAGCATATGATAGAACCTGAGCCAGGAAAAAATAATAATTTCAGAATGAGTGACAATGTAAAGTGGTCGATAGCACATAGATGGAGTCCTCAGGTGAGCACTGACACTCTAGAATGCAAGATAGCCACTTACCCTAAAAGTATATAGGGTATTATTTTCTTTGGGTAGAAATGTCATCTAGAAACTAAAATTAATCTCAGTTGGAAACACTTTGAAAAGATATTTGAGCTCTCCTTCTTGCTTTTCTACAGAGAACCCTTGATATCCACTTCATTTTATAGGAGTTACTTCAGTGCAGATAACAAATATTAGCCAGGACATGTCAGTGCTAATCCAGCTTTAAGACAAGATGAAATCACATTATTTGCTAATTATATTCATCAGAGGCATGCTGGCTTTTTTGAAACTAAAATTCAAAATTTCCCATGAAATAGGGAAGAAAAATATTTATTTTTGAAAATGCCATTAGAAGTTGATATTCAGGAATTGCTCACTGTGTTAGAATTAAAGTTTCCTACAAGGTCTTTATCTTGTTTAATATAACTAGTGACTAATAAAACTTATCTTGTTTAATAATGGATGAACTAATTATCCCTATACATGTTTAATCCTTTTTTAAAACCTGCTAAGCTCTTGGACTTGCAGCTATCATGTGGCAATCAGTTCCACAGGTCAATTATCTGTTGTGAAAAAATGTCTTCCCCTTTATCCTCTGTCTGTGTCTTGCCATCCTGTTCCATAGGATGCTTCATTATTCTTGTAATATGAAATGGGGTAATTGGAAACAACCAGTTTTATGATCTCTATCACATCCCTCATGTTTGTTTATCTTCTGTTTTTCCTGGTCTATTTTTCATTATAAGCAATCTTTTGTTGCCTCAAACTTTTCTACTTCCCACTGGCAAGCCCTTGCTTTGCTCTTTTTTGATGGTGAGAGTAAGTTAGGCTCAGAATTCTACCATTTTCCCCATCATTTTATTGATAATCATGTAAACTGTAATGCTGAACCTGTCACTGTCATTGGCTAGTCTTATAAATGTTGCAGCAGTTATAATTGATGGTTTTACTCACTGCCCTAAGTTGCTTAGCCCATATGTATGCAGCAATTGTTATTAATAAATCACTGTGTGTCTATGATTACGACATTGGAGAGTTGTTATTATTTCCTTTTTCTAATTAAAAGTAAGTAACTCAGGTGGTGATGTATTATCCACAAGAGCTGCAGAAAGACTAGAACTTTGCTCATTGCTGCAGTGTCTGATTTTGGCTGCTGGCTGGGTATGAAGCTTCAAAGGGAGTCAGTGCTCTCCATGGGCAAACTCATGAAATAAGACATGCAACTCCTAAAATTAGTTTAACAAACCCAGAGCATCATTCTGGCTGTATCTGTTAGATATGGGAGTAGAAACTCAAGTTTTCCCTTCCTGCCTGTGTCTGGAGTTATGATGTCTTCCAAAAGCACAATGAATATTTAATTAAAGTGGAACAGATTTACTGGAAGAGATTGTGAGACCCACAATCTCCTGGACTATCTCTTGGTGGTTAGGGTATTCTCCTGGGAGGTAGAGAAATAGAGATGTGGTTTCAAACCCCCTCAGGAGAAACTTGCACCTGGGACTGCCCTGTTCCAGGTGAAGCCATGAGACTTTTGAATATAAAGGAGTCAGCAAGAGGGTTATAAATCTCCTTTTCTTGGATGTATTTCTCTGTGCTCTGAGAATGTTTCTGGCTTAGGTCCTGTGAGCCAGATAGGCAGGGAAACCACCTAGTTTGCAAATCCAGTTCATGGTGGAATGAGAATAGGTGTGGAACACCTTGGCAACATGAGCCTGTTGCAGAAGAGGGTTTTACTGGAAGAATGGTGGCTGTGGTAACTCTTTTGGTCTGGAGATATAATGTGAGGTGAGGTCTGTGGAGAGTCAGTGCCTTTATTTAGACCAAGTAATATCACTGGAAAAAATAGCTACCTATTTTAGACAAATGAGCCTCAAACATTTTTTTTTCAGTCTTGCAATGAACTCAAAAATACTTCATGTAAATAAAAAATGATGGTATTCTATGTTAGTCTAAATTTAATAACTTTTTTCATGTAATCTAGTTTAAAGGAAAGACAGAAACTTACAGAAACTTAGGTGTCTCCAGGGTCATGCAAAATTTGGCTATTCTGAGGGTCTAAAACTTGACCTTTGGCTTCTGCACAATTTTTCAAAAGCTGTGACTCTGACTTTTTAACGCTGTTTTTCAGCAAAAGCATTATGGGAAGCCAGTAGCTCTAGCAGTAAAATACAATAATCAGTGCTGTTGAGAGTTCCCATCCTCCACGAGAGGAGCATTAGGGACAACACAGGGAAGGATGATGGTTTGAAGCAGATGGTGAGTAAACTGTTAAGAGTCCAACTTCATTAGCATTGCTTTGATAGATTAATGGTGCCCTGAAATCCTGCCAGGTAGGCTGTTGCCAAAGGTGCCATCTGTGTGGAAAAGCATACACATCAAGAAATTCAACAAGAAAAAAAGGAAAAAAAAAAACCCCACAACTCACTCCATCAGTTACACCCCGAGTTATTTCCACCCACAATGTGCTGATGGATAACTAAAAAGACATTAGTAATTACAAAAATGTTGAATTGTATCAAAAAATAAAAATTATACTGGAATGTCTTGCTCTGTACTTTCAGGCAGTGTGTCTCCTCAATTAATACAGTAATATCTTCTATTATCATTATTATATCATCAACAGCATCAACATCATTGTATTTCTTATTTTTACCATTACTTGCAATATGGACACACCTTGAAGGTCAATTGCTGTATGATTTTCATTTCAGTGGTAAGAGGTAAACCCTGCCCCAGAGAGTTCAGCAGAGCATTTTTCAATTCCATTCCAGTTTAAATAGAAACTCTTTCTATTTAGTTCCCATTCAAGCCAGTATCTGTTTCATAATCAAGTTAACCTTGAATGAGTTTGACATGATTCACAATCAATAAGTAAAACATAGAAAGAGGAGAGTTTCAGGGGGTAGAAAAACACCAAGGTTTCAGGTGGGAGACCAAGGTAGAAACTCCATCCCCCCTGACAGATATTTTGCATTTTTTGTATGAGAAGCTTTTTTCCTAGCTCCTTGTAGCTGTGTGAGGGTGCCTGAAAATTTGGTGTTGCACTGGATTAGGAACACGAGTGTAACCCATGTCCTAGTGGTGGAGTAAGAGATGTCATTTAGAAGAGCTAAATATCTCACAGTTCTCCTCTCCTCCTTATTCACTTCACCTGCGAGTAAATCCGTTCCTAAACATGATTCATTTCTGTATAACAAGATACAACAGTGAGATTATTTCAGGAACCTCATCAAGATTGCTGGGTTTCAGTGCATTACCTCTGATAACAAGAATCAGAGATCCAGCCTCTTCCCACTGAAGCCAAATTGCAGAGCTCTCAACTGCAGCGTTATCAAAAAGCCTGTGGGCTACATCAGCCTTGCATGAGGTCTACAGAACTTCCCAGCCTTGGGTGTAGAAACAAAGACAGAGGTTGTATGGACTGGTATCTTGTGTGGAAAAGGTGGGGAAGGCAGAGGGACAGGAAAGCATCAGTGGGACATTTCTAAGTAACAGAAACCAGCCCAGGTGAAGAATATCTTGACTCCAGGCTTCCTTTCCCAAATTAGGTGTCTCCATTCAGGTTTCTTTATCAACTGTGTTTAAACTCCTATTTTTTCCATATGAGAGAGATTCAACTGTCCAAATGTGTGTCCACCTTCCTAACCATGGGCTTTTTCTGGCATTGGCAATACCCTGGGGTACCAGGAAGGGTCAGAGAGGGCCTGAGGATCTCCTATAAATCCCAAGTAAAATATGCAAGGCCTACAAACATCTATCAGACATGCCATGGTTTCCCAAATGGCACTAAATAGCTGTGTGGGCAACTGAGTCAAATCTATATTCATGTAATTAAGCCTCTAAATTTAAGTGTCTGAATCTAAAGCAAAATAACATCAGCCTCGTGCTGAACTGACCCCAGAAGATTTTGCAAGGCAAAAAACTCACCAACCAAACAAAACCAAAATCAAACTTTATTTAGATAGTACACTTCAGTCAGGCAGGCTGCACTCCAGGTGAAATGTTGCCCCAGATTCCTGACTTTTGGTTCAAACAGGTTGCCAGTGTATGCCAACCTTGTATGAAGTGCTGGGGAGTTGAGCACAAACCCAACCTACATTCCAAGAGCAGCTAAGCAAAATTTTAATCAGCGATGGCAACAGACAGAAGGAGTAGATGGAAAGGGAGATACCAGAAAAGGAGGGTGGTAATATTGATGACATATAATTATGTGCCATATTAGCAAAGGCTGGGCAGGTGGGGCAGTATCCATGACAAATGTTGGCTGTGTTTAACATGTTGGTGAAGTCTGAGACACTTGCACAATGCTGACCGTGACTTCAAGTCAGTTTAAACCAAGCTCAGTTGCGTTCAAGGCTCAGCTCTCGATTCTCCACCTTCCTTAAGAATGTTCTCAGATCTCACCAGCCTCAAACCTAGCTAAATCCATGTATTAATCACAGTTAGCTGGCGTGATGCTGCACACAGTTTTTCATGAGTCCTGGTGAGAATATCCATGGAATCAGCCAGACTCAGAAAAAATTTCCCAGGAAAGAAAACACACAGAATGTCCTAAGTTCATGTTAATGTTGATTCACGGCATATTGATTTTCCAAGGAAGCAATAAATCTCCTGTGGATTTAATATTTATTCTGACCTATCCTTAAGAACCATGAAAAATAATTGAATGGAATTAACTATACTCCATTACAGTAATCTTTCAGCAATGTTTTTGCCTTCATGCTAAATTAACAATGTCTGCAATGTTTTTTAATTTATTTTTAATATGGACTAGCCTAGACTAAGTCTAGATTTGTAATTTACATACTCCATTGTTTGGTTAAAGAAAGCTAGTTTAGCTATTCTTATGTTTTAAACTGTTAAGGATCTTTTCACTTTTAGAATACTGCACGTGCTCAATTCAGTTTGCCAGCAGACTCCCAAAATCTTATTGATATTGCAAAATCACATTAAAAAAACCCCAAAGGTTCATTAAACATTAGAGACATTGAAGAACTGAGAACAAGATGTTATACTGATACTCTGCATAATATAGACTATTAGGTTTTCCTTGGGTGTTTTTATATTGAGTTAAATTGTGATAACAGTAAGGAATCTCAGTCTTCTGAAGTCTAAAACCCAGGGAAGGGACAAGGGAGGACTTGGACTTAGAGTTGAGGGAGTAGGATTTGAAACTCTTTCAGTGGATCTTGTTCATATCTGTCCATGTGTCTTTTTCTTTTTCTTATGTTCACATCCACATCTGCTCTGGGCAATTTGTGCCAGTGCCTCACCACCCTCACAGGGAAGAATTTCCTCTTTATCTGTCCTAGGTTAAGATATTGTCATTTGTGAGTCAAGATTGTGACCCTTGCAGACTTACAGAAAGAAGTAGTTCAGATATACAGTGTTCCCAGATCTGTAGGACCCTGGGAATCGAAGACACACCAAAAGAACATTAGAAAAATGAAATTGTCTGCATCAATTTGTAGGCTTATTCTGGCTTATTAACTATTTATTTTCCATTGGCATTTTCATACATTTAAAAGGATGCCAAAATACTTATGCATACAAGACTATGTGATATGATGTTCCTCAGACAGCACATTCAATATACTGCTTTATGTTTCAGTAACTACCAGAAGTCTCCCAGATTATCACTTATTCAGGATTTTCAGTATCCTACAGAGATTCTTTTATACCCTTTGAACTGAGGAGATAACTTCATTTTTATTTTTTTTTTTAATTACTTGAGGGTTCATCTTTCTGCTTCTTCATTTCCCTCTGGTTTTGATGAGAATAGTTTCTGTACCTCCACCTCTCATTTATTTTCAATTTCTAAAGGCCAGGTTGGAGTGCCCACACCCAAAAAACAGTGACTAAGACTTTGAAATAACATGAGGCATCTTTAACTTATTCTCCAAACGTGTAGCAATGAGTGAGGTGCAGCCTGAAGAAATTGGGTGAGACAATTTCCCAAGTAATGAATTAATAAATGTTGCAACGCTTGTTAGTGCCAGCCAAAATCTCAACTTGGCATGCTAGAACGTGATCAGAGCTCTCCTTGCAGCCACCTTTGCTTTGCTGGACAAGGTTCTTCTATTGTATTCAACTAATGCTAAAAAAGGTGGATTTAGTATCTAAACTTTGCTTTAAAATAAATACTGAGGAGCAAATTCACAGAGCAGTAACTGGAATGATACACCAGGACTAGACTGAGGCTGAAGTGTGTGCCTGTTTCCAAGAAGAGCAAGACTTCAGTAGAGTCAGCCCCACTCCAGCTGACACTGGAAAGTACTTAACCATCCCCAGAAACCATAGTGTAAGTTTATCAGGAGTGACTTTTCAGCCTTCTGTAAGACAGAATAATATACAAATCACATGCACATTTGCCTGATCTAATTTTGACCATCTTAAATTTGGATGTTTAATCTAAACTGGCTATCCAAAATGCCTTTACAGGGGGCAGGCAGTGAGAGAGAGGCACCTTGCTGGCTATCCAGATGGTGGCTTCAGCTGGGTTTGTCTTGGAGGTGTCTAAAAGTTCAAGGGACTATTACCAAATACTTTGACTAAATCCCTTGCACTGAGGTGACCAAAGGACACCCAAGTTGGTTAGAGGGATGGAGCACCTCTGCCATGGGGAAAGGCTGAGAGAATTGGGATTGTTCAGTCTGGAGACCAGAGGGCTTCTGAGAGACCTGACTGGGGCCTTCCAGCACCTGAAGGGAACCTGTAAGAAAAATGGAAAGAGACTTTTTGCAGGGGCATGAAGTGACAGAGCAAAGGGCAATGGCTTCAAACTGAGAGAGGGTAGGTTTAGATTAGCTATTAAGAAAAAAATTCTAAACTGTAAGAGCAGTGGGACACTGGGAGAGGTTGCTGAGAGAAGTTGTAGCTGCCCCATAGTCAGAAGTGTATAAGGTCAGGTTGGTTGGACCTCTAAGAAACCTGGTCTAGTGGAAGGTGTCCCTGGCCATGGCCCCGGCCCAGATTCTAAAGTGTATCCATCATAAAACCTTGGAAATTCAATTTGCTTAGTTTTGAAGCTGAGCTAATGGAATCATAAAATCATTAGGTGATTTGGGTTGGAGGTGACCTTAAAAATTATCTTGTTCCAACACTTGCACTGGGCAGGGACACCTTTCCCTAGAGCAGGTTGCTCAGAGCCTGATCCAGAACCTCCAAGAAGGTGCAGTTATCACTGCTGCTGTTGAATTCTGAGATAGATGCAGTCTCATGGTAATAATACCCCATTCCCTTTAGTGAAGCACAAGCCCACAGGTACATGTGCCCTTCCAGGGAGCTTGGGGAAATATTTGTGCAAAGAAAGAAAGAAATGTAACCCCGTCACTTGAGAAAATTCACCATTTTATGCAACTGAATATGTTTTCCAACAGAAGTTTGGACTTGATGATCTTGGGGGTTCTCTCCATGCTTAATGATTCTCTGATTCTATTTTTCTGAGTCTGTGTGGCTTAGGCTGAGTGACTAATTTGTCCAGAGAATGGTTCAGGGCAGAATCCCTCGAGGTGGTTAAGAATACCTTCATTGCCTTAGAGGACCTGACCTTTCTAGGAGACCAGGGGCTTTTGTGAATTCCTCCTCCCCAGTGTGGGTTCATAGGAGCCAAATTCTGCAAACTAAAATGTGAACCAGGATCTGCTGAGTTTGTAGTCAGGCTCTGGAAATCAAGGCCCAGGAGTTTGGGATTTTGACTTTTCATTTCCCCAGTGAGACTTAGGAACTTAAGCCTCTTTAGAAATCTATGTCTCTGGACTTGAGCCACCAAAGCACTGAGCTACACACATATTTTTACAGGAGACCGTTGGCTTTCCCATGTTATTTGTGATTCATGTTAAGCATACGCTTAAGGGCCTTCCTGGCTTGGAGTCTGAAAAATATATCTCCTGAAGCCAAATTTTCAACAGCAGCCCGTCATGGGGGAGGGAGGGAGACTCCAGCTCTGGTTATCCAACTTTATCCCATCATATTTGGTATTGGAGGCCTTCTCACTTGCAAAACAAAACACACAATAGTCAGGAACAGGGGCTCTTGACATGCCTGGTATTTTATCTTCTCTATCTTTAAGGAAGGGATATTAGTCCTCACTTCTCAACCTCAGATGGTTGTTGTGAAGATTAATTAGTTAATGCTTTTACAGTACAGAAAATGTAAAGTGCTACCTTATAAAAGTATTATTAAGTGCCTGCAGGGTCTTGCTGTCTAATGTGGCTGAATGGGAGAGGCTCTGAACCATGGAGATTAGGCAATTTTGAATAGTTCTTTTCAAATTACATTACTTTTAACTCTTTGTTGTTCTAATATCCTCTCAACAGGGTTTGGAAATATTTATCCTATTCATTGTATTTTTCTATTTTCTTTAACACTCACTTTTAAATAAGTACAAGTCCTAGGTTTTTATCTGCATACAGAGTTGTATTGGCTTAAATAAAGGTGTGATTTTACACCAATTTCATTTATCCTAATCCTTTTATTTCAATTTTAAATTAAGCTTATTCCAGTTTGGCATAAGCTGATTCAGAACAAGTTTACGATAAACTGAGGTAAGCCACTCTAAAACTGAAATTAGTGTGCCCACATAGAGATTTGCTCTAGTTTAAGGAAGGCTATGAATTTGAACACAAGTTATTGTGGCATAAACTACAAAATGAATTTACAGCTTGCAAATGATTAAGCAGCTCCTGCTAATGCACTTAACCCTGAGCACCTCCTCTCCAGAAAACTTAGTTTTAATCCAGAGATAACCTACCTGCAATCACCGCCCTATTTAAAACAGGGTGAAAACCTGCACTTGTTAAATAATGAGACCATGGAGTAGTTTTGGTTTGCAAGGAACCTTCAAGATCATTGTGTCCCAATCCTCCTGCCATGGGCAGGGACACCTTTCACCAGACCAGGTTTCTCAGAACCCCATCCAGCCTGTGAAGCAGTCAGGACTTGATATAGTTCCAGTGAGGAGAAAGAGGGAATATATTTAGGGAAGGACAATTCCACAGCTTGAACTGCAATCCTCTCCCTTGCAGGAACGCCAGAGATGATGGAGGTGGGTTGGCTACCATCCAGCTGGAATGTTGTGTGTCCAACTGCTAACCAACTTCAAATTCACCCTTCTTGCTCAATCCTATTTGTGTGTCTGTGTGCTGCCTTGGCTGCCTCACATCCATGCAAACGTGTGCATGGACATGCTCTGGATTGCTGCTGTCCCAGTGAGTCACTCTTACCCTAATCAAAATTGTGGCCATCAACACTGCTTTTGTCTTAACACATGTAATTGCAGCACTGGTAGGCTGACAGGAGGCTGATGGAAACTCAAATGTGTGCAAGTGTGTTAGCAGAAAGGGATGGAATGGGGCTTGTTCTGCTGCAAGAGAAAGAAAAAATAAGAAAAGGAAAAGAGAAGTTAAAAGAAAATAGAGGGAAATTTAAATAAAGAGACAGAAAAATAATTCTATTTTCCTTGTGCCAATATTAACTATAGACATAATATGGAAAAAATTAGAGAAAACACAGTGAAAATTCATTTTTTTTCTCAAATTTTAGATAATATTGGGTCAAAATATCGGATATAAAACACTTCCAAGGAATCAAAATTAGATTGCATGTGAAAAATCTATATTTTCCAACAATATATATTTTTACTTCTCCCTAATGACTCAAAATTTTAGTTACCTGGTGTCTGTCAAGCACTGATAAACGTGATTAGCAAATCAAATAGGGGTATTAAGAATTTTCCCCTTCAATTAATTTTTTAGCTCATTCAAAACAGACTGAAGTTTTTATAAAATCAAAAAACTAAATTTAGGCTCTCAAAACCTTATTTAGAAACTTAAGTGAGAACCTTATTTAGCAAAGATCATAAGCACATGTTTAAATTGATCCTGGTTCAGGAATGTGCTTAAGTATATGCTTTAATCTGATTAAATATGTGTTTAATGTCAAACACATGTTGAAATGCTTTGCTGAATTGTGGCCTGATTTTCAAAAGTGTTAAGTACCTTGAACATCTCATTAAGGTCAAGAAAAGCTGCATGTCTTCATGCTCTTACCCATCAAGGCATTTTCTTACATGTTTAAATTCAGGCTTAGGAGCCCAGCCATTTTTTTTTTAGTAAAATTTTGGACTTGGTTTTGCTGAAGATAAACACAGTAACATCTGGATTCATACCTTATCTGAACTATCTACCACTAATGAGTTTTCAAAGTTGGACTGAAGGACTGAAAACTTAAGCATAGCCTCAGTTTGTTTGATTTTCTTTTGTTTTTGTTTTTAAAATGTAATTTTTAGTGCTCTCTGTTTCCATTTGGAAAGGCTCTGCTCTTTCCAGTCCCAGCCAACACTGAGAAGTGAAAAAGTGTGTGAAAAGAACTATTACTACTAACATTATTAAGTGCTGACAGCATTCTTAGTTCAGTACAAGACACGACTGAAGACAGACCCCTCTTTGCACATCTTACTCACAGGTAGTCTGGATTAATTTCAGATTCCAGATGGCTCTTCAGGGTGGTTTCTATTTTATCTGAAACAGTTTTCCTTTTTCTAAGAAAAACAAAGAGATAGTTTAGGCTTAGGAAGATTTTTTCATCCCCTATTCTAAGATTATAACAAATTAAAGGCCAGCCAAGTTTTGGCTTCTAAAACTTCTATAAGTCTGGTCAATCCTATTGCTCTTTTTGCCATTGTTCTTAAGAAGAAACTGTTTTTTAAAGACCTTACTGCACAAATATATACATATATATGTGTATGTGTGTGTAGGTTTTTGCATATTATTTTTTCTTCACAGAGAACATTCCCATAACCTTCACCCACATATTTTGCTTTACATCAATAGCAGCTTGCCTCTTGTCTCAGAAAACTTTAGATCTAACCTAAAAGCCTTTCTGCAGCTGAGCCTTGCTAAGGGGAGGTAAATCTTAGCCTGTCCCCACCTGCTTATATTCAGTGTTTTCTTCCAGCCCCCTCCCTCACTAAGAAAGTATTTCCCACTTCTGGCCCCCAACATGCACACAAAAGCTGTCATCAGTAGCTGCCTGATCAGGTTTGTTAAAGTGCTCTGCAGGAGGAATTCCTCCTTGCTTTTGGGCAGGCCTGGGAGGTGATGGGGCTGCACCAGGACCCTGCTGCAGCTCTACATTTGTGTGAGACCAAACCACTCGTGAGCAATTCAGGCTCTGGTGTTACTGAAGTGTTTGTGACACCACCCTGAGCCCAGCTCTGGCTCAACAAGGCTCCTCTCAGCCCCCCTCCGTGCCTGAACCCGCTGCAGCCTCACATCTTCTACCTTTTTTCTACGTCCTTTGGTCTCTCTTTTAGGGCAGGAGCCAAAGTGGGAGATACTCCTTCTTCCTTTCTGGCAGAGGCCGGATTTTCTGCTGTCAGGTTAACTCTGGAACAAACCCAAGCTGTTATCAGAAGAGGGAGGGGCCTTTAGCCTTCAGAAGGGAAGAGTTGGGGTGGAAAGTCATATAGGAGGACCTGAACTCCATTGTGGGGCAGAAGAGAAATTCCAGAGGGAAGAAATGAGTCTTAATCACCTGTTGTGCAAAAGGCTCCAAAAGGGAGTGACTTCTTCCAGGAACAACTCCTGTCCCTTCCCAAAAGAACAGATGAGCTAGGAAACACAATTTACCCCAAATAGTTCCCCTCTGTCTTCTCTGCCCCCAAATAAAGGGGCCCCTTGAACAAAATATTTAACCATGTTGTAATATGGGACAACATTTTGATATGTTATCTTAATTAACACATCATTATGTTAATTTTAATTTTAAAATTATATTTCTCAATATAAATTTTAAATTATATTTCTCAAAGCTATCATGGAGTCTTGTGGACTACAAAAGGGATGGTAAAGTTTCAGGATGCTGGAATGTGATGACAAGAATTTGGGAGCAAACTGGTACTGATTGTTACTCTGCTCCTGTGTGGGCAGGACCTGGCATGTGGCTGGAGTACTCCAAGCAAGTTACTACTTTCAGTTTGGTCTCACATAACATCAACTATCTAAAATATATCTTGCCTAGTTGTCCAGGCTCCCTCTACAGATAATGAAGAGAAATCCATTAGGTGATTCATCCCAGAATCATGATGTTATTGACTCATTTAATGCATGACATCCATCTACACATATTCAGACTACAGAAGGAATTAAGACAGCTATCTTATATTAAACATTATATTTTAGATGTCTAATATGAAATGAAGCCATCCCAAAACCTTTATCAAGAATGCTTGACTATCAGATCAGCAGAAGAATTGCTTTGGTACCTTTACTCCACCTCAGCTGAATCACAAGCTTGTTTCCTTATCGGGACTTGTTTTGTGTGTTCCAGATTAATGATAATCATGATAATTCTTTAGGGAGATTAAGTAATCCTCACAGTCACCATGTAATAGGTAAATACAGATATCACTGGTTTACAGATGAGGAAATAGTGAGAGTTTAAGTGACTTGTTCTATCTTATTTAATCTTGTTTGAGTTAATCTAATCTATGTTTTATAAATAAATCACACAATCACTGTGATATGGAGGCAATAGACAGTAAAGACAGTGCTGGAGACAGCACTCAGGAATTCCTAGCTCCCAGGCCTATCTTTGTCCCACAGAACTATTGCCTTAAGAACTAAGACATAGCAACAAATAGAAGTTTCCATGAAGCATTTCTAGGTCATGTGTTTTAATGCAATTGAAGTTCTGGAACCACAGCACTTCTCTTGCCTTCTCTGAAGAGATTGGGATAAAGGTTGTTGCTGCACAGAAGAGCTGCATATATGAGGAAATGGATGAGAGAACTGTGTGGTCAGTGTGATTTATCTTATTTTGTTGGAGTGTTATCTGGGATAAGAGAAGACATAAATCCCTTTGAGAACAATATGATATAACTTTCATCTTAACTCTTTCCTCTAAAAGTTACAGGGATATTAAAATTAATGAAGGAAACAATATTTGTTTGAATTATTTTACAGCTCTGATTTCTATTTTTTTTTAAGTGGATTTATTACTTTTTTGACAAATTGTTTTTAACCAGGTAGTATTTACTCCTAGGAACTGAAATCTGTTTGTGAGGTGGGCCATTATGGGCAGTGCCCTTACTGGGAAGCAGAAGCTCAGATCTATAACTCACTTTTGGCTTCCATGAGAGAAAGGAGGAGGTCCACTCTGCCAGAGTTGCTGCCTGCTGGAGCAAGAAGGATGAAGCTTCAATTTCCCTAGCTCAGATAGAGTGCAGATATGAACCAGTCTGGAATGAATGTTTAACCTTGGGAGTATTTGCTATCTCTGGGCAATCTCTGTTTTCTTTGGGTTTTTAAGTGGTTGGTTAAAGTTGGTGGTTTTTCTGTGGAAATGGGAAAAGGTTTTGAAATCTTACAAAGACTGTGGAGGAGGGAACAGTTGTTTTATTCATTTTATTCAGCTGGGAACACAGATCTGATAGGGCTATTTTGGAAGGGAACACATTATAGTAGAGTTGCAGGACTGCCTTCTAGGGGTTCCCCAAAATATCGTGTGCATTTGGAGAGTGAAATACAGTTTTCAGTCTGTTACACCTGGAAATGATCTCCATTCTCAAATGGATGATTTTTTCCCTGTTCAGTTTTTGCTGAGGGTACAGCCCGTGCGGCCTTCTCTGATTAGCTCTATCTGGGAAGTACGGGGCAATCACTTCTCCACAGAAACATGTTCTACTTCTTTCAAAGCCTCTGGTTAAATTTTTATCTAAGTCATCAGATTTAGCAATTTGTAACTGATCTAATCTCTCTGCAAAATCCTTGCTCACCGTAACTGTATCCAACAGCTCTTCACTGTAAACCTTGTTGTTCATATAAAAATAGAACCGCAAATTATGTCGGTGTCTTTTCTTTATTCTCTCTCTCTCTTTTTTTTTCAACTTCTTATGACCTATCGCCCTTTCTTTTAACCTAAATCAAACAGATTTTCAGATTGGCTTAACAATAGCACTTTATGAATCATATCACCAATTGCCAGCTATCATACAGTGAAACAGCTAATAATGTATAATTAACATTATAGGCAAGTAATGAATCACATCATCATTGCTGACTCTCTACCACATTATTAAAAAGATAGACTTAAGTAATCACAAATACTTTTTTATTTTCTTTCCTCCTTCCCCCAAAGTACTCTAAGAGGAAAAGGAAATTCCAGTTGAGTATGTAAGCTGCTATTTCTATCAAACAACATGGTTCATCAAAATGATTGCAATAATCACTTACATAGGAAACACCTAAGACAGGTAAATGGGTTCAGGCTTTCTGTAACATCATATTTACTGTCAGCATGTGCATTCAAACAAGCAATTTGCTGAGACCAAGAATATCTATGTGCAGAGGGACTAAAAGATTCAGTCAAAAACCCACATTCATATACCCTGCAGTTGGGAAAATTATTAGAATTCACCTTTTTTAGCCTGGAGGAAAGTAGGTTCAAGGGGAGCTTTCCTGCTCTCTACAGCGACCTGACAGGAGGTTGTAGACACGTGGGGGATGGGTTTTTCTCCCCAAAAATTCAAGCTGTAAGACAAAATGAAATGGCCCCAAGTAGTGCCAGGGGAAGGTTTGATTGGATAATAGGAATAATTTCTTCACCAAAAGGGTTGTCAGGCATTGGAACAGGGTGCCCAGGGAAGCTGTTGAGTCACCATCCCCAGAGGTATTTAAGATGTAGATGTGATGACAGGACATTGTGGGTTTGGCAATGCTCCACACTGGTAAAGGTACCAAAGGGTTAATGATTACACTCTTAGAGGGCTTTTTCAACCTAATCAATTCTGTGATTCCAGGATTCTCCAGGCTCCAGTATGCAGTAGCTGTTCTCCAAGAATTTACCAAAGACAGTCTTTATACCTCCAGGTTTAGGTCCTAGTATTTTTAGTATTTTTTTCCAAGTTAGGCAACCTATTCCAACAGCCTGTTTCACATCTTCTGTACCAAACTACCAGGTACTTTTATGGCTTCTTTTCTTTTCTATTTTTTTTTTCTTTTGCCCCAGTGTTTTTTCAGTTTTGGCCAATAATTCTACCCAGATCTCAGCAACAACATGGTGATTTTTCAACTCGTGTTTCATTGAAAATAGTGATGATACTGAGAAAATCTTCTGTTCCTGCTCTCCTCACACAGTTCACCTTTTGTTCCAACTGGATGAAAGTCACCAGAAGCTCTGCCAAAGCTGTTAATACATTACAAACCAGCATTGGAGGAGAACCATGTCAATAAAGCCCTACATAATACCTGCACTAGGTCAGGTGAAGAGTGTCTGCCAAGCAGTTTCAGTGACCTGTTTGCATCATTCAATCTAATCAGTGGAGGAACAACAGCTAAAGGTAATGATAAAGCTGCACAACATTCATTTTCACTGACCCTTAAGTGCAACCCAGGAACCCTCCTTGTTAAGACTATTGACACAGAAGTTGAACAGATATTTACATACAGAGAATCAGGGCCTTTTCACTCCTTTGTATGGTCTCAAGGATGACAATGAAGATTCTTCACAATATGTATCTTCCCAACATCCCTTATATTTGGAAATATACTCATCTTGCAAGTAGGTAGAGAATAAATCCCTTCTTGACAGAATCAAGGGTATTGAAATGAGGTTTTCTGCTTCAGTGGCAAATGTTTTTGATGCCAAACCAACCTGCCACCTATACATTTTTATTGTTTGTTTTTTTTCAAGCATTCTAAAAAAATGTTAATGGGGACACTTTAAGATTTTTCAACAAATGTGTTTACATATATTTTAACAAAGAAAAGAAAATAAGCTGTTTTCAGGTACTTTTGTTATATTAATATTCTAATCTTTTCCTCCTTCATTTCTCCTTCATTTTTCTCTTCTTCTTTCTAAGCAATTCTTCCCCTACCTATATTTTAACTTTGGTAATGGAAAAAAAAAACAAAAAACCTAGAAACTTAGGATGAGGCTTACTGGGTTAATCATCGTAGTTTCATTTTTTTGTAGTGGAAACACCTGCAGAAGGAAGATCCTCTGATTTTGCTCTTCCAAAGATGCCTATAGCTGTCCTTTGAATACAGAATATGCCTATGGCAACCAGTGTAAGTGTAAATACATGAAGCTAAATGATAGCAATACCACCCAGAAATGAAAACTTGAAACAAACTTGATATTCTCTTCTCCTTTGATACTTTTCCCCCCTCCTTTTGCAAGCTAGAGTATAAATGGGGATAAAAAATGTGGGAAGAAATTGAAAAATCACTGGTATTCATGTTGTTAAAGAAAACTTGGGAATAAATGCTTCTGAAGATTTTGTAATAATATTTTTAATTTTATTATAATTTATTTTTTTAAT